>CM051238.1:104512613-104817613 GCA_027917425.1 Gastrophryne carolinensis | reverse complement strand
GTGTGTGTGTGTGTGGCATCCTAAATACAGGTAGTGTTTGTGTGGCATCCTAAATAAAGGGAGTGTGTGGCATCCTAAATACAGGAAGTGTGTGTGTGTGTGTGTGTGTGTGGCATCCTAAATACAGGGAATGTGTGTGTGTGGCATCCCAAGTACAGGGAGTGTGTGTGTGTCATCCCAAATACAGGGTGTGTGTGTGTGTGGCATCCCAAATACAGGGAGTGTGTGTGTGGCATCCCAAATACAGGGAGTGTGTGTGTGGCATCCCAAATACAGGGAGTGTGTGTGTGGCATCCCAAATACAGGGAGTGTGTGTGTGGCATCCCAAATACAGGGAGTGTGTGTGTGGCATCCCAAGTACAGGGAGTGTGTGTGTGGAATCCCAAGTACAGGGAGTGTGTGTGTGGCATCCCAAATACAGAGAGTGTGTGTGTGTCATCCCAAATACAGGGAGTGTGTGCGTGGCATCCCAAGTACAGGGAGTGTGTGTGTCATCCCAAATACAGGGAGTGCGTGTGTGGCATCCCAAGTACAGGGAGTGTGTGTGTGGCATCCCAAATACAGGGAGTGTGTGTGAGCTCCCAAATTGCAGCCATCTCCACTGACACACACATAGGGAGAGAGAGAGAGATACACACACGTGCTCACGCACACAAACACACTCATGCACAAACACAGAAGATACATACTGCTGCCCGGCACACCTGCTGCCGTCACTACCACTTGCACATAAGCTCTCGTGGTGCTGGTTCCAGCCTCTGAGTGGGCGTGGCCTGTGTCTTGCGCCAGCATCATTGGAAGCTGGCACGAGTCACAGGCCATGCCCACCTGGTTGTCAGTGAAACCCATGTGCAGGTGGCGGGAAGCAACGGCAGCGGGGAGCAGTACTGTACTCTCCCCATGTGTTTAGATTGGTGGGAGATGGCTGCAGAGTGGAAGCTCGGGAATGTGAGTTTTTGTTTTATTTTTATGTTTCACCCTGACATATTCCCTCCCACTTTGGGAAAAAGGGTACGTTTTACAGGTTGAAAACTTCCATTAGACAAAGCCTCTTTATAATAGAACCTAGTGCCTTCATTAGATAAGTGAACCTGAAGGGAGAAACATCATGCGCTTTGCTGTGATGGAAATGATCCTTTGGCTTAAAGGGGCCACAGCACTCAAACCAGTTAGCTTGCTGACCAGCCTACAATCTGTCTCTAAACTAGGTTAAAAACAGGGGGCTCGGTCACACACATCTGCAGAAGTATGCTTAAGCTGCACCACCAGTGCCAAGGTGCCTCTGTGAGGTGCAGTCCTAACTCTAGTACTAATTCTAGTCTCTAAGAGCCCCATTTGGGACATACAATGCAATAGATAAATTGGGAGCAGGCTTACCTGAGGTTGCCCTAAACCTCAAGTGCAAGCCATGGGGTGGAAGGGTCAAAGACCTTGCAATACAGCCTAGACCCCACACTCCATGTGCTTGCACAAATTCAAAAGAAACAAAAGGGGGGTGGCAGCCGCTCAGACCATTTTATAACTAACCAGGGAGGTGCACATTAGCAGGGCAATTAGAATACAAAAGTCTTAAAGGGGCCACAGCACTCAAACCAGTTAGCTTGCTGACCAGCCTACAATCTGTCTCTAAACTAGGTTAAAAACAGGGGGCTCGGTCACACACATCTGCAGAAGTATGGTTAAGCTGCACCACCAGCGCCAAGGTGCCCCTGTGAGGTGCAGTCCTAACTCTAGTACTAATTCTAGTCTCTAAGAGCCCCATTTGGGACATACAATGCAATAGATAAATTGGGAGCAGGCTTACCTGAGGTTGCCCTAAACCTCAAGTGCAAGCCATGGGGTGGAAGGGTCAAAGACCTTGCAATACAGCCTAGACCCCACACTCCATGTGCTTGCACAAATTCAAAAGAAACAAATGGTCTGAGCGGCTGCCACCCCCCTTTTGTTTCTTTTGAATTTGTGCAAGCACATGGAGTGTGGGGTCTAGGCTGTATTGCAAGGTCTTTGACCCTTCCACCCCATGGCTTGCACTTGAGGTTTAGGACAACCTCAGGTAAGCCTGCTCCCAATTTATCTATTGCATTGTATGTCCCAAATGGGGCTCTTAGAGACTAGAATTAGTACTAGAGTTAGGACTGCACCTCACAGGGGCACCTTGGTGCTGGTGGTGCAGCTTAAGCATACTTCTGCAGATGTGTGTGACCGAGCCCCCTGTTTTTAACCTAGTTTAGAGACAGATTGTAGGCTGGTCAGCAAGCTAACTGGAAATGATCCTTTGGCCATCTACCTAGACTAAGAGGCCGATTCATTAATAGCGCCGGGTAGCGACAGATGAGCACCAGTAGCGTGATTTTCACAGCGCCAGCTAGTATTCGCTGTGCTTGGCCGGGGTTTGCTTGTTGACAGCGACTCAGTCGGTGTGCGGTAATGTTGAATACGGGGTTAGGGGTCGCTGTTTCACAGGTTCCGCGTTGTATGGGTGCGCCTGACAGCGAATGGCCAGAGCGAACGGCTTGCTGCAGATTCATTAACAAATCACGCTCAAAAATTTCTCGCGCTGTGAATTCCTTGTTTAAACCCCAGAGCGCTGGCGGCGATGTGTGTAAAGTAGTTTTTAACCCCCAAACAACCTTTTTTTTTATATGTAAAAATTATACAAGTTTTTCTAAACATTTTGTAATATGAATACATGGATATCAGACCTGTAATATCAATTCTGCACAATTTTTTTTTTATTTTTTTTTTTACTTAAAAAAAAATCCTAACATTGCAGAAGTGGTCACAGAATTTTTGACATTAAAAAAAAAAAAAAAAACATTAATAGCAATTAATTATGATTATTTAAAGATTGCTCCATTGAAATGCATTGGACCACGCCAGGGAGCGCCAGGTCATACCTGTCGCTGTGATGGGATTAGCAGCGGCGCTGTTCGTTGCAGTCGGCTACATGATGAATCCCGCGCTAGCTGACGCTCTCGCCGGCGCCAGCCTCATTTAGCGTGATAAATGCGTCATTGTGACCGCCGCCGGGCGTACTTGATTCGGTAGCCGCCGTTAGCTGGCGGTACCTGGCGCTTGTCAGACACTACCTGGCGCTAGCCCTTGATAAATAAGGCCGAAAGGATCTAAATTGGAAATAACATACCATGATAAGTATTTATTTAAGAGAAATGTAAAATTTAGAGTGAAATAATTAGTCCATTAATGTTCCCATGCACATACCGGAATTGTAATAATAATTTGCATACTTAAAATTGATGTTTTATAATAATGAAAGGATAGAAAAGTATATACATATTTACATGGAGAGATTCTGTAAATTTATGAATATACATAAAATAAATTCTCCTATCTTTTTTTTTTTTTGTAATAAAATTGAAAGAGGAATATATATATATATATATATATATATATATATATATATATTCTTATATGAGAAAGAGATATAATATTTTCTGATTAGAAAAATATTGGCTAAAAATATTTATAAAATTAATTTGACATACAGCTGCCAAGTTGATTGGAGAGATGGTAGTGAAGGATTGATTGTGTGTGGAGATATGAACTCTCTCAGCATGATTTCAAGATGACCCTCAGGTTCGCACATAGAGAGATCGTATACAAGTTGGTTCTGTAAGTAATGTGAGAATCGTTGTTATGGAATTATGATCATTATGAAAAAAGACAATATTGTAAAATGTACTAATATGAAATGCATCAGCCACAAGAGCGAATATGTGAACTTAAAGCGGACCTTCTCCCTGAATAAGAGTCTATCTTATATGTTTCCCACACCCTGTACATAAAGATTGCTCACATTAAAAATCATCCTACCCTTATCTACTGCATGTTATGAGCCTTTAAACATCCAAGATGGTGGCTCATGGAGCATCAGGCAGCCTGCAAACAGGAAGTGTCGTCTGACTGTGTCGCTCTGCATTCTGGGATTGCTGTCCTTCCCCTGACCCCAGCTCTGCTCTGTCTGTGCAAAGCACAGCTATAACCCCACCCCCTGCACTTTATCTCCCTCTCCTCAGTATGTGTGATGTTTCTGAGGCAAGATGGTGATGCCCGTATCCTAGAGTCCTGAACAGAGTTGCAGAGCAGTGGGGGAAAGAGTAATAAGTAAGTGACTAAAAACTTAAAATATATTAATGTTAGATGCTGAGGAATAGTTTTTTAAGGGTTTGGGCTTTTCATTAAATCGTGCTGAAGGTCCGGTTTAAAGTGTAAATCCACTTTCAATGGCAATATTTCTTTGTGCCAAACAGGATGTGCTCAAGGTGCTGGGATGATCTAGTATTTTTTCCTATGTTAGCAAATGTGTTTTATGGGAGCAGTTTTCACTACCAGCAATCGGTTGCTATTGGTACACCAAGTCTGTACACCAAAAATAGAGAAGTGAGTCCTCTACACACAGAACGCTACTGCTATGATGACTGCTGATGTAAGGAAGCTTACTCAACCTTACACAAGCCCAGCAGCAGTGTTCTTTCATATTTTATGTTATCTTTTAGCATTTAGTTATCTTTTTGTAATGTATAATGTAATTGTTTTAAATGAACAAAATTGCTTTTAGGGTGATATCCCTGAATGAGTTGGATATAGGGCCCAAATAGTCTTGGTTACCCCAAACTCCAAAGTTTTATAAAGGTGCTCAATCGCAAAAAATTGCATGAAAAAAATAAATAATGAAATGGCAGCACAATAGCTTCTAACATGTGTATAAATAATGTAGCAGTAGAAAGAGAAAAATGTATGCCTTATTTTTTAAATTGTAAAATGAAAACATCTCCGTCCATTTGCTGATGGGGGGGGGGGGGATCTGCTGGGTTTTATTAAGTGAGGTGATGACAAACAGCTGCAGAATTTCGCCAACTGGTCTCCTAGCAGCAGCTGCAGTGAACTCACTGCAGGTTTTTTTTCATAGGCAGGCACTGTACATTGCAGTAACAGCTCTGTGCATGCATGAGGTTCTGCGTCTGTGATGAGACCACCAGGTGACTCTTTAAATATGGTGAGGCCTATGGTGGTTGTGTAGGGCTTGCACTGGCAGAAGCACTCAAAAATGATCCAATTTTTAGAGGGGTAGCAACAGAATAGGCTTTCTGGAAATTGAAGAAGAGCATTGTGATTGTTCCACGCAGCTTTGTGATGCCACTCCAGGTGCCTATATAGAGCCCTAGTTCCTAGTCCTAGATTTGTGCCCTGCTTACAGCCGTGCTTGCAGATCTGACACTGTGCTAGGTTTTGTTCTCCAGGAAAGATACAAAAGAATTGCCACACAGTGGTGTGTTGTAAATAATATCTAGAATGTCCACCACCACCTCCTGACTTTGCTCCTCCTCTGGCAAGATTTTTTCTGGAGTCTGCAAGAGCAACATCATTGAGGCATCCAGCAGACCTAGCCCTGTGCAGTTTGCAGACGATCTGGCCGTACCTTGGCTCGGCTCTTTGTCACTGACAGTGCCAGAAGTACCTTTCTGCGCTGAGGATGTCTCTTCCTTGTCTGGTTCCCAGCGTCCAAAACTATTTCATCATACTCCTCCTCCTGATCACCGTCACTTCCCTGTTCCAAAGTTTCTACATGGTCTACTTGCCTCCCCACATCACATCCACCTTCATAACTGTCAGTATGTCCATGTCTACCACCACCCCACTGCCACAGCTATGCGCCTTGGACACCGCTTCCCCCTCCGCAACACAGGCTGACTGTCATCAAACAAATTCTCCTCATCACTATCCATAGCAACTGGGCTGCTGAGAAAAGCTGTCTCCCCACTTGGAGGGAGCAGCAAAGAGACAGACGATGGAAGAGAGAGGCTTCTTTTAATGTAATCCACTGAAACCTGGATCAAAGTCATTGAGTCTTCCTCCTCCTGAGATGAGCGAGTCAATCAGCCCACAATGGATGCAGTGTCCAAAATAACATGCCCACTGAAGGAAATGAACAACTCTGGTTTGCCGATGCTGCTACTACTACTGCATTAATTGCTGCTACTACTACTAGTAGTGACGGGCCTGGGCAAATGGATGCTGCCACTACTATGGCTGGGCCTGGGCAAATGGCTGGTGCTACTTTTACTGGGCCTGGGCACATAGTCACAGTGTTGGTACTGGCACTAACATCCTTATCCTTAGTGGCAGAAGGAAATGCAGGGATGTCCTTGGCTTTCTAACCAAAGTCCTATACTGGGTTAAATACATCGATGGTATATTTTTCCTATGGCATGGTTCCCTGGAGGATTTGCAACAATGTGTTAACCGCTTGAACACAGCAGAACCAACCATAGAATTCACACTGGAATGTAGCGACACCAAGGTTCACTTCTTGGATGTATCTGTCTCCATCGAAAACACACATCATGTATATAAAAAGGAGACAGACAAAAATACTTTTCTCCACTTTCACAGTTTCCATCCTACTAAGAGGAAACAGGGACTCCCTTACAGCCAATACATTAGACTTAGGAGAATTATCTCGAATGATGAGGCCTATTTGGAACGGGCCAACACACTTAGACAAGAGTTCCTTGCGAGAGGTTATCCACAACATCTTCTGGAATCCGCAAAACTGAAGGCATTCAATCAATCGCGTTCCAATTTACTCCAACACCGACCAAAACAAACAGCCAACAGAATACCCTTGATACCCTTGATACTGAAATATTCTAGAATGACTTCCCGGATTGAGCGGATTATTAGGAAACATTGGCACATTCTGGCCAATGATGATCGCCTAACTGAAGTCTTTGGTAAGCCCCCACTGCGCCCTAAAAATCTTCGAGTTCACCATAACCTTAACCACCAAATATCTGGAAATTGGCTTACCTCCCTACCCCCAGTTAAGGGCATGTACCCATGTGGGCATCGTGCCCAATGCGGATTTGTATCTAAGGGTAATCATTTTTCTCATCCCCTGACAGGTAAGCGCTTTCCCATCAAGACCTTCTTAAACTGCAGTTCCAACTTTGTGATTTACTTAATTAGATGTCCTTGTGGCCTTTCATACGTGGGAAAAACTACTAGAGAAGTCAGAATACGCATCTGCGAACATCGCAGTGCTATACGGAGAGCTGATCTAGACTCCCCGATTACAAGACATTTCATAGAAACAGGACATCAGGTAACACAATTAAGATTCCAGGCCATAGAGCAGGTTAAACCTTTGTCCAGAGGCGGGGATAGGAACCAACTACTCCTACGCCGAGAACTTTACTTGATACATACGTTACAGACTAAATCACCTGGAGGCCTGAATGAAGAGATCTATTTTACCCCATTCATGTAAATACTAGCTTGCTTACAATTGTCTTCATTTCTCAACTATAGAATTCCGTACATGTTCTGGCTTCCAGCACCAGAAGTACTCCATAGCCAGCGCAATCCATACTCCTTACCGCGCATACTCTCACCTTTTACCCAAGCTGACATATCTAGAACCGGTGATGTGGGTCCACATCCAGACCACAGGTAATAAATTCACTAGAGGAAAATTTTATGTATTCCTATACAACATGTGTCCACTACAAATATAGGTTTACATAGTTACATAGAACCACCATATGGGGGGCCAATTAAGGGTCATTCATTGACCAATAAATGTTAGCCATCTTCGTATACATATATAAAAGCTGGTAGGCTATAAACTCTTTCCATCTGTGCTCATAATAATACTATACCAAATGGGACCCTTGGTTAGGGTGGCTTTAACAAACTCCTTTATTGGACATGTTTGACGCAAATATATCTGCCTTATTCTGACTGTATTGTTTCAATACAGGACAACAACATAGCTTGCATATACACACATGTAGATCAGCATCTATTATATTATACCTTTGGGCTCCATCTCTCCGGTTCTCCATATTCCAGCTTCCCACAGGTTAGCTACTTCCCTTAACCCTTTAAGTGTCAAGCACGTAACACCTACGTGCTGGCTTGGCTGGGCCTCAAGTTCCAAGCCCATAGGTGTTACGTGCTTGAATTTCCCCGCTGCTAGTAAAAAAAATAAAAATAAAAAATACTCACCTGACCCCTCGTTGGATCTGGCCGGGTCTCCTCTTTAATTTGGTGCCATCCGATCCCCCGTGGGGGCTCGGATGGCTCCAGGAGAGCCCCCGGAATAGCGCGCCCCCCCACTGTAAAAAAAAATAAATAAATAAAAATGACATTTACTTACCTGTGGCCATGCTGCCTCCCGCCGGGTCTTCTCTTCACTGGGGGGGCCTCCGATTGCCCCCCCCGGCTCTTCAGCTTCAGGGGAGAGCCTGAAAGGGCTCTCCCCCTCCTCTACCGACAGGCGCCGCCATCTTGCCGTTAAGCCCCGCCCCTTTGGTGTCGTCCAGGCTCCCTGCTGCTCTTCATTCAGATGCGATCATGCTGGCCACAGGAGCAGAGGGGCTGCAGCCAGCATGATTGCTACTGCAGCCAGCATGATTGCATCTGTCATCACATCGAGGGACAAAGGAGCTGACGATCGGAGGTAAGTAAAGTAAAAAAAAAAAAAGTTTTTATTTTTTAATAAAACTAATTTTTTATTATGTGTCAGTGTGTTTTTTTTTACTGTTAACCCCTTGTGAACTGGTAAGGGGTCCACGAAATCCCTCATACCAGTTCACAAGGCTGCTAGCAGCAGGTGACTTGCCATTAACCCCCGGCACCCCCTATTACCTGCCTCCCCAAAGCCCAGGGGGGAGCAGAAGAGCCCGGGCCCACATAGGCTATGTGGGCTCGTAGGCTGCAGGGTGGGGGGCCACAAAAGCTGGCCCCCCCACTCTGTGCCTACAAGCCCCCATAGCTGGTCCCGGGCTGGTAATGCTGGGTAAGAGGGACCCCATTTTTGGGGGGATTTTTAAGGGTTTTTAACCCTTAAAATTCCCCAAAAAGTGGGGTTCCCCCCCTGGGAGGGGGGACCCTATGTCATTTTTTTTTAATTAACCCCTTATGTTTATAGTGTGGATAGTAGTAGTATTTTATTTGTAAATGTTATAAAGTGCTATTTTCAGTTTGGGGGGTCTCCTGGGCAAGAATGGGGGGGCTACCGATACATATGTGGTACCGTTGTAATCGGAAGAAATCGGGCTTTCACATGCAATATGGTTTTCTCTAATAAAGTAAATGTTTTATTTATATAAAGGAGACAATTTTTAATTTTTGTTGTTCTTTTTACGCAAAAATATTTAAAAAAAACAGTAGAAAAATTACAAACAAGACATTTCATGTTAAAGCCTAAACCCTGCTGCAAAAAAATATATCTAATTTACCTGGAACTTCCTCCAAAAATCACGGTTAAACATGGTGCAAAATGGTGAAAAATTACCTGTCAACAGAGGGTGAAAAAATTTCAAGTAGACGGTTTAAAAGGGTTAATAGTACACATGCATGTGGGGTATTGTTCTGCTCAGGGGACCTTGCTCTTTTAGATTTAGCTTGTTATTTCTTGTTTGCATATTGATTTTTTAAGAAAATGTGTTTTTTATTCTGTTTTTTTTTTATTTTTTTGAGGGAAACCTCGTGCAACCTAAGAATTCTTCAAGGGATTTCTTCTAAAATGATGAGCCCACTACAACAAGCTGGGTACGCTTAGAAAGCTTAACATGTGCTCGTTCAGGAATATATGGCTTGTGGGTGGATATTCCAAATGTAAAGGGTTGTTTTGGTAGAAAAGGTACAAGGTGCGCACTTTGTCTGCAGAGCTGAAATTTTCAAGTAAAATTACCCTTACGCACATGCTTTACTTTGAGGTGTTTGACAACTCTTTCCTTGACAGTAGCTATGCATGTTGGGTATTGTTCTGTTCGGGGCATGTTGCTTTTTCAGATTGGGCTTGTTTTTTTTTGTTTGCATATTTTTTGGGGGGAAAATATGAGTTTGATTCTGCTTTTTATTCTTTTTTAGTGAAACTCTGTGCTACCAAAGAATTCATTGAGGAATTACTTCCAGAAAACTGCACCTATGTAAACAAGCCTGGTACACCTAGAAAGCCTGAGGTGTGTACTTCCAGAGAATATATAGTTTGTGGGGGGTATTTCAAATATAAAGGGTTGTTTTTCTTGAAAACTGCAAGGTGCGCCTAGCGCTTAGCATATTTGTATTTTATCTGAAAATCTGCTAAAGCGCGGTTTCAGTTTGGGGGAGTCTCCTGGGCAGGAAAGGGTGTCTACCTATACATATGTAGTAACGCTGTGACTAGGAGAAATTAGGATTTCACATGCAATAAGATTTTATCGACTAAATTACTTTTTTTATTACAAAAAACACTACAAATTGTAAAAAAATAGATTTGTTTTTATTTTTTGCACATATTTCACCCCAAAATATTGAGAATACACCTAAAAAATGACAAAAAAGACATTTCATGTTAAAACCCAGATTTTGCTGAAAAAAAGAATATATAATTCCCTGGGAAATCCCTGGAAATCCCTTAAAAAATCACAGTTGAACATGTGGAGCGCAAAATAGTGCAAAATGGTCTGGATGACAAAAACTCCAGGTAGCCTGGCAGGGAAAGGGTTAATGTCTAACTTAAATGATGAGTCTCAGCAAAGTGGTGCGCTAGATTATATTAACATTATACCATTAGTGGTTTGACATTTAAATCTGTATTAAGAAAAAAGAGACGGATCGCATTTTTAAAGATTTTAACGATCTTCTGCACTGGACGACGCTACTGCCAGCGAATTACTCTTCATACAGGATTAATGTGGAGTGTGTCAATAAAGTTCCTTGGAAAACAAAAAAACGTATGAGCAGCATTCCGACGTGCGGAGCCCTGTACCCCATACCAATCTCGCTGTTCTTGGTATGATGTATTGAATTCATAATAGTAAGCTGAACAGGAATAGAATGCTACGATGTATTACATGTTTCTCTTAATATTGTTCTCCTTAACCACTTACATCCTGGTCAGCAGATGCATTGTTCTATTCTTCAGGACCCGTGCAATGACCCCTCAATAGACTTTCTTTTGGTAATGTTTTACCTTTATTATAGCCTCATTTGATCTGTATATATTAGTGTTATATCACATATTTTCTTAATTTTGAGGTGGTCCACGATCCTGGAGACTGTACCCATATCCACATACCAGAATACCTTTATTGTATCCTTTTTTGCATAGCCTGTAAATATATATGTTGATTGCTTTTTTTCATATCACTTATATAAATACCTTTTTAATTGCAAATGATTTATTTTGAGTGTGGTGTGCATATATCCGCCTTATAAATAGTATGTTCTGATTTAAGGTGTTTGGTGGGGAGACACCTTGGATATATTCTGCACCCTATATACTGCTTTAGTTAAAATTGGTTCATTGAGGTGTGCTTTAAGCCTACAAATTATATTATTATAATTCACCCAAAAATGTTGAGAATACACCTAAAAAATGACAAACAAGACATTTTATGTTAAAGCCCAGACTGAAAAATACAATATATCAAGGGTGAAAAAAAATCTCCAGATAAGCTGGCAGTTAAAGGGTTAACAAGGGCCTGCTTTACTCATGTAAGCACTTCACTTATTTTCATATTTCATGCTCTGGTTGTATGATTTGGACTGTATATACTCCTGAATTTTTCATACTAGGGCTGGCCTTTGTTCATCTTTGAACCCTTCCATGTAGATGTCTTCTGTAGAAATGTAGAAATTCTGTTTTCTCGTCAGTATTTCCCTTGCATTTTCCTTGTGGTGGCTACTGTCAGCAAAGTCCTTATTTTAGAATGTTTGACTACTGGGGAAATGGTCTCATCATAGTCCTCTCTATATTTTTGAGAATATTCCTTGCCTACGAGTCTTGCTTTGTGTCGCTCTACTGTGCCACCTGCATTGTACTTCACTTTGAAAGTCCATTTACAGCCTATGGATTTCCTTCAAGGTGGGAGTTCTGTAGGTACCCATGTTTTAGTGTCATGCATGGATTTTATCTCTTCCTTTGCAGCCTTTATTCATTTACAATGACATAGTTATTTGTTTGAAAAAAGACATGTCCATCAAGTTCATCCATGGGTGTTGGGTTGGGGGTAGGTTATTTTTATTGTATTCTTTGTTTGTGTTGGTAATGCAACACCTGGTGGTGGTGCTACGTAGGCACCCTGACATTAAAGGAATAGAGATAGGGGGCAAGATGCATAAATTGTCACTGTATGCAGATGACTTACTGCTATATATCACTTCACCCCATATATCTTTGCCACTGATAATAAAGGAGTTTCAGTGGTTCAGGAGAGTTAGTAATTTTAAAGTTAATATGTCCAAGTCGGAAATGCATTAGTATTAGTATCGAGGATCAGGCCCTGGTCTGGAGGTTAGGGGGAACTTCCCTTTTAAGAGGTTAAAGAATATCTGGGAGTTCTCATCCCGGCTGACCCTACCTCGCTGTTTGGTCTGAACTATGACCCCTTCTAGCAAAGATTAGGAGGGAACTGGAGGTGTATGGGAAAAAAAGTCCTGGCTAGGGAGAATAAATGTCCTAAAGATGGATGTGCTACCAAAACTATTATACATTTTTCAGGTGATCCCCATTCATGGTAATAAACTAGGCGCCAGGAGCTGGGGGGGGGGGGGCTGGAGTACCAGATGTGGAGAATTACCATAGAGCAGCGGTACTTATAAGGATGGTGGATTGGCACCATGGGAAAGGGTATAAGCGGTAGGTCACAATAGAGCAGGACATGCAGGCGTGTAAGGTTACATCTCTCCCATTGGTGGATCCGAAAGCAAGGTCGAGAGAGAAATTGCCATTCCTCACGACCCAGCTCCTTCTGACGTGGGAAGACTGCCTCAAAAATTTGAAAATAGCAACTAGATCAGGCCCAATGACACCTTTATTTGACAATCCAGAGTTCGAGCCAGGAGGGGGGGTCCCGAAATATTTGATTTGGAACTCGTCCCCAAGCATTAAGTTGAGACATACATTAGTCCAGGGCAGGCCGCCCACAGCGGGGGATTGAACACCTGGAGGGGGGGGGGGGGAGGGTGTCCTGGCTGGCAGCAAACCAATTGAGAAATTACTTGTGCTCATTAGGAGACCTAGGTAAGATTACAAGAGAGAGCTCCCAGTTTGAGAGCCTGCTGGAAGCAACGGAAAGACTAAAAGGAGTAATTTCAGTCTTGTATGGTGTATTGATGGGAGGGGTTGGGGATACGAAGCTGGATTTTGTAGCAGAATGGGAGAGAGAGAGATCGGGAGGACCTTTGAGGGGGAGGAGTGAGAGAAGGTTTTTTTCCTTACTCACAAGATGGCAAAACCGTGTAAAGCCCAAGAAAAAAATTTCAAATTGATCCGTGTTGGAGATGTAACGTGGCTCAGGAAACCCTCTTGCATATCTGGTGGGAATGCCCTAGCATGAACAGTCTTTGGGCCGGGATCCTCTCGCTGTATGCGGAGGCTTATGGCTCCCCAATCCCAAACACCCCCGAGATAACGCTGTTGTCCATGCTTCCAGGAAGTAGGCAAGCATGTAAAGGGGGAGTTCTGAGACACTTTTTGACAGCTGCGAGATCAGTGATACCAAGATACTGGAAGAAGACAACAGTTCCCTCCTTGATAACATTATGAGAATGGAAGAGTGAACAGCTGACCTAAACAAGGAGGGTGAGAAGTTCAGGAATACGTGGGTAGCATGGATTATGTTCAAGGGCTCGGACTAAGGGCAAAGAAAGATAATCGAACTACAATAGGCCCTGACGAGGGTGGGTGGTCTTGGTCTCTTCTTCTTTTCACCCTGCCTCCCACCTTCTTTCTTTTTTCCCCCAACCCTAATGTGTTTTTGTTCACATGGGATGTATGTTTGTTTGTTCTTCATTGTGCGTTGTAAGACTGCCTAACCTACAGATAGTTAGATGAGCAGGAATCAGAGCGATTTGCGTGAATGCAGATCCGTGTCAGAGGACTCTGTTCAGAACGTCCCAGACTACTCTGGGGGACATAAGCTTCTTCTTCACGGATTGCGGTTCTAAGCTCCCCATGCCCCCCCCCCCCCCCCCCAAAGGCTGGGGGCATGGAACGGAAGAAGGGGAAATACCAGTTCAGTTGATGAAGCTATGGTGGGGGGCAGAAGAAAAAGAGGATGGATTTAACAAACAATGAGGAGATCAGGAGAAGGCTGACGTTATTTGTCATGTACTTTGCACTTTGTATTATGGTGTGTCTATTTGTGTAAATGTAAATGTGAAATGCTGAAAATCTAATAAAATAAGATTAAACATAATTGTATTCTTTGTTTTTTCTGATAACAGCTAATAGAAACTGTTAATGTTTTCTTCTAAATAAGCATCTAATCCTTTTTTGAAGCTGTCAGCAGTTGATGATTTCTAAACAAGTGAAAAAAAAGGGGGAATTTTTTCTCTCTTAAAGCCGCACTAATTTTTCAACTGTCAAAATTAGAACATACAACTTTATCTACTACAATAAAAATTACACGCAATTATAATCCAGCGCTAGGAGTCAAAAAACTGTCAGTCCAGTCTCTATTAATATTAGAAGAAAAAACTATGTAAAAACATAGGAGGACTCCGAGGGAAAGACCAGGGTTAATTAATCCTCTCTTTTTGGTCAATGGAGATAACTTCACCAGCAGTGCTCCTATAGTTTCACTGTGCAAACCAGCCACCAGAATCAAAATGCACGTACCAGATAATTTCTTTAAATCAAGCCCTTCACAATTAGTTTAGCTTTAAAGTGGACCAACACCCAGGATTTTGACTATCCTGGGTTTTGGTCCACTTCGGCGGGGCACCCCGATCGGGGGTGTCCCGCTCTCTGAAACCCCCCAGAAACCCCCAAAAACTCACCTCTCCCCGCTCCCACGTGACCGCGCTGTCCAATCCCCGCCGACGTCCAAGCGGGTGACAGCGGCGTCCAAGACAGCGCGTCCGCCGCCTCCCGCGCGTCACTCTCTGCGTGAGTGCGCCCGCGACGGCCATTCACTGACGGACGGCACGGGCGTGCGCACGTCTAGAGAGGCGCGCGGGAGGCGGTGGATCAGGTAAGGAGTTTGGGTTTTTTTTGGGGGGTTTCACCCCTTATAGATTCCCGGGCCGATCGCCCCTGGGTGTTGGTCCACTTTAAACCAGGGAGTAATCTTTGATCCAAACCTTTTATTCCGCCATTATGATCTCCGTAATTATTTAATATGAAGTTGTTAGTGGAAAATAGCAAACAAAACAAACATAGCGTAACACCGTTTATATCCAAAGCTTTATAAAACCTTTATTTGCACTTACCATATGAAACTTCTTTATATGTGTGTCATATAAAACAAATGCAGCAAAATATATATGCGTGTCATATTAAGAGCCTTAATATATTTCCAATCCTTTGTTATTTCCAATATCCTCCTTTGATCAAATCCCTTCTTGGGGAAAGGGCTCTTTAAGTGACAAGCCCCAGAATTAATTATCCCACAAGTTATGAGCCAGCATAGAAGGGGGAAAAGACAAAGAAAGGACCTAGTACAACTCTGTATGACAATATCTAGTGTTTTAATGGAAAATATTGCACTCACAAACAGACTGCAATCCAAGCGTTTTAAAATCCAAACATTAAAACTGAGCAGCTTGGAAATATATTAAGGCTCTTTATCCTTCCATTTTTGGTAAGCATTTCTTTTGGATGGTGGAAGATATTGCAGCACAATCTATGCTGAGTGCATGCACCGTGGAATCTTCTTTGTCATTTTGATATATTCAAAGAGACTTTTTAAATTCACATTGATCTGTGTTATATCTAAATTATTTTATTTTAGCCGCTTATATTTGTTACCCATAGGAAAAAAAAAATTGGAATGTTGGTACTCACAATTGATTTAAAGCACTCCTATTTGGCATCTGTATCCTTATTCCCTAACAGATGCTCATAGCCGATGTCCTGGAGTGCAGCTCTAAGCATGGGGAAGTTGGCCTTCCTAAAATTCTGTGTTTTTGCCCTGTTAGGCAGAAAATCTTTCTAACACTTTATGTTAAAGTGAACCAACACCCAGGATTTTGACTATCCTGGGTTTTGGTCCACTTCGGCGGGGCACCCCGATCGGGGGTGCCCCGCTGTGTGAAACCCCCCAGAAACCCCAAAAAAACTCACCTCTCAACGCTCCCACGTGAACGCCGCAGCCAATCCCCGCCAAAGTCCAGGCGGGGGACAGGAACGTCCAAGCCGCTGCCGCCGCCGCCTCCCGCGCGTCACTCTCGGCGCGCGCCCCCCCGCCGGCCATTCACAGAGGGCCGGCGCGGGCGCGCGCACGTCTGGAGGGGCGCGCGGGAGGCGGCAGCGGCAGAAGCGGCGGCGGATCAGGTAAGATCTTTTTGGGGTTTCTGGGGGTTTCACCCCGCGGGACATCCCGATCTCGGATGTCCCGCGGGGTGGGAGGTGATCGGCCCGGGAATCTTATAGATTTCCGGGCCGATCACCACTGGGTGTTGGTCCACTTTAAATACAACTATATTGTTGTCAATTTTACCAAGATTTTTTCACTGACCGTTTCCCTATCAAGTCATCATTGTTTGATATTAACAGTTACAAAAGAGCATCATGAACAGATTCATATAGTTATCTTGTAGCAAGCTGAGGACTTCTCTCCCCCTTACACTAGAAGCATAACTGTGTCTCCAGTTGATTCCTGGGTAGTTAGACTTCAAATACCCAGGTATCGACTGGAGACATCACAACCACTGTACCAGCCTGTGACGCCTGCTCTGTTTATGCAGCTGACCCTCTTTTACCTCAGTTATGTTTGGGGGTCTATAAATTAAACCAAATTGTATTTTAACATTGTTTACATTGCAGTTCTAACCACCTGCTCACTGGCTTCCCCTTCTGAAAGCTGAAATATTTCTTTTCAGGTTGCAGGCTCATTGGCACTGGCAGTGCTTGCTTTGTATGAAAGATATATAGGTAATTTACCTCTGTTTTCTCTCATTGAGCCTCTCGTTGCCTGCTTGCATCTGCTCTTCGGTAGTGGTAGGTAGATTTGATGCAACATTCACACTCAACATAACTGGACAAGTGTTAGGTAGATTTGATGCAACATTCACACTTAACAGTAACTGGACAAGGGGGTACTGTTAGATCCTTTATCAGATTCCACTTTTGTAGTTCTTGTATGCATTCTGGATGTCTGTGATCTAGATGCCTGTGCCATGTGCATATGCAGTCCTTGTGTACATGAGTTCATAGTCTTTCACCTTTTTCTTCACTGTGTGGAGGGAATACAGATGGTCATTCAGCTTGGCACTTGTTATGGTCTGCTTGCCATCCAGGATAGTACAAGTGTCACCTTGGAATTTTTCTAATGAGTCCTTTGGCTGTCAGATGCTTCACAGATAAGAGTCATCCTTCTAGATCTGAAACAGTAAGTACATCCTTCATTTGCATGGCTAAATAGTGTCCTGCATCATTGGGGCATACAAGGGCCCCTTCTGCATGTATGTTTACTTCCATCTACTTGGTAAATAGTCTCTTTGGTATTCAGATCAAGTTACATGAAAAAACTTCTATCAGTTGTCATCTCACTGGTTGCTCCCAAGTCAATGCACCAGCCTTGAAATGTATGGTTGCCTGTCACCTTAAGTGTGACATGGATCAGAGGTTGGGGCTTTGACTTTCTGTTTAGTGTAAGAGGGATGCTGCCTCATTTGCTCTGCTTTGCATATAGTACAGTCTCTTTTTGTCTCCCTGTTTGTCCCTGATTTTATTTCCCATGGATCTTTGTGCCTGTAGCTTTAAGAGCGGTTCTGGTGTCTGTTTCTGTGGAGTCATGCGTAAGATTTCTTCGCTGATACTCATATATGAGCCTGGTCTTTACAAATGCTAGTGTCCAATCTGTCTCAGGCCATGTCTCCAGCACATTAATCAGTGCAGTGTATGTATCAGGTAAGCTACACAACAACATAACAGTGGAACAATACTCATTCCCTGCCCTTATGGGCACTGGTGAGTGAGTTTGCATTCTCTGCACCCCCTATAGTTACCCTGTACACTGTCATTTACATTACAACAGTTAAATGTATAATCCTCTTCAGCAACGTATTTAGTGTATTTAGTGATATTTTACATAGAAAATTTTAATTTGGTTTGTAAAATCTGCAAATAATGTCAAACTATTTTATTAATCATCTAAGTTATTCACAAGAAATGGCTAAGGGAAGAATAGAAAAAAATATATACTCAGGGGTTACCACTTTCTATTTTTCTAATATCTCAAGTGCCACCTGGATGGAACATATGGGATGTCACTCAGACAAGAGAAGGAGAACATCCTCTATCTGAACAGCAGAATGTTGAAATTAATTTCTGGCTTTAAAAGATACACCATCCACCATTCAGGCCTCATACTAGGTATGAACACCCATTAACCATTTAAATCTCGTTATAATATTTGCGCAAATTACACAACATTAATAAAATACAATGCCACAAGATTACAGTTTCTTGAAAAAGTATTCATACCTCTTAAGTTAATGTCATTGCCACAAACTTAAATGTATTTTATTGAGATTCAGGCCTCGATTTCGTAAATTTTACCTAAAATTTCATATAAAAATATGGGCCATTTAAGGCTAAATTTCAGAATAAGGCATGGAATAAAACAGTGTGATTCAAATAAGCACTTTACATGAGCTTATAAATGATGTGTATTAAAGCAGATATTGTAGAATAGCCTGCAGGTTATGTGCTCCCAAACTACATGGGGGTGGCAGCCTACACCAGAGGTATATGTCTCCGAAACTGGGGGCAGCTTGCCTGTCATTTTGACAAATGCAATTTGTGTGAAGGGGAAGCTGTTACAATATATCTTAATAGATTTGGCTGCCACAGAGCATTAAGTCAGTGAAAACCATGTATTTAGAAGATCTCAGTTGTAAGCAGAGCAATAATTCATTACAGCTGATTGGTTTGTACTTCATTCACAGGCATAGTGGCTTACCAGCCATTTAGATATGCTGGGTTTTGAGGAGGTCAGCCATGAATGTGGCTGCTCCCGCTTTTCTATCCCCGAGCTACATTACAAACAGCGCTTTTTACAATTTACAGTGTTTTTTTGTAATGTTAGTTTTTTTAATAAAATCATATTGCATGTAAAAGCCCCATTCCTACATACATGTATTGGCAGATAGCCTTTCCTGCCCAGACTGTTTTCAATAGGCTCTAATTGCTCCTGGCATGAGATTGCAACTAGGGGGAGGAGGGGAGAACATGCAAACGGTAATGAACCTAGGGAGTTTTTTGGGGGTTTCTTATGCTACCCCCACAAACAATCGAATACCAGTGACTCAGGCCTTACTTATGGAAGGGGGTTACCGTAATTGTCTCTTCATTATCAGATAGGCTCTGTCCTATTGTGTACTCTGAATGGACATAAAATGTTACTTGCTTGCCTGTAACTGAATAAAAGCACCACAACCTACCCCAAAGTTTCTTTGTTAATTACAAAAGAATAATCATTCTACAGCTAATGGGCACGTTTTTGCTGTGGATGCCCAGTGTACAGCCAATTCATACCTGTAGCCTCCCATAAGCCAATATGTCTTTCCCATATCTATCTCTGCACTATTTACTATAATGTATGTACAGTTAAAATTAGTTAGAATGATGCGTGGGACCAGTGTGTCACTGGAATTTCACATATCTCCACCTAGTAGTGCATGTGCATTTAATGTTTGCCTTCCCAGTGTGGCTCCTTATCAACCTGTCCAGATAGTGCAAAGATATGTCCAGGTGATATCTCCTCACGGACTTAAATATACAGATGCCACTCAAGGGCCTCAATGCAAAGCTGTCTAAAAATGCATTCTTGCAAGTTTTCATTGTGAGTATTTACATTTTGTACTTCATGTGATTCAGCAGGCAGCTTTTTGTGAGTGTTTTTTGTTTTTTTAACGAGAATTTGCATTTGAGCTTAAGCGGAATTAAGATTCTGCATTATGTTGCGGAAACTTTCGTTGTTTGTGCATGATTCAGTGACCTCATTTGACTTTGCTGATGGAATACAAAAGTGAGATTATGGTGGGAAAAATACCTCTCATCTTTTTCCTGGAGGGATTGGCATGGTGTGTTGTCCTTGTTGCCTTGTAGTGTTCTTTCCTGTTAAATAGAGCCTGTGGATGCCCCTTTGTCAGAATACATGCATTTGCAGTGCAAAGACATGCTTGCTATTTCATTGACAGAAATAAATGTAATTCGGCAGCAGCTTTATGTCAAAAGCATGCCTGATGCTGGCCTATTGGAGTTGACCCAGCTTAATCGCATTACCTTTGAGAAATTATATTTGGAGCTGCAGCCATGTTTGGTCCCCCCCCATAAGTAAAGGACATGCAATTGGTGGCATGCCCAATGTTGTTGGCTGCCTCCAAATTTTGGTGACTGGCTTATTCCAGAGTGCATGGTCTGTTGGCATGTCCCAGCCTATACTCAGCCGCCTTTTAAACCGGACCTTCACCATGATTTATTGAAAAGCCCAAACCCTTAAAAAATGATTCCCCAGCATCTAAAATTAATATATTTTAAGTTTTTAGTCACTTATTATTCTTTCCCCCACTGGGCTGCAACTCTGTTCAGGACTTTAGGATACGGTTGCCGCCAACTTGAGCATCACACTGAGGAGAGGAGAGTGGGATAAAGTACAGGGGGCAGGTTATAGCTGTGCTTTGCTCAGACAGAGCAAAGCTGGGGTCAGGAATAGGTCAGCAATCCCAGAATGCAGAGCAGCACAGTCAGAAGGCACTTCCTGTTTGCAGGCTGCCTGATGTTCCATGAGCCACCATCTTGGATGTTTAAAGGCTCATAACATGCAGTAGATGCAGGTAGGATGATTTTGAATGTGAGCAATCTGTATGTACAGGGTGTGGGAAACATATAAGATAGACTCTTATTCAGAGTGAAGGTCCGCTTTAAATACATTTCTTACTCGCATGGCTACCTTGGTGGAGAAGTATATCTGCTTCGCTGGCAGCCTGGAATGCACTTAAAGTGAACCAACCCCCCCAAGCAGAGCGCGTCCACCACCGCCTCCCGCGCGTCCCTCTTACAGGGAGCGCACCTTTTCCACGTTCCAGCGGCGCATGCGCGTCCACCGCCTCCCGTGCGTCCCTCTAGCAGGGCGCGCTCCCGCACCGGCCGTTTGTGAATGGCAGCAGCGTGGGAGCGCGCCCTGCTAGAGTGACGCGCGGGAGGCGGCGGCGGCGGACGCGCATGCGCCGCTGGAATGTGGAAACGGTAGGATTGTGGGCTTGCTGGGGGGTTTCACCCCGCGAGACATCCCGATTTCGGATGCCCCGCGGGGAGGGATCTGATCGGCCCGGGAATCTATCCCCCCTGGGTGTTGGTCCACTTTAAGTTAAGGGTTTTGCAAGATTCACAAAAGTAGGTGTTCAACAACCATAGTTTGTAATGGGGTCTGTGTATTGCACATTTGGGTTTCTCCGCTGCACCAATATGCCCGCTATTAATTCTAGACACAACCTGGTTTAACACAGCAGGGAAATAAGATGGTGGAGGCAAAATGTGGCCTTTGTGGGTTCTTTGTGGGCAACCTGTAGTTGGATCAAAGTTGGACAACACAAAAACCAGCTCATTTTTGACCCTCCAAGTTATGTTATCTCACTGATGCTCTTTCACAGTCTTGGGGGTGTTGCTGGATCTTCAGCCATAAAGAACATCATATTTGTCCCTTACTATATTGGGCAAGGTCACGGTTTGGGCATTATTGAACCTGGCACTTAATGTCCCCAGTCTGGGAGCTCAAGGTGGTTGGAGCGGACCAGAATCTCCATGCTCAGGTCCTCGGGGTGCATGGAAAGACCTCCTGAATTGGTGGAGCAAGGGGTGCCTCAGAATGCCTGGCCCAAGGAGATGGGCTGGGGCCCCATGAAAGGTTTCTGCATGATAGTCATCAGGGGGTCAGGATTTGGCAGCTGGCTGGTGGTATGAGCAGAGATAATGACAGGTCTCCCTGCTGGGACCCACGATGGCCATAGTACCATCCAATCCAATCCGAGGAAGAGCTGCCATACGGGGAGTAATGGCTCCTCTGCGTGGCCCTGGTTCATCTGAGGCTGCAAGGGGGACCTCTCTGTCCTCTGGGAACTATGCCCAAGCTGGGATTGGCTACTCTGGTTAGCCCTGAGTGAGCTCCTGTGGTGGTGTAGTGCCTTATCAGGCATGATACAAGAGCTTCTGAGTTGCTAAGCCCAAGTAAGCACTGCCATCTAGCCACATCTATTTGTTATTTTCTTTTATAGACCAGAGGGGGGGGGGGGATTAATTCAGTGTAGCTGTCATGAATCTCTCAACAGAGGGGTTCCTTTAGTAGTAATGACCAATAAACGCTGAGAAACAGACTGAAATGTGGCAAACCGTGTTTAATTGTGACAGTGAACAGATCACACACACAATCAGACTGCTATACATATATGCATGGAACATAAATCTACTACAGTGACTATACAAGGATCAAGGTAATCAAGGCTGTGCAGATAAACAGATAAATTGGAAACCACTCAGATTGCTGTGAAGCCAGGAAATATACATATATGGAATGCAAGGAAAAGTCCAAAGGCAGAGACTGAGCTGAACAGGAAACGTAGACACAAGGGCTATGGCAGGGATCCAGGTTTCAGGGATCAGGGTTTTCAAGGTTCAGGTTTCCAGGTTTCAAGATACAGAATTAAGGGTCCAGGTCTAGATACAGGATTCCAGAATTCAGGGCACATACAGACAAAGAGACATCACCTGACATCAATGCTGATCCACTGAGGCAATGTATTGATCTGCCTATATAGGCCAGGAAGTCCCACATGTGCTGGCTGATTAACACACCTCAGCAGGACAGAGCCATCTGCTGGTGGAGTAGCATAATGCAGAGGAAATCAGGCTGTGGAGGAACTCCAGACCTGACAGTAGCTTTATTTAGGTTGTGCAATGATGCAAATTGACATACATGACGCAAGCATGTGCTGCTAGGACTTGCAAAAGGAAAAGGAAATTAATGTTGTTTTTTTTTTTGCTGTGAGGAAGCAGGAAGGAGAGAGACATCCATCTTGAAAGGAACAGAGAAGGACGGTGTGAGCCAGTATCGAGTCCCATCCGGGTTCCTGTGTGTTCTGAGATGACCAGAGTTGCAGCAGAGAGGGCCTGATCATTTTATGTATCTTGATCCTTGCCAGAGGCAGAGGATTTCTTCCAAAATGACTGGTGGGAGCTGTGCAACGAAGCTGGCCTCCTGTGACTCATGGTTGTGGAAGAGACTTGTTGCGATTAAGCTTAGAGACATCATCAGATGCAAGACAAGAGCCGGGTCAGCAAAACCGTGTACGCACCACAGAGCAGACTGTGACTAGGCCTGTTAGTTCGTTAGATAGGGGTTCTGTGTTGCATAGGCCAAAAGTGCTTTCCATGTTTGCTACCAGGATTCTATAGCTTTAAGGAACATTCCACCAGTGACAGCTGACAACTGCGCCCGACTTCATTCCTGGTCAGCGCATTGCCCAGGAACTCTTTTTCAGGTTTCTGGACCAGTGTTGGGCAAGGGAAGGTGTTTTAATATTGTAAGATTGTAAGCTGTTGTGTTGCTCCGCCGATGCCCCATATTAACCAGTCACTCAATCATTCGTGTCTGCAATAGGGTAATAACAGGTATGGTGCCAGTCGTTTTGGTGCACCCGCCAGTAGGTACATTTATAGGAACTTTTCTCAATATCTAATAGGGGTCATCCGGCTGTGCAGCAAAAGGGTTCTCAATAGGGGTTATTGTTTACCTCAATTGTTTTTGAGAATGTGTTTGATACCCCATTACAGTAAAAGGTTGTTATACAAACGCTGGTGTCAGTGTTGCTTTCCTCGTTCGTAGCTTCACTGTATCCTGAGCCCACACCGGTACACAGCTTACAGCACCACATGGCTGGGCACCTTATAATATCTGAGACAGTTGTAGTTTAGAAGTGAAGACATACCCTGTGGCATTGTGTTCACCATTATTCCACACTGGGAATATGCATTCACTTTAATGCACAAGGATTGGAGTGAAGGAATTCCCTGTCGATATGTCCACCATTTACGCTATGTGCCTTACTGAATATGCCTTTGCTTCAATACACCAGGATTGAAGTGAAGGATTTCTATGCAAAGATATGTCCGCCAGTTACACCATGTGCCCAAATGATTTAAATGGAATACACAGGGAAGAGTAGGGTAAGCCTCTGCATTTTATTAAACGAGAGATACATATGTCGGCTCAGCGTACGTTCTGATTTACACAGCATTTTACATGCATTTTTATGTGCCTACTGGTGCACCAATTTTTTTTTAAAGGGGACACTTTTGGCTTGACATTCCCAGTCCTGTTAGTGTGCATGGTCATGTGGACAGGTTCCCAAAATTAATTTAAAGGGGAAACATTTGACCTAAATGTATCAAGCCACAGGCATGGCCATTTGAATGCTCATGTGCAGCAAAACAATGAGAAATTGTAGTGGTAAATGGACAAATGTGCATAAAGGCAAAAACAAGTGTGTGTGGGGGGGTATTGAATTGCTGCTATTAATGTGTATGTTGCACTGTTTTTCTCTAGATTATGATGCACTGCAGCTGTCAAGCACATTCGACAAGAGGGCGGCAGCAAACCAAATCATCAAAAGACTTGAAGACTGGTCATGGATGTCTTATATGCACACCCAATTCATGCAGCAGTGGTTGGACCTCAAAACTAGTAAGATGCCCTGGGTAAGAAGGTTTTTCAGAAAACACTTTCCAGGAAATCGGGTAACCACAATGCCAGACAAGTAGGTGCCTACTGCACATTATTGTGTGTTATAATGTATTTCTTTTTTAGGGGCCGCACTATGACCCAGGAAAGGCCCGTGCCAGTGTAGAGGGTGGCAACACTCAGAGGGCGTAGCGGCCAGGTGTGTGAGAGGGCATAGTGACCTCCAGCAACAGGTGATGGAGAGCGAGATGGCGAAGGGCACGTGCATGCACCACGGGATGCCGGGACACACAGCCGAAAACATGATTGTCCCCCTGGAAATCAGGACGTTGGGGGATAAAACAAGGGACAGGGAGACATGGACTCAAGAGGGACAGTCCCTCCAAATCAGGGACAGTTGGGAGATATGAATAGGCTCTTATTGGACGAGAGCTTGCACCTGCGTCATAGGGCCGGGGAAAGGTGAGTTTGTATGGGCTATCTGGGGGGGGGGGGTGTCACCAAAAGGAAACACAAAGCCGAGATTTTGGGTTTTTTTTCCACTACCTCCAATCTGCTGCTATTGGCAACTGTACACCTAGATATACAGGAAGAAAAAATGTGTCCTGTATACACAGAACACTGCTGTTATGGCCACTGCTGAGGGGAGGGAGCCCGCTCACACGCTTAGGCACTAGTACGTGGGACAGTTGTGACCTAGAGGTAAGGAAGTGGCCTTGTGACTTGAGGGCTGCAGGTATGAATTCCGGCCATGGAACATGACTGAAACGCTCTTGAGCAAGGCACCTAACCCTACAAATTTTCCCCAGGTGCTGTATTTAGGGCAGCACACCACTCTGGACAGGTGTATACTCACTGCACAGATGAGTTGAATGCAGAAGAAAGATTCCAACCATTGCATTCATGTACAGTAGAAACGTAACCATTATAAATGCCTATTAGCTTCAGAGATCTTTTTTGTACAGTGCACATTAAATGAAAAGAAAGGGAAACTAATGGTTTGTATTCAACCTTAAAACGTACCTTTCCACCAGTCCCATAGAGCATGTACAAGCTATCATCCAATCGACTAAATTGTGTTGCCCCGCTGTGGGAAACCCTCCCCAGTTCGCCCTCAAAATGTACCTTGCCATATTCTCATAGCACATGCGTGGGCTCTTGTCTTTTATATTCCAGGGCCACCAAAACCAGTGGTTGTTCCACTTTAAAGAGCAGCACCCCCCTCTAGTCTGCTTCACTGAGGCATCCCATGTAAGCCCATCTTTACGTCATTTAAAGTGGACCAAAACTCAGGGTTTTCATTATCCTGGGTTTTGGTTCTTGCCCCAGGGGAATCCTGATTTGGGATGCCACACTGTGTGAAACCCCCAGTTCAGCCCAAAAACTCACCTTTCCTCGGTCTTATGCCGCATGTGTGGGCTCTCATCCAATCAGCGCCATATGCTGTTCATATTCACAAATTGGGATGCTTCTCTGAACGCATGAGTTAATATCCAATGGGTGTTTAATGCCATGTATGCATTCAGTTCTGTGTGTTCAGGGCTCACTTCTTTCTTCTTGTAAATCTTGGTGTACAGTTGCCAAAAGCAACAGATTGTACATACCTTCCAACTTTTCAGGGTGGGAAAGAGGGACAATTGATAAATTAAGCACACACCCTCATTGATTGATGGACAGGAGATAGGATGGGCAAATTAATCATTTATTGATGCAGATCTGCTTGTTACAACTTAAAGAAAGACAGAGAAGGTGCGACATGGACTCAAAGGAGGGACATTCCCCCCAAATCAGGGACAGTTGGGAGGTATGGATTGTAGTAGTGAAGTGATTGTAGTAGTGAAGTGTAGTACATCAAGTGCCTCTGGGTCATCCCGAATCAGGATGCCCAATTGTGTGAGCCCACTATGCAGGCTTGCGCAATACCCTAATTGATTGTAAGCTCAAGCACAAGATCCCTATATTAATCTAACAGAAATGTCATGGATGTCACTGCAGAGAGATATTACCAGCATAGGAGACCCATATTGATATAACAGAAATGGCATGGGTGTCTCTGAGAGCAGAAAGGGTGTCACCAGCATGAGAGCGCCATATTTATAAAACAGATATGCCATGGGTGTCGTCCGCAGCCACTTCTGCTGGGACTGGACAAAAGCTAAGAGATGGGGTGGGCACCACAGTGTTTACCAAAAAATAAGAATTAAGGGCGGGTGCTCCCCTAGACTCACAATTCATAAATCATACTGAACCCACAATAATTGAACTTAGAAAAGGGGCACCCACTCCTCAATAAAGTTACCAAAATGTATTCTTCAATATGTATCAACAAATAAAAAACATAAATGGCCAACATCTCAAAACGCAGTTAATAACAAAAGCACCCCAACAGGACCTGATGCTAATACATCAATAATAAAAAAGTAATAAATAAGCATCAGTTCATAGCGTGCCTTATATGTTCTGAAGAGAAGGATTAAGTGACTAGTGCAATAAATATGTCATTAAAGAAATAATTCATGTGATAAACAGGGCCATCCAATGGACAGTGACAGACAATATCCAAAAGGAGCAATAAATCAAATTCAAACAATTATCAAAATGATAAAATATTATATATAAGTTAATAAATAAATACTATCAGATAGAATCAAGACAATCACAAAGTGAATCTATATCAAACAAGTTAGCATATACCTCACCCACTGAAATAAACTATCTGCTAATTACATGGTATCACACTCCCAAAATAAATAGGGTCCCACAAAAGAAACCAAATTGCAAATGTAAAGACCATTGACAAGGAAAATACCACCCTAATGCAGGAAATAAGGAAGGTCCAAAAAGGGCTCAGATCGCCAGCCCCACGCATTCTGCAGTGTCCCACAGCTTCTAAGGGGTCTCTACTAGATGCTTACCTCCGCATCAGTCGCCGTGTCGGGCTGGAAGCCCCCCGTGATTCTGTTAATGCCCCCCACGATGACCTCCTGCCATCGTCGGTAAATGGACCTCGTATGGAGTGTGGGGTGGTGCCCCCTGGTGTCACTTCGTACGACGCCCACCGGAGCCCACAAGGGGAGACATATCTCTATTTTGCCTTAAGCCATTACATGCGATCTTTTGTAAATACACACAGCATATTATGTTATAATTTAACTGGTAAGAAATACACAGATATCTACTCTAGTCATAGTCCTAACTAAATAATTGAGACATATATCTCAACAAAAAAGGGCAATAATATCTGATAAGTATCAAGAAGGCAGTACATATTTGGACGACAGCTCGAGATAGAAATTTGTAAATAGAAAGAGTACAAAAGTGGTATTTGGGCTTTGTTCCTTACTGGTCAATTGCCCAGAAAAAAAAATATTTTATTTTATATATTTTATAGAAGGAATATCCTTCTCCTTTCCTCCATATAACTCCTCTTCCACTCATCCTCAGAGTTGGCAAATTCTCCATTAATGACTGTTCTTGCTAGGACACAATATTAACCACCCATGTTGCCCAAAGCCTAAAAAATGTGTAAAAAGAAAAGTGTGTGAAGAAAACCTATATATGTGAATTCAAGTAAGCAATTAAATCACAACCTAATTGTGTGCAAACCTGAGCCAACAACCATAAACACACACAAGCAAGATAATTAATTATAAAAAGGATAATAGAAAAACCCACCATTTGTGCTTCTCACTTATATGTGAACAAAAAAACACTAATCATTATTAAGGGATGCTCAAAACACTTCCAACATCCAGCAAAAGACCGCCGATTATAAAGGGGCACCCACAACCAAACATTACCAATGTGAGTAGTGGTTGGTAGGGGGAAGAAACAGAGGGAACTTGCTGGTCCTGAAGACCAAGCAGTTAGATAGAATTGGAAAAGTGCTCCAAATTTGTCTAATCCTAAATTCAAGTAGAGAGGTTCATACACCAGAATTTATTTGCCAAGATTTCATACCATATTCTAGTATACTAACCAACAAAAGGTCCAAAAGTCACATCTTCATTTAATCCCTGTGGCACTGCTGCATCCATGCTTCTTCTTCAAGTCACCCCCTCGGACCCCTCTGTTTACCCGTTGGATACCTATAATCCTCAAACTTTTTGGTAAGGCCGAATGTTTGTGTAGAAAATGTCTTGGGACCGATGTGAGTGGCTTGCCTGCCGCATTATTACGTGTTGCCAGGTGGATGTTTGACAAGTGTGCTTGTATCCAATTTTTTAGCGGGTTCTCCAACGTAAGTCATCCTGCAGGAGCATTGTAATGCATAAATGACTGATTGGGTATTGCAAATTACAAATGATTCTAAGGTGAACTTCTGGCTTGTTTGCAAATTCGCTTTGGTGGTTGCCATAAACAGGCACATGGAGCAGGAACCACATTGTGTGCTCCCTTTTATATCCTTGGGGGATAGCCAAAAGATGTTGGCACGTTCAAAGTGGCTATGGCAAAGCTTATCCCTGATGTTACATGCTCATCTAGCTATCTTTTTTGGTTGATCCGGGATCCAACTCTCAAAGTCTCTATCACTTTGTAATACACTCCAATGGTAAAGGAATCTATTGGCTTGGTGTTCAAATTCCTCCTTGGTGGAGCAATTCTGTCTCATTTTCAAAAATTGGCCCTTGGGGATGCCGCTGTTCAAATGTGTTATGTGAAAACTCTTGTAGTTCAAGGCTGTTAGTAGCTGTGGCCTTACGATACAAAGTGCTCTCAATGGTTCCATCACTCTGTTGTGATAAAGTTACATCCAGGAACTCCACTCGCTCATAAGAAAAGTGGCAGGTTAGTCTGATGTTCAAATTGTTCTAGTGTAACATGGTGAGGAATCTTTCACAAACCACCTGGGGCCCATCCCACAGTATCAGAATGTCATTAATAAATCTGAACCAAGCCACTATATGGCTATGATAGGCATCCTGTCACTGAATACTGTTTCCCTCTCCTACCAAGCCAAAAAGAGGTTGGCGACACCCCCATGCATTGTCTGTAATGCCGGTTGTCAAAGATAAAGTTCAAGAGTAAATCACAGGGCATTTACAATAAAAGTCTGCTGTTCTAAGTGCGTATTCAACTCCATCCCTAAGAAATATTCGACCATCAAAAAAGCTTGAGCATGGGATATGTTAGAATACAGGGATTCCACATCACATGTGACCATTAGACAGTTCTGTGGTAGTTGTATAGAATATAATTTTTTTAAGTAGGTCCATGGAGTCATGTAGGTAGGAGGCTAAGCACACCACATGTGGCTGCAAGTAATCATCTAAAAAGATGCATACCTTTTCTGTTAGAGAACAAATTCCCAATACAATCAGCCATCCAGGAGGATTTTCCAAACTTTTGTGAACCTTCAGCAGGATGTAGAATGTGGGAGTCACAGGATGTCGTACCTTTTAAAAAGTCGGATTCACTTTTAATGATGGCATTTTCTTCTAGCGCCCTATCAATAAAGACATCTAACCTTCTTTTATAGAGAAGCAATGGGTATGACAACAGTTTTTCGTAATATAGGGGATTATCTAGCTACCTCTGAACTTCATTCACATAGAGGTCGACAGGGAGGACTATGTTTCCCCCTTTATCGGCCTCTTTGATGACGATATCCGTACGCTTCTCTAAGTTCCTGAGTGCTTGCCATTCTCCTCTAGTAAGATTATAACTCCCAACTCCCTCTGGTAAACTCCTCACATCCTTAGTGACCAAATGATAAAATACCTGTATGGCTGGACTTATGGTGAATTCAGGAGTGAAGTTAGATTTTTTCTGAAGTCTTTTCCTCCATCCTGCATTTATAGCCAGATCCTCCAACATCCCTAAGACCTATAAGTCTTGCGGGTGCCACTGTACGCCATCTTGCCATCTTTGTGAATTGCATAAGAACCAACAACAATCACCTGCAGAACAAAAATAGGTCCTTTGTTACCTCAAATGTATTCAAATCATTGGTTGGTAAGAATGATAAACCCTTTTGTAGGACTGACCTTTCATCTCTTGTAAGAGGAGTCAGAGAGAGGTTAATCACTTACAGCACATTATTTTGATTAAAAACTGATGGAGAGAGTGGGCGGGGTGAAATATGGGGGGCCTGGGGGGGCAGTGGAATTACATCTGCAATCCCTTTTTGTGTAGCTGGTAGGCATTAGAGATGAGCAAACTTTTGAAAAGTTCGATTCGGCCGATTCGCCGAATTTCACAAAGAAATTCGGGTTCGGCCGAATCAAACTTTTACGAAGTTCCCCATCAAAAATGCCGGCATGGTGGGAGCGGGCCGGCCCGCTCCCACCATGCCGGCATTTAAGAAAAAAAAAAAAAAAAAACATTTTTGCCGGCATGGTGGCAGCGGGCCGGCCGGCTCCGCTGTCAGCGGAACCGGCCGGCCCGCTCCCACCATGCCGGCATTTAAAAAAGAAGCAAACACTTACCTGCAGGTCCGGAGCGTGGAGGTCGACGCCGCTCTCAGCTCCTAAAACTTATATTTAACTTGAGCGATCCTTTTGCCTTAGCCAAAATTCTGTGTCTGCAGTCTTTGGGTCGGGTATTCCTAATAGGAGGGCTCGGACAGGAGTTTTTGGGGAAGCGGGCTGGGTGTCCGGAGGTCCCTGGTTTATAGTTGGATCACGTGACCCATAATCCCCGACATCCCTCATAAATTTTTTCTTTCTGTCTTCAAGAGTTTTTTGCTCATGTTTGAAAATATCAATCTGAAGAGTGTGTAGGAACGGCTGAACCACCAAAGTTTGATCAAAGTTATTTAATTGATTCTCCAGATCAATTATCTGTTTTTTAATGGTTTCCAAAAGCTCCCTATCAGCGTATCCATTATGATAATTGAGCATTTTGTGAGACCCTGTTCTAAGATTCATCCAGACTTTCATGTACCTGTTATTGAAGTCTGTAATTCTACCTAGATGTTAAACTGAAAACCCTGAGCCTGTATTAATTGAAGGTGAGCCTAAATTTGAGGTTGAAGCAATTCTGGACTCTGAGGAAATGAGGAAGGGGACTCCAATACCTTGTTAAATGGTCTGAATTCGGAGAAGAAAATAATTCCTGGGAGCTTTCTGCCTATGGTCACGCTGTGGCTAGTGCTGGAACCTGGATGTACGGATGTTTGTAGTTGTACATGCATACTGTACACCAAATGCTGCATTTAAGTGCACTTCAGGCCTGGAGAGGTTGCCAGCAGATCTTCTCAGCGTGACATTGTCTTCCTGTTGCAGTCGCATCCTGGTCTTGATACTTATTGATACCCCAACTTCTTCCACTGCAGTTACCTTTCTGTTGCTAACCTCGAGAAAGCCCTCCATGGGTGCTGCAGGTGGTGGTCAAGATTCTGCAATTACTGGGCCAAATATACATTTACGTGAAACTCTGGTATGCCCAGGCCTGCCTCCTGTCCTTGCACTCCCACGTTCAGGACTTCACACCTGCTGCTCCATTACTCCCCATTCAAGCCTTTGAGTGTGCATTTAAAACCCACCTATTCAGATGAAACCTATCATGTGGCCAAAATAACTGATAGCCCCAACCATTTTAGATTATTTGCATTAACACTTAGTACATACTGCTCACGACCTACATTTTGTCCCCACCTCTTTTTCTTTAGAATTAAACCCGCAAGGACAGGGCCCTCTGTCCTAGTGTATTTCACATGGACAATAATAAATACATCCCAGTTAAGTGTTTTCAAATTTACAGATATTAGTAAAAGGTTTTTACATACATACATCTTTAAGTATATTTTATTTTCATGGACATTGCTTTACCATGCTGGGCAAAAGCATGTGCAACAGTTTGCACTCAAATGGAAAATATTTACGGTGTTAAAATGTACATGTGTAGACCTGGATCTATTTAAACTTTTCCAGATGCTTGGGACATGGAATCTGTCATAAAGAAAAACTTGAGGTCAGATTATTTCTACAGAAGTCAGATCAGTGTTGCAAAAGCAGCCAACCCTTTTGTTTGCAGAGGGCTTTTTTGATTACTTTCACAGAGATCACAACATATTTTTTTAATTAAAAAAGTAATTATAATTAGATATTTCTATATAAGAATCCAGATGTTTTTCACTATCATCACATTTTATACCTGCCAAAAGGCAAGGTTTTCAGTAATGTTACACAGGCTTAGAAAAAGAGAATAAACAACGCAACAGTTTTAAGAAACTTTATAATTCCTCTTTTAAAGTTATTGTATTTATCTGTTTGTCTCCAGTCTGTTCACAAAACGTGGGCACCCTACCAATGATTATACATACTTTGTGTTTGAAGTTTAAAGATTACGTCTATTAATGTTTCAGTTGGCTAAGATGTTTGTGCTACATTGTACCCTACATACTATGATGTAATAGTTGAGTGACAACAATAAACCCATAAACAATGAAATGACTTTCAGTTTAATCTCACTGAATAAATGAAAATAGTCTTTAAAGCATACAGAACACACCTTAAAGGGCAAGTCTTGCATCAAATGCAAATGAACATATACACAAACAGACACAACAAAAATGACATTGGGTAAAACCAAAAATAGACAGAAATGAACTAAAATGAGATGAGACGAGATGATTCCTAACGACCTGGCCAGAGGCACTCTGGTTGCCCCGATAAACAGTTTGTGGAATATCCAACATAGTTGGAGAGGCGGAGACATCCAGATATCGGGGGAACTTCTGCAGGAAAGCAAAATTGTGAAGTACCATGCATGCCACAATTATTTTGATGACTTTCTCCGAGTGGTACTGGAGGGTCCCCCCTGTGTGATCCAAACAATGGAACGCCAAACGCACGCTCCACAACAGCCTTGGTCTTCCTATGTGCCGGGTTGTAGGCGTCATGACTCATGTGCCTAAGTTTGTAGCCACTAAATGGGGGGGGGTAGCAGGGGGTAGCCAGAATAACCTATAAATACATAATGAGCCACATACATCATACTAACATTCTCACCTGAAAAAAAACTTACATAACCAAAAAATTGGGGGGAGGGGGGAAAGAGACAGGGGATGCATTGACAAACCCACTAGTTAGACATGAGGCAAATATACTAGAATAAAGGACAAATAATGTTAAAGCTTACCAAGTAGCCACCCTACAGATAACTCGCCAGACTCAAAACGGCCATACAGACTGGAATTCCTCAGAATGTATGCATCATGGGTGGAGCTGGAAATCCAGCCATCACATTCATAAACCAAAGGCCAGGACCCACTACACATTGAACAAGAAATGTCCAAGCTTACGGTTCCTACACAAAAGACAAAGCATACCGGTCAAAAGCAAAGCTACATTAAAGCACACCTACACTGACATAACAGATGCTAAGCAGGAAGGGACAACCACTAGTAAGATTGGCTTCATTTGGTGAGTATATAAAAGTCTTATTGATTGTGTAAGGTGGGGTGCCTTAACTTGTGTGTTAAAAAGGACATGGAAGTGGCTAAATACATTAATGCCTTTGGGACTACTAGTTGAAAGGGGAGATTGAGGTCCACTTTAGAGAAGCAAATGCATTGCAAGGTGACACATTAAATATGGTAAATCTAGACTACTAAAAACATTCAATACAGTGCATGAAATGAAAGAGGCAAAGGGCAAACAAAGACATACCTGTATAGATAGTCATTAGCGACTGGAGTGCGTGCAATCAATCTCACCAATGACATTAGGCATATCGGCCAGCTCATAAAATCCAAACTTGACCGCATTCCAGGTGCGAGGGAAACAAATGTATTTGTCTAGCAAGGTAACCATGCCATCGAGAAACGTATTGAGGGTGCTACCCAGGATAGGGCACCCAGCCTCTGGAACGAGCTGTTCACCATAAATTGCAGGCAACCAACCAATTTGGTCATGCCTTTCTTGTGGTGGGGGCCAACCACGGCTGCAACTCACAATAGAGTTTCTCGAGGGAAACACGGTCAAGTGGGGTCAGCTCAAATAGCCAAATAGCTCCAACAGACAAGTGCAGAGCATGGCACAATGATGCAGCTGCTCCATCTCAGAAAAAGAATCATTGGAGCACTCCAGTCCGTTCTCAGAAACATCACAAAAGCCCAAACTCATGAGGAAATGCTGGCTGTAAGTGGAGCCGGAAATATTCAGTTTTATTGGCCCCATAATCATAGCTCTGAATCATGCGCAAGCCCTCACTAATCATGGCTTATGCGCATCTACACAAAAAAAATACAAAGCAAGTACACATTAGATACGCAAACAAAAAGGCTTAAACGTACCCACAAAAATGCAAATACAAAGAAAAAAAAACACAAGAAACTCAAAAATGGTCCAAAAAATATGGAAACATTACACATACACACGCTTTTTCACGTGTAAATGCACACAAAAGAGGGTGTGAATCAACCTTATTGGTTGGAAGGATTTTGGAATCCGATTACTGTATATACCAATCATAAAAATCTCGAATACATTGAACCCGTCAAGAGACTTAACTCACTCCAGTCTCGCTGGGCTCTTTCGCTCTCATTTCAATGTCATCCTTACATTTAAACCAGGAGCAAAAAAACACCAAAGCGGATGACTTATCATTCAACTTGAGAATGTAAGGGTAGGTTTGATGAGAAGAAACCCATTCTACTTGGTGGTTGTGTAGTTTGTGTCATCTTGCGAGATTTGTCTCGATTTAATTCCCTAGCACCATTTCAGGCAGACTCCACTCTGGGCAAAACTCTGGGCTGTTGATATGTCCCGCTGCATTTGCGCCTCTCAGTGACATGACACTAAAACTTGGCCAACAAAGTATGCTGGTTGTCTGGGTTGCTGTTGTGCCAACATTTGGGACAGGTTATCATTGATCAGCATGCAACTGCCCTATCATTGTGTCCCTCTGGTGGGAGTTGTTATTGATAGCCTCCACCAACGAATGGATCATACTTAAATTTTGGTCTATGGTTCTCCTGAACCAAGCTCTGTTTTGCCTCTAGGCTCGGCTCTCACCTCTCCAATCTGCTTCCATCATCTGCACCCACCTCATCAGGGTAAGATGTGCATGAGCCCGTCGTCCTCTTCCCTGGGTAGGGGCACTTGCAGATGGAATATAACTTGGCCATTCAACATGGGTATTGCTTGTTGAGGTTGAGGCCACATCCTCTACAACAGTGCTGCCCCATGGAGGTGGTGGGTTTATCTGCTCATCACGCTCCACCTGCTATTCATGCTGGAGTTGTGGATCCAGCTCCTGATGCACAGGGAGTGGTGTAGGTTGCTGCTGCAATGGCATATGTAGCTGCTGCTGCTGCAGTGGCATGTGTAGTTGCTGCTGCAGTGGCAAATGTTTTAGCATGCATTACCAGTTTGCCCACATTAGACTTACTATATCAAAATCTTCATTCGCTCCTTGAATAGGCATTCCTTGAAGTACTAGGACCAATATTTGGTTCTTTTAGTTCCTGGGTGCCCATGTGTGTTTGTTGTTGTTTTGCTGCAATGATAAAAGGACTTACTGTTTATCTAGACTCATACCTTGTTTGCATAAGCAATGGCTAATCCATCTGCTTCCATGTTTGACAAGTTATTATTGTATTTGAATAGACACATGAGATTGTATGTTTTTTGTTTTATCTTATCTTGGCCTTTGATGGTCCACCAACAACACTTAGGCCATGATGGCATTATGAACTAGACAATTGTAATGAGTCGTATGTCTTTGGATACAAAGCAACCCCAACATTAGAACTACTTACCTACTGCAGCAGTATTCAGGTCAGAATCAATAGTACCTGATAAGCCCTGGAGTAAGGCAAGGTTTAGCAGTCCATAAACCAGTTCCTCTGCCGGTGTAAATTGGAATTTTAGTGGTAGACCACCTCTGGTTTGCAACCTTAAACAAACATAAATGTTGTCATGCCAAGGTCACACCCAACATCAACATGCACAACAGCACAATGCATTGTTACCCCTGTTGCTTGTTTAGTTTCTGGTGCATGGCATTTTCATGTCTACATCCTTTTTTCACGGCCCCGCACTATTCAACTGCCGGCTGATGACCTCCCAAATGCAGTATCTTACTGATTTAAGGGTTGCTCTTGCCAAAGCCATACATTGAGCGTTACTAAATCTCCCACTGCAGGTGCCAACCAACAAAGCTTTGGGCATCATCTCCCTGGGTGCTGGGTGGAAAAGGGAAATTTGACCTTTAGGTGAGGTAGAGGAATCTGAGTGGATTGATAGTTGTGTGGCAAAAGACTGCACAGGGCTTGCTTGCAGGCTGGGTGTGTGATCCTGGGTGGACCATGATGTTGCAGGAGTAGAGATGTAAATGGTGATGGTGAGAGGGGCTCTCCTGCTGAGCTCCATTGGGAGAAGAGGTTGCTGGGGGGCTGATGTGTCTTGCCTTAGCCTTCCGTTTGCTCTTTTTATCCTTACCACTACTCCAAAAGGTTTGGCTGGGGCTACCAGTGCCTGCCCTAGCAGTAGGCCTGCCTCTGCTCTCCTTTGCCTTGCCACTCTTGGTGTTGGTGGACTTGGATGGCTGACCAGTAAGGGTAGGAATGCTGGTAGTTGGCCTGCCCCTGCTGGCATGAGCTTGACGGTAAGCGGTGGCGAGCCCCATGATGAGAGTTTCCAGTATCCTGCATTTCTGCCAGGTTGGGGCTTGTGTGGCTGCATTTTTTCCCTGACATTTTCACATATATAAGAGAAAATTGGTGTATGGAAGCAGAGCCGGCTCCACCTTAACTACTTATACTTCTCCACTACGTCTCTGCGTATGCCAACGCACCCAGGTTTAGGCCCTGCTGGGACGCATCAGATAACATCCCCAAAATGGCACGTTCACAACCAGCAGGATACCATCATGCGCGTAAGTACACAAAAATGCCTGCATTTGCATGCACCTAGGAACAGGATTAGTTACCCAGGTTCGCAAGTGTATAGTCAGACAGGCCAACCCTACATAGCTAGCTGGGGCCCAAGTGTTTATGTCGGGCAGGGAGTCTGAGGATGATGGAGGACAGGAGGATTCAGGTATAAACATCACACATAAACACACACACAGGAAGGCACAGGCTAAACACACACATGTGTTGTAATGTGTAATTTTGTGACCTTTCCTTCTACATGGCCAAAATGATCCCGTGGGTGAGCAGCGAGGGGTTGGAGGTGCACAAATCCCCCAAGAAGAAGGTGGGTGATGTACCACACATAAAAGAGAAACCAAGAATCAACTCAAACACATTCACTAACTGTTGTTTTATTTTTCTTCTACAGGCTCGGACCAAGAAATGTGGCAAGTCCAAGTCAGGAGAGTGGCTCCCCAACCCCGAACCCCCCACCAGCCTAGACAAATGGCTTTTTACTTACATGGCTTCAACAGGTTGTCAGGAAGCAGAGGCTAGACACTAATTGTTGTAATTTTTTCTTTTACAGTACACACACAGGAGACGGATGTTGAGGAGCTGGCCACAGCCATAAGGAGCCACCCACCATAAGGTGCTGGGAGCATGCTTTCTTTTATCCACCCCTCAAAAAGAAAGTTGTAGGTTTTTATCAATATTTTACTTAATTTATTTATATGTTTATATTTTTATAATTTTATATTTTAAAAATAAAAAATAATCATTAACAAAAACAAATAAATCATTCACAATACAAAATTAGAGAATTAAGAATTAACCCTTTCGCTGCCAGCCTACCTGCAGCTTTTGTCACCCTCTGTTGCCAGACCATGTTTCACTATTTTGCGCTACACATGTTCAACTGTGATTTTTGAAAGGATTTCCATCGATTTTCCAGGAAAATTATATATTGTTTTTTTCAACAGAGTCTGGGCTTCAACATCTATTTTTTGCAATTTGTAGTGTTTTTTTGTAATAAAAAATGTAAGTTTTTCAATAAAATGTTATTGCATGCGAAACCCCAATTTCTCCCGGTTACAGCAGTACCAGCAGTACCACATATGTATTGATAGACAACCTTTCCAGCCCAGGAGACTCCCCCAAACTGAAACAGAGCTTTAGGAGATTTTCAGATAAAATACAACTGCGCTATGCGCACCTTGCAGTTTTTCCAGAAAAAAAACCCTTTACATTTGAAATACCCCCCACAAACTATATATTTTCTGGAAGTACACGCCTCAAGCTTTCTAGCCGTACCAAGCTTGTTTATGTGGGCTTAGTTTTCTGGAAGTAATCCCTCAATGTATTCTTTGGTTGCACAAAGTTTCCCTAAAAAAGAATAAAAAGGAAGAATCAAGCCACATTTTCCTAAAAAAAAACTATATGCAAACAAGAAAAACCAAGTAAAATCTCAAAAAGCAACATGCCCCGAACATTTGTAATATCCCCCATAAACCATATATTCCCTGAAAGTACACATGTTAAGCTTTCTAAGAGTACCCAGCTTGTTGTAGTAGGCTCACCTTTCTGGAAGTAATCTTTTGAAGAATTCTTAGGTTGCACAGGGTTTCCCTAAAAAAAAGAATAAAAAAACTGCATATTTATATTTTAGGAAAACATGTTATTTATTCAAACAAGAAAAAACAAGCTAAATCTGAAAGCGAAAAGGAAGGAGAGAAGATCCGCACTCCTAACTTAGAGAGGCTACATCACAGGATTCTGAGGAACAGGATTCTGAAACATACTCCATCCCCTCGATTCAAAGAGCAAAAGTTAATTGATTTCGGATCGAGAATCGTAAGTTTGGGTGGGTGTTTTTCCTGTTTTTTTGGCCATTTCCGACTCGCACGAGCCTACGTACGAATGCGTATATGCTCTTACGATCATCGGAAGTTCGTTCCTAAATTTTAGGATCAAAACGTAAAACTTAGGATCAAATCCTAAAACTTAGGATCAAAACGTAAAACTTAGGATAATCGGATGTGTTTAGGTGTGATTCAGAGAACAGTTTTCAAACCTCTAAATACGTTTTAAAAGAAAGCCACTGCCGACACCTTTTAGCAGTCGGATTGCTGTTCTTGAACAGGTTTTTTGGCTATGTGGAGGAGTCTGCGCGTCTTGAGCTCCAATGAACTGCATGTATCAGCATGGCCGAGGCCATAAATTGTATGGCAATGCATATCTGATTCATGTATGCCTTATAAAAGCATTTTAATGTGGACCTTAATTAGTCCTTTGCATGTAAACCTTTATTTTGCAATATATTTGCGTTAATTAAAGAAACTTATGTCCTTTGTTATTTATTTTTAAATTGATGTACTAGAATAATATTTTTAGATTGCATTTATTGGTGTAGTTGTTTACCTTTGCTTTGTTTAATTATTTAAGCACATCTTTGGTCAGATGCATCACACTTACTGAGGAGAGGAGAGCGGGATAAAGTGCAGGATGTGGGTTACTGCTGTATTTTGCACAGACACAGCAGAGCTGGGGGCACGGAAAGGTCAGAAATCAAAGAATGCAGAGCAACACAGTCACAAGGCCCTTTCTGTTTGCAGGCTGCCCGAGAATACCTGAGCCTGTTTCTAGGCTCATAACATGCTGAAGTTGCTGGGTGTTTTTTAATTTTTGAAAGCAAATCTGTATGTAGAGGGTGTGGGTAACCACACCCAAAATTTTAAGTTGTACCATTTGAAGCCAAAATATTAAAATTAAATCCACAAGTAAAAAATGCAAGTTAACTAAAAATTAAACAAAGTAAGATTTACTATTATGCAAATGCATTCATTAATGGTTGGTTACTACAAAATGAATGAAATAAAGAAAAATAAAAGACCAAATATTTAAAATGCACTTTAATGAGGTAAGTTTGTAGTGCGCAGCCACAAGATCAGAAGGATTTACGTCCAGACAAAAAAGGAAAAAGGGCAAAACCAATGTTGCAACCTGAGAAATGAAACGGAAAATTCAGGATGGAAACTGACATAGGTCTGATTCCCGAACTGCCATACGAACGGACGTACATTTTAGGATAGAAACGTATTTGCTTATAGAATCACTCGCAAGTTCATACGAACGCACGAGCGTACGGGAAAAATAGGAAGATCGGCACCAAAATCAAAGCTGTTACATGTTTCTTTGAATCGACCCTCTTGTCTCCCTCTACCTTTTCCCAAATGTGTAGAAATACCGATATTGATCAATTACAATTTGAGCTGGGGTATAAGTCTCTCTTCTCTAGCATTAGTGCGCCTACAGCACCTAGTTTCAATAATCCTGACCTCTATCCGATTAACTCAAGAGGGGATGTTCTTAGCCTGTTCCAGGATTCTGTAGAACGGGATCTAATGAATTTGAAACCGATTTATCCCCCAAGATATAAAAGCAACCTTTCCCCCCAGGAATCTAAAGCGCTTGTGAACCTAAAGAATAATGATGAGATCATCATACGCCAGGCAGATAAAGGGGGTAAAGTTGTCATCTTAAATAGGACCACCTATAGGGAAGAGGCAATAAGACAACTCAGTGATTCCACTACATACAGGAAACTCTCGGGGGACCCCACCAAGGAGTTTCAGACTCTGCTCTCCATACTTATCGATGAGGGCCTGTCACTTGGAGTTTTACCATCCAGATTAGCTGACCGACTCAGGGTTACGCACCCTATTGTACCCTTGTTCCACCACTTGCCCAAGATACACAAACAGGACTGCCCTCCTAAGGGCAGACCTATTGTGGCAGGAATCGGGGGTTTACATGAACCATTGGGCAAGTGGTTGGACACGATGTTGCAGCCATTAGTACAGAGATTACCGGGCTTTTTACGAGACACAGGGCACCTTATACAACTTCTTTCTGATATACCATGGGAACCTAATTTAATTGTATGTACCATGGATGTCACATCCTTGTATTCGTCGATTCCACAGAACTTAGCGATTGAGGCGCTAAGATTTCATCTTACATTCAGACTATGACCCAGACCTATGCACCTTTATTGTTATGACAACTGAGTATTTATTGCAACATAATTATTTTGCATTTGATGGTGCCTTCTTTCTCCAGGTTAGGGGAGCATCTATGGGGGCTCCGTTCTCACCCTCCTTAGCTAACCTGTACATGGGGTGGTGGGAGCACCACTCCATATACAGTGATAGAAACAAATGGAGGTCCTCCATTGTGGCCTACTTTAGATATATTGACGATCTACTATTGTTATGGCGGGGATCAGAGATTGATCTTAGCGACTTCACAGATTACTGTAATAACAATGACCTAAATCTGGAATTTACGGCACACAGCCATCTGAGGGAAATAGAATTTCTTGATCTGAGATTAATGTTAGACATCAAGAATGAGACCTTACAGACCTCGACATTCCGTAAGCCCACAGCAGGCAATAACATCCTCCGTGCGTCCAGCTGCCATCCGGCTCATACAATCAAATCCATCCCAGTAGGGGAAATGGTACGGAGTCGAAGGAACTGTTCTCGTGTGGAATCCTTTTTGGAAGAATCCACTGAGATTCAATCCAGACTTATGGATAGGGGTTACCCATCCTGGATGCTCACAAGAGCCAAAGATATAGCCCTTAGAAAATCCAGGACTAGTATTCTGGGGGATAAGAAGAAACCCATTAATAATAAGAATAAAAATAAAAATTCTTTGCCTTTTAAGGGGGTTACATTTAACACCCCATACACTCTAGAATTTAAAGAGGTTTGCAAATTTACCCATACTAAAGGCTGATCCCCTTCTCAAAGATATATTGGGTGAGGGCGTACGGTTAGTTAGTCGGAAGTCCCCGAGTTTGTCCAATACGCTGTCACCTAGCCTTTTCAAACACCCAGCGTGGATAGTAACACATGGTTAGCTACCAAGGGATTTTTTCCATGTGGTGGCCCACGCTGTGGTCTTTGTAGATTTGTAGACAAGGGCAATAGCTTTACTTCTACTTCTAGTGGCAGGAGCTTTCCAGTCAAAGCCCTACTTAATTGCAATTCGAAAATGGTTGTATACCTCATAACATGTGTACTCTGTGATAAGCAATACGTAGGCTGCACTAAGCGTAAATTGAAGATACGCATTACCGAACATCTATATGGTGTAGGTAAACCAGAAATGATGAAAAATTCTAATGTGGCCAAACATTTCAACCAGGTACATCCTGGCAACAGCGCTATAATTAAAGTAAATGCTTTGGAGAGGGTGTTTATGGGACCTAGAGGGGGTGACATTCACAAAAAGCTGCTCATGAGAGAGGCATTCTGGATATTTACCCTTGATACACGTTTCCCCCGAGGTCTTAATTATAGATGGGACTTATCTTTTATTATAGATTGATGCGAGTATTATATATTATTTTGATAAGTGCAATCTGCTTTTACTTTTCCTGAGTTTTTCTGTTCCACATGATATTATATATTGTTCCATCCTGTCTATTTATGCAGATTGGCCACTGTAGGGGTGGTCAGGGTTTCCCCGTTTTGATTACTAATGGCAATACTATTGGTGTGAATATTTAGGGTCTCTCTCTTACTGATTATCAATGATTGCTACAATGATTTACATTTTTGGGTTGTAATCAATGTTTTATGATCGTGTGAGTCCATGTACTATACATTGATTATTTTGATGCACCGTATGGATAGGTGTGCAGTAATCCTTGTTATCTATATGTATCCATGCACTGCGTATAGATTTATGTTGTGATAATAATGATGTGTGTTTTTGTTTTATATAACAGACCTTCTCTGCTGTTTGCCTGTTAATGCCTGTTATGACGATCTCTTTCTCCTCCGCTGCCGTCTTCCGGCTTCTACTGGTTGCTCGGCAACCTCAACACTGACGATAGGCCTTCTTTCTTCTGATTGGCCACTGATTCTATGCCTGCTATTGGTGGGTTGAGACGCTGCCTTGCGCATGACGTCACTCCGCCCTGACGACGGCAGTGGCGGTGGGGGAGCTCGCGCCCGCGGGCGGCAGACGGCGGGAGGTAAGTCCAATATATCCTATATAAATGATGATGTTTATGCCACTGATTACCTATGATTAAGGACCGAGTGTGTGCGTCCGAAACGCGTTAGCGACCGTGGCATAACTTTATGTGCCGGGGTCCTTTGATGTTTTTACACTGCCGTGGATATTTTTGAAGATGCTGCTTTTAATCACTTTTTCAAATAAAGCCTCAAGATTTTAGGAGTGCGGATCTTCTCTCCTTCCTTTTCGCTTGACGTGTGTGGGGCAGGGACAGCCCCAGATCCTGCACCCAAATCCCCGGTGTGCCTTTGCATCCTTTTTTGTTATTAAATCTGAAAGCGCAAGGTCTGCCGAGCAGAACAATACCCAACATGCACAGGTACTATGAACCTTTGTAATTGCCATCCTACTTGAAGTTTTGTCACCTGTTGACAGGTCGTTTTTCCCCATTTTGCGCCATGTTTAACCGTGATTTTTGCCGGAATTTTCAGGAAAATATTGCAGCAGAGTTTAGGCTTTAACATGAAATGTCTTGTTTGTAATTTTTCTACTATTTTTTAAATATTTTTGCGTAAAAGAACAAAAAAATAAATAAAATAATATTTTTTAGACAATTGTCCCCTTTATTTTAAATAAAACATTTGTTTTATTAATGAAAACCATATTGCATGTGAAAGCCCCATTTCTCCTGATTACAACAGTACCACATATGTATCGGTAGCCCCCCCATTCTTGCCCAGGAGACCCCCCCAAACTGAAAAGAGCACTTTATAACATTTACAAATAAAACGCTCTATCCACAGTTGATTTAAAAAAAAAATGACATAGGGTTCCCCCTCCTGGGGGGGGGGGGGGGGGGGGGGGCATTTTTGGGGGGAATTTTAAGGGTTAAAAACCCTTAAAAATCCCCCAAAAAATAAAGTGGGGCACCCCTTACCCATCATAACTAGCCCGGAACCAGCTATAGGGGCTTGTAGGAACAGGGCGAAGGGGCCAGTTTTGGTGCCCCCCCCCGCCCTGCCGGCTACAAGCTCCGTGGGCCGGGCTCTTCTGCCCCCCCGGGCTTTGGGGAGGCAGGTAATTGGGGGTGCCAGGGTTAATGGCAAGTCACCCACTAGCCGCAGGTGACTTGCCAGTCCCCAGCCTTGTGAACTGGTGTAGGGGTCTCATGGACCCCTTACCCGTTCACAAGGGGTTAAAAGTAAAAAAAAAAAGCACAGACACATGGAGAAAAAAATATTTTATTTGTTTTTTTATTTTTTTTTTTATACTACCTCCCATCCATCCTGGAGCACTGTGTCCCACGCTGATCACTCTGGCTTCTGCTCTCCTGCTGCTGCTGTAAACCTTTTATAGCTGCTGGGCGACAGAGCATAAGGATCCCATTTTTTTTTTTGAATTTTAAGAGTTAGGGTTAGGCTAACCCTAACCCTTAAATATCCAAAAAAAATTAGGTAGGGTCCCCCCCTACCCATCATAACCAGCCAGGGACCAGCTATGGGGGCTTGTAGGAACAGAGTGGAGGGGCCAGCTTTTGTGGCCCCCCACCCTGCAGCCTACAAGCCCACATAGCCTGTGTGGGCCCGGGCTCTTCTGCCCCCCCCCCAGGCTTTGGGGAGGCAGGTAATTGGGGGTGCGGGGGTTAATGGCAAGTCACCCACTAGTTGCAGGTGACTTGCCAGCCCCCAGCCTTGTGAACTGGTATAAGGGGTCTCATGGACAAAGGGCTAACATAAAAAAAACACACACACACAAAAATGTAATTTATTAAAAAAAAAAATTTTTTTTTTAACTTTACTCACCTCACCCGATTGTTAGCTCCTGTGTCGATCAGCTGTCAGATGCCCTGGTGATCGCTGGCCAGAGCAGGGGGATCAGAGCATCCCCTGCCCCTCCACTGCTCTGCCCAGCGATCACCAGGGCATCTGACAGCTGAGCCGAGGAGAGCCGGGACGACACCCGGGAGTGATGTCATAAGCCAAAGGGGCGGGGCTTAACAGCAGGATGGCGGCGCCCATCGTAAGGCAGGGGGAGAGGGCATTTTGAGCCCTCTCCTGAAGACTAAGCAGCCTGGGGGGGGGGGGGGGGGGCGATCGGAGGCCCCCCAGTGAAGAGGAGACCCGGCGGGAGGCAGCGCGACTGCAGGTGAGTAAATGTCATTTTTAATTTTTTTTGGTAGGTGTTACGTGCTTGGCACTTAAAGGGTTAAATAATGAAGATCACTTCCCACAGATGCTTGGTGCGGGCTAGCGGGGATGTGGCCGCGGCTCACGCATGTGCTGTTGACTGGGAAGCAGGGTAAGTGTATTGGGCAACCTGGGGGTTTCAAACAGCAGGGCATCCTGATTTGGGATGCCCCAGGGGGACATAATTGATCTATAAGCTTCTCAAGCTGATCGCGCTGGGTTTTGGTCCATTTTCACGAAAGCTATGTGTAATTTACACACTTTGAGACATAAACAAAATGGAATATAGAAGTTTCTAAATCAACCCTTATGTCTCCATTCCTCAAATGCCAGTTTCACCACTAACAATTCACAGTTTTCCACATTGTAATTCTGCCCAGCTGTGTAGTCTTTCTGGGGAGTTGGAATATTGCGAGAGGACAGCCCCCACACAAAGTTCAGAAGCATTAACTTCAACAAAGAATAGGCGACTAATATCAGGGTGAATCAGTACTAGGGCTGAGGTAAAGGCCTCCTTTAAGGTCTGGAAGGCCCTAACCACTGGAGGGGACCAAGCTTCCACAAATGCACCTTTCCGTGTTAGGTATGCAGCTATAGAAGATAATCCCTTGATGAAATGCTTGTAAAAATTGTCAAATCCTAGGAATCTCTGTAAGATTTTTACGATTCTAGTTTGTTTCCACTCCTGACGCCCGGGGAGGGGAATCTGAGGGCCCAGGGTGAAGAGAAGACCCAGACAGATCAATTAAGGCATCAGATGAGTGGCTTTTTTTTGCCAGACATGTAAAATTGATGTGGCTGGTGTAGGAGAGGCAACCACATAAGTTTTATGTGGCTGGAAGTTAAAGAATTAAACTGGAACAAAATCCAGCCCCCCAACCCAAGTTATAATCTGTTTAAAGTGACAAATGGAAGCCGGCCATGCTGGGATTATCTGTGGTTGCAACCCCAGTGTCTTCAATTAAGGTGTACAGTATGAGACAAAGCACCCCTCCTTTTCCTCTCAATAGAAGTCAATGGCACAGCAGCCCATCATGGCTGCTTCCATGAGCCACAAGAGTCATTTAGACTGAACTGTTAATTTAACAGGGGATTTGTGAGGCTTGGGGTTATGAAACCCCAAGGTACCACCTCTTTCTTAACTCGCACCACACTCCCACAGAGCATGCAAGGGTGGTCCACAAATCTGTATTCATTATTGTGAATATTAATTCCCCGAATGAAACTATTGCTATCTGCTTCCTGCTGGCCACTCCCTCCTGGCTGTGCGTACTCACCACTAGCCATTCAGATATTCTTGGTGGAGGGTGTGCGCAATGGATTGGACAAATGTCCCAAGGGTTCTAGAGGAGGTTGTATGACTCTGGAGCCAGGCCCAGTAGGTTTTTGCCCACTTTAATATTGTCTTATTACATCTTCATTTGCTGAAACATCTTGGTGTGCTTTTTATTCCTGATAAAGCTCTGCATTCTGGTCCTCTAACCATCACACATAGGTTAGAGAGGGGGACGGACTCTATAGAGCTAATATTGTGTCTGGGTCCCTCATAACCTGTAATGTGACGGCTGGGCCCATAGTTGATTCTCTGTTTCCTTTATGGACTAAATAATGTAAGCCTGGCTACCTTGGGAACATAAATCCAGTTCAAACTATAGCCCCAACCATCACATATAGGTTATGGAGGGAGCCAGTCTCTATAAAGCCTATATTTTTTTTTACTGATAACAGCTAATAGTAACTTTTAATGATATATGATAATATGATGAATGAAGCATCTAATCAAGAAGAGACCCCTATACCAGTTCACAGAGTCAGGGATCAGCCATGTCACCTGCTGGCACTGTTGGGTCCCATGACAGTACCCACACCCCCATTTTGGGGCTCATTGCTATAGAATAGACCTTGCATTCTTCCAGGGCAAGAGTTTATAATTTTTTCAAACATTTTCATGTGAATTCTCATACAAGATGAAAATTCTTGCAAATAATTATATGTATTACATGTATTTACATGTATTTGTTCAGACTACAGAAAATTCCACAGTTCCTTAAGCTTCATAACTGAAGTTATGATATATACAAATAGTCTAGAGAAGCAGATTATTATAGTGAGTGCTACTAACTAATAATAAATTAATTATTAGTAAATACAGATAATATTTATGTACTAATTAGATAACGTTTTTACTGGCATTAACTATTTGGAACACAGTATGCTTCTTTAAAATGTTATGATTTCTGAGCACTAATAGAAATGACTCATTGTCTAGGCAAATTTATACATTGACATCTGGTGTGTATGCATAGACACAACTAAAAGCAGACAAGTACCACTAATTTCTGTTGCTGAATGAAATATGTTTGCGATTAGTTTAATGGCTAATAACAAAAAGCAGTATTGCCGTGTCTGGCCACATGCATATTAGTCATTCCTTCTAGAATGTACTGGTACTTGTGCCAATACACTAGTAGCTGAGACTACTTGCCTGAGTCTCATTTTTAAAACAAAGATGAATCATCAAACTGTTCATGTCCAAAAGGAAATAAGCAATCATTTTTTAAATTTAGACAAGAATATTGAATGATATCATATTAAAAGTGTACCTACAGTGTAATAGAGGTTTGCTTTCTATCTCTTCTGCTACCAACAAAATCTGATCAAGTTTTTAAAAATTAAACCGAGCAAACACCTTTACAAGAATCAGTGGGGGTTAGGCACTCAAGAGCACTTCAGACATTCCCCATGGCCAGGAATCGAACCTGCAACCATTCCGTCATAAGGCAGCTTCTTTTATGCAATGCAGATGGTGCAAGTGATTATTCATATTTTGTGCAAGGCTGTTGATTCAGTATAAACCCATGTTGTTATCTTGTTTCTTTTCTGTTACATTTGAGTGGATATAGGCTCCCCTATATTAAAGTGGCACAAAACCCGCTGTGACCAGGTTTTTAAAAAAATGTTTTTCTCCACCGCCAAAGACATATTTTTGTAAAAATATTTCAGATTTCAGGGCCGGCTGCCTTGGTTTTTGAGCAGCTTTAAGCCTAACATGGGTCTCTCCCCATAGTGGATTATGACTGCGTTCTGGACAGCCTCATATGCCCTTCCTGCTCCGGTGCTCATGAATGATTTACAATTCAAAGTTCCCTTTTGCTGTTACATTGACAAAAGCAGTCTATTATCCTAATGCAAACGTGGGACCATAAATGTCCATTTTTTTAGGTGGGGGGGGAGGGTTAATTATTAAAACCAGGTTGCAAAACATGTCCCGGTTTACAATTTAGGTCCACCTTATGAATGCATTTCAGTGGTTTCTCCTCCTTGGTTCATTCATAATTTCTAATATTAAAGGAAAACTCCCTTTTTGTCAGATTTTTGGTATTCTGCCTTATTGATTTAAAATAAACATTTGTGTTTATTGTACCCCATACCTGTGATTTACTTATCAGCATGGCGTTTCTGACTACAAGTCCCAGAATCCTTCCATTCTAACAGCTCATCAACAGTTTTGGATAAATCAAGTAGCAGTAATTACCTCCTCAGGTGGGAATGCTGTCAGTAACCCTTTTAGCTACTGGAACACAAGATTGTTTATCCCCTGTGCTCTTAGGAATGTGGAGCATAATCTCTGCCTCAAACAATCAAATGATTAGCTAGATTACCTCTGCCAGGTACACCAAACACACCAGTCGGTGTACAAAACACTGTTTTCATTTATAACACAGAAAAATACAAAAATAGAAACATAATAAAAAATAGAAATAGAATAAATAAATAAATAAACAGATAAGATCAACACCTTTAGGCCATAATTTTGGCGCACAATAATGGAAAAAACAAAATTGGAATTACCCTTTTAACCACGTGTTATTATGTTTAAACCAATAACGTACTTTTAGATGTTTAAAAATGTACATATGTGCAAGCCTCCCCCCCCCCCCCCCCCTCTGGTTCCATTTTAGCCATATGTAAGCCAAAAAAAAATAATGGACAGAAAATAGTAACTACTTCCCAATTATTTTCCTAACTAATGTCCCATTAGCAATATGGGTAAATTCCCCTAATGGAGAGGGAGAAAGAGCCTACCTGTCTCACCTAGACAGACAGGGCAAAGAGCACTCCCCATTTGTTGCCTGGGAAATCCTTGTGTGTTTGAGAGATGGCCTGCACTATTAAAGTGGACCAACACCAGTTTCCCCGTTAACACATATGGGTGGTGGTCTGCCGGCATAAGGACAGTCTGGGGGGGGGGGGGGGTCTGTTTGCAGCACCTATAATGCCCATAATACTTACATTTAGCCGCAAGACTCACCGAGAACACAGCCACGCGATTGCCACTCACGCTCATGTAGGCACTGGGCGCATTGTCTGTCCCGGCTGCTGGAATACCCTGCCCACTTCAGTGCCAGTGACCAATTGTGCTGCTGCATTTCTGGCCAGGCTTGCGTTTAAATGTAAGTATTGCTGGCATTGTAGGGGGTGCGGTGAACAGGGGCTCCAGCCTTCTGGATGCTCCCCCAGACTGTCCCTATGCCAGCAGAATAATAAACGCACCTGTTAGTGGAGAAACAGGTGTTGGTTTGCTTTAACCCAATCGATTCAAGTGGTTTGAGATCACATGAGAATTCTTGAAAAGAGTGTAAAATTCTGTGATTCAGGGAGTGGTTATAACGGGGACTTTTGCCCGAGATCGGGATTTTGTGTGCCAGCATTTTTCTGCTGCTCAGAGCTGGCAAGAAATGCTGGCCTCGCTGACATGTTTTTTTCTTCGAAAAGTCATTTCTGAATTTTTTTTTTCAAATGAATGAATGTAATTTTTGTAATTTGAATTTTTTTTTTTAGTTAAAAATGTAAAAAGAAAATGTGTATAATTTCCCCCAGAGGCAACTAGCCTGGGCACCAGTCACAGGAGCTGGTAATCCAGGGTTTAGGGAAGACTGGACGTCCCCTGCCCCTGCCGGTATACCAGTCCCTATGCTCTTCAGTCAGGTGGGCCCCTTTGTGCGTCACCCCAGATCCTCCTGAGGACTGAGCACACTGTTAGCAAGCGACAAACAGGGTAACCAGAAAACTGCTGCACACTTCTGCTTGTGTGTGGCAGCACCACCTCCACCAATCACCAGGTGTGTATCTGCAGTGCTTTTCCGTGCCCCAATTAGTGGTCTCATTTGGATCAGGGGAGGATTGCTTTAATGTGAACCAAAACTCTATAGTTTTTGACTACAAATCATGCTCTTTAGGGGGCATCCACATTTGGATGCCCCACAGTGTGCCCCTCTGTGATATTATGTCAGTAATCTGTGGCATTTTAAGGGTTCCTGGAAGTAGATGAGTATGTAGCAGTTGGGATGTTTCAGTAGATGGACACACTGAGGGGCATCCCAAATCTGAAAAGGATCCCCAGAGGCATTGAACTGGCGAATGCACTGTGGAATTGCCAGTTTGAGGTAACGGGCGAACTGGGGGGGGGGGGGGGGGGGTCTTTCATAAACAGGGGTCAATTGATATGCCCCTGTAAAGCAGACCAAAACCCAGGGGTGGAAATCACACAGTGGGGCATCCTAAATTGGACCCCAGAAAAGCAGACCAATCAACGAGATAGTAAAAATCCTATCCTGGTCCACCTTAACCCTATCAGCAGTATTCCCCCACAGATACCTGTAACACCCCCACATGCAAGCAGTAAGGCCCTCAAATCTCCAAGGCTGGCCACTGGCTTTCCCCTGGGGCATTCTGAATTGGGATGCTCCATCGTGTGTAGCCCCCCCCCCCCCCCCCCCATTCAAGGCAATCTGAGCCTTTTGCTGAATACAAAAATAAAGCATGGCAAAGGGCTCAAATTGCAAGAGCCTGTCATGCGTTGTTGGACCGAGGATAGGTGAGTCTTGCTGGGCTTACTGGGGGTTTGACACAATGGGGCATCCTAATCAGTTTCTGACTATACTGGTTGTTTTTTGTTCCAGGGGCATCCCAAATTGGGACCGTGTGAAGCTCCCCAGATCAACTCCCCTCTTCCAAGTCCTACAGTGCATGTGCATGCTCTTGTCCAATCAGAGCCATCTGCTGTGCATTAAATATGCACAGCAAATGGCTCAGTTTATATGCAGATCTTCGGCATTCAGGAGCGCAGCAACTGTTTTCCCAGCAGTGCACACACTCCTGCCCCCAGTCTATCTGAATTGATGGGGACGGGAGCACACTTGCAGCCGCTGGATGATTACTTCGGCGAGGAAGGCTGGATGCAGGTGAATATTGTCACACCGGGGGGGGGGGGGGGGGGGGGTTTATGCAGCAAAGCAACCCGATCTGGGATGCCATGGGGGTTTTGTTGCCCTGTGCCATGAGGGTTTTTTGAGCTTTAACTAACACATACAGCAACACATAGCAGCACATGTACACACACACACACAGCAATGCATGTACACACACGCGCAACACATAAACGCCCCTCACTCTCCGTGAATGAGCTGCTTACCTGCTGCTTTGCAGCAGAAGTGCACCCCCCAGCGAGCCGGCCTTGAGCTACACACTTTCACTGATGATTCAGCAGCTCTGCCCCATGTCATTGGAAGAAGCACTGCACCACCAATGAAAGAGCATGCAGCTCGAGGCTGGCTCGCTTGGGGGGGCACTGACATGTTAGTGACCAGCTGGCTCCCTGGGGTAGAGGGGCACAGGCTTGGCCGCAGTAAGGAAAACACCCAGATTGTACCAGTTGTCAGTGGGCCCCTGATCTGGGATGCCATGGGGGTTTTGTTGCCCTGTGCCATGAGGGTTTTTTGAGCTTTAACTAACACATACAGCAACACATAGCAGCACATGTACACACACACACAGCAATGCATGTACACACACGCGCAACACATAAACGCCCCTCACTCTCCGTGAATGAGCTGCATACCTGCTGCTTTGCAGCAGAAGTGCACCCCCCAGCGAGCCGGCCTTGAGCTACACACTTTCACTGATGATTCAGCAGCTCTGCCCCATGTCATTGGAAGGAGCACTGCACCACCAATGAAAGAGCATGCAGCTCGAGGCTGGCTCGCTTGGGGGGGCACTGACATGTTAGTGACCAGCTGGCTCCCTGGGGTAGAGGGGCACAGGCTTGGCCGCAGTAAGGAAAACACCCAGATTGTACCAGTTGTCAGTGGGCCCCTGGCAGCTGCCCTGCTTCGCCACCTGCTGGTGAAACCCCTGCCCTCAGTATTGGTCCGGTGCCCATACCAATGGGCTTAGGGGTAGCTAGTTTTGTTCTGCGCATCTGGAGCATCCTGAATTGGTATGCCCCGCTATATAAGCCCCCCCAGTTTCCCAGTAAAATTCATTTCTCCTTTGTCCAACAGCGCAAGCGCAGGCTCTTGTCCAGTCAGAACCCTTTTCCCTGTTTACAACCTTCGGCAAAGGCCTCAGATTGCCTTCTATGGGGAGCATGCCCTGCCACACTATCCCCCGTGGCATACACGCTCCTGAATGGCTGGGGCAGGAGCGTAGGCAGACCACTGGGGATGCGGCAGCACATGCTCCCCATTGTAAACAATCAGAGCCATTAGTCAAAAGCCAATTGGCTCTAATTGGAGTCGGCATATGCACCATTGGACCGGGGAAAGGTGAGTTACCAGCGTCCTGGGGGGTTTAACAAAGCAGGGCATCCCGAATCAGGGGAAGTCAGCGGCCGGCCCTGGAATCTTTTAGAATCTTTTAGATTCCAGGCCGGCTGCTGGTGGGTTTTGTTCCGCTTAAAACAGAATGGCTAGCGTAGGCATGCTCCCTGTTAGAGGGAAGTGGAAAATGCGACCACCGCGCTCGGATCAGCTCCCTTAGTTGACTCTTTAGACAAAGGAGACAAGATCAGAGCGCGGTGATTGGACAAGAGGCGGGGCAGGTGCCATAGGACTGGGAAAGGATAAGTCAGATCAGGCGACCTGGGGGGGGGGGGGGTTCACACAGCGGGGAACCCCTCATCAGAGTGCCTGAGGGGCAAGGGCCAAAACCCTGCATAGTCAAAATCCTAGGTTTTGGTCCATCTAAAATCAACATGATCAATATATGTACAGCAATATGCAGTAGATTTAGAGTCTAATAAAGTGGACAAAAACTCTTGATTTTCACCCTGCTGGGTTTTGGTCTGCTTCACAAAGACATCTTGATTTGGGATGCTCCTACATGTGACACCCCTTGGATAGCTGCTCAGACATTTCTCTAGTCAAAATAATGCAATCTTTTTTGAAGCATGCACCGGTTAGCCATTCAGTTATGCCTGGCAGGGGTTTCACTTTGGATAAAGGGGTGGGGGAGCCTGTTTATGGGGAGTGGGAGCGAGGCATGAGAAAAGATTTGCAGTGATTCTGGGGAGTTTGACAGTTGGGCATTCTAAATTGGGATACCACTGGGGAGGGCTTTTACCCGACCCTGAAGTTTTTTTAGATTCTAGGACCAGGTGGATAGGGTTTTGGTCCACCTTAAAGAGGAGCCACGGACCAGCCTAGAGTATATAAGAATTGGAATGCCCCACTGTGTCAAACCCCCTGGGTTGCCCGATTTCCTTAAAGTGGACTGAAACCCAGCAGGATCGGCCCGGGAATGATCCATTCCCTCCCCGTGGGGCATCCAAAATTGGGATGCTCCGCTGTGTGAAACCCACCAGTTCGGCCGCTGCACTTACCTTAATCCCGGCCCAACGGTGCATCGCAGGCCGCAGCCCTGCTATCCCTTTAGCAGTGCACGTGCCTGCGGCAGCCATTTGTGAATGTCCGGCGCTGGCGCGACCCCTGTTAGAGGGAAGCGCGAGATGCAAGCTCCAGCGCGTTCGGAGTCGTTGAGCTTAGACGCCGGATTAGATGTCCATAGCTCAGCGGCTCCGAGTGCACTGATTGGACGAGCGCCCACGCATGCAACATAGGACCACAGTGAGGTGAGTTGAAGCTGGTGATCTGGGGGGTTTCACATAGCAGGGTACGCCCGATTGGGGTGCCCTGGGTTTTGGTCCACTTTAACTCTTCCTGGAGCCCTCACTGCGCTGTGATCGTATCTCCAGCATATCTCTATCTGGGGTGCACATTGCATGTCAACAGCTAGAGGTGAGCAGGGATGTGGCCAGCAGTGTTTGCTCCATTCAGATCCTCTTGCTGCACTGACATCACTGTGGCTGATTGGCTGAGTGACCCACATGGAAACAGGGAAGAGGTGATTTTTTGGGCAATTTGTGGGGATACACACGCCAGAAAGGGACAAAAGTCAAGAAAGCCAAATACTTAGGTTTTGTTCATCTTTAAAGTGCACCTATATTTAGAGGGAAGCAAATGTAGTCACCTTCTATCTCCAACCCAGTGCCCCAAAGTGGCTATTTTGGCTCAGCAGCCCCGCCCCCAGTGATGATGCATTCAGTCAAAGTCACACAGCTCAGCAACGGGTATCACTTCAACCTAACTGCTATTATGTGACAGTTAGGTTGTATCTCAATTAGTCAGCATGTGACAGCCATTCACCATAATACTACTTCCTGATGTCTTTCCTGGTGTTTGTATGAATATTGGGGAAAGTCTGAGATAAGAAATAAAACGCAGGCTGTTTTAGGGCATAGGGCTGGGGATGGGAGGTGACCACATAAACTTCCTTTCTGAGTATAGGTGCACTTTAATGTAAACTGACATATATAGTCCAATACAACTAAAATCCATGCGGAATAGAACCATCTTCCTCCCTATGAAGACATGACAGGGGCCATAAAAATACCATTTTGTGAGTACTCACCTGAAAAATGGATATTGTCAGTGTGCCACACACCCCGCTTCCCCTTTAACTCTTACGATCGGGTTACTCCACCAGCAGGTGGCGACGTTGCAGGGAGAAGTCTTGAAAACGAGCCCCTTCCGGCCTACATATACCTGGGACCTCCCACTTAACACCAGTGATTTAAAAAGCAGAAAGACAAGGTACCAGGAAATCCAACGGTAACCTCAAAATAAAGAAAAGCTTCACCATATAAAGGATCCAGGATACCAAAAAGGGCGGGTGAAGCGGGGTGTGTGGCACACTGACAATATCCATTTTTCAGGTGAGTACTCACAAAATGGTATTATTCTCAGTGTGCCACACACCCCGCTTCCCCTTTAATTCTTACGATCGGGACATCCAAAAGCAGTGTCCACAAGGGATGGGTATCCGAAGGCAAAGTGAAGCATAACTTAAATGACTGCAGTCTGCAGAACTTTGCGGCCAACAACAGCATCCGCTGAGGCCCGCACATCAACCTTGTAAAACTTAGAGAAAGTATGAACAGAAGACCAAGTAGCGGCCTTACAAACTTGTTCAACAGAAGCTTGGTGCTGAAAAGCCCAAGACGCTCCAACGGCGTGAGTAGAATGAGCAGTGAAACGAAAAGGGGGAACTTTCCCCTTAGCAGAATAGGCCGCAATAATGGCCTGACGTATCCATTTGCTAATGGAAGATTTGGCCAGCGCCAATCCCTTCCTAGGCCCATAGGGCACAACAAAAAAGGCATCAGTTTTACGAAAAAGGAGAAGTAATAATCAAATAGTACTTAACACAGCGTACTACATCCAAACAATGCAAAACCCTCTCCTTGTCATTCTTAGGCTTAGGACACAGGGAGGGAAGAACAATATCCTGATTCAAATGAAAAGCAGAAACAACCTTAGGAAGAAAGTCCGGTTTGAACCGAAAGACCACTTTGTCCTGATGCCTCTCAAAGTAGGGCGCCTGAATAGACAAGGCCGCCAACTCCGAGACACGCCGAACCGAAGTGATAGCTACTAAGAAAACAATCTTCTGAGTCAGGGTAGACAAAGCAATATCTTGCAAAGGCTCAAAGGGAGGAGCCTGAAGAGCAGAAAGAACCAAATTCAAGTCCCAAACAGGGCATAATGGTTTCCTGGGAGGCCGCACATGCGTAACCCCCTGGAAAAAAGTTTTAACTAAAGGATGAAGCGCAAAACGCTTCTGAAAAAAGATAGATAAGGCAGAAACCTGCCCTTTCAGAGTACTCAGCTGAAGACCAGAGTCCAGACCTGATTGTAAAAACTCCAGAATCCTGGAGACCGAAAAGACCCTACAAGGCAAAGATCTAACCTCACACCAAGCGATATAGTCTTTCCAAGTCCTATAGTAGGTGATAGAAGAAGACCTCTTTCGGCACCGATCAGAGTTTTAATAACCGAGTCAGAGAGACCCTCCTCCTTCAAGATGGAGGTCTCAGCAGCCAAGCCATCAAACCCAGCGTTGGTAAATTGGGGTAAGACAGCCGACCCTGAGTGAGCAGATCGAGCCGAAGAGGCAGAATGAGCTGATTCACTGTCAGCCAAACGATGTCTGCGCACCATACTCGTCTTGGCCATCTTGGGGCCACGAGAATGGTGGACACCCTTTCCAGAACCAGCTTCCGTACCACCCAGCCTAGCATGGGTATCGGAGGAAACAGGTACAGAAACCCCGGGTCCCCCCAGCTCAGGGATATGGCTTCCGCTGCCAGAGCCAGAGGATCCTGGGAGAGCAACACAAAGATCGGGAGCCTGCAATTGTGATGAAAGGGAAACAGGACCACCTCCGGTTTCCCCCACCGGAGCGGACTGCAGACTGCCGAGAGACAAGGAACATGTGCCTTCGCCCAGGTCAGGATCAGGGACACCACTCTGAGGGCACCCAGACTGCAAGTCCCTCCCTGATGACTGATGTAAGCAACCGCTGTTTGATTGTCCGAGCGAAGCTGAACCAGAAGGCCCAGACCCTGATGAGACAAAAGAGCAAGAACCAGACAGAAGGCTCTCAGCTCCAAAACAGACGGCCGAGGGTTGGAAAGAAGGACCCAAGCCAACTCCTGAATCAGACAAATTTTGGACTGAGTGAGAAACACCCTGTGTTGACCGGAATCCGACCGCATTCCCAGAAAGGACACCACCCTGGCCTGAGCAAGGGAGGACCTGGGAAGGTTGAAAAACTTCAGATGCAGGACGGGGCAAGCCGACCCGTCCTTCTTGGGGGCTGCGAAGAGAATGGAGCAAAAACCGAGGCCCATCTCTAAGCACGGCACCGGCCGGATGCCCGCCATTTCCAGGAAAAACCGTGAAGGAGGGCGAGACTCGAACTCCGGTTTGTAACCGGGCGACACCCCCTCCCAGATCCATGTGTCCGGAATCTCGCGGCCTTAAACCAGGGAGAAGTGTCGCAATCGTCCCCCCACCCGCACGGGTGAGGGCAGCCCCTCATTGCTGAGCGGGCTTAGCAGTAGGTTTGGGCTTGGCGCCCCAGGACTGACCGGGACGGCCACGGCCTCTTCCCCGGGACCAACCTACACCCCCGGTAACGGGAAGGGAAGCCCCTCTGCCCACTTTGGTTCCTCGAAAGGAGGGACTAAAGGAACTCGCACCCCAAAAGGAGCGACGAGGCTTCTTGAATTGAGGCAACTTACCATCCTTGGTAACAGCATCCAATTTCTCGCCAAAAAGGCTTAAACCTAAGAAAGGTAGCGCTGTAAGCGCCCTTTTAGAGTTAAGGTCCGCCGTCCACTGGCGCAGCCATATAGACCGACGAATAGCCACCAGCAATGCCGCTGTCCTGCTACTCGTCGCAAGAGCATCGTCCTGAGCGGTCAGGACAAAAGAAACAAACGACTCACACTGCTTGAGAGAACTAAACATATCACAAGCGGGATCAAGATCTGCGTGCAGACCCCTAATAATGGATCTAACTGCCAGCAGAAGAAGCGTCGAAGCACAAATTGGCCGTAGTGTCGATCCGGCACTGATAAAACCATGGCGAGCCAATTGATCAATCCGACGATCCTCACCATCCTTAATGGTAGTGGTGTCAGAAAAGTGCAACGCAGCCGAGCCAGTCAGCCCTAACACAGGGGTATCAACGTCGGGGGACACTGACCAAAGCTTCACCAAGTCCTCCGGAAAGGGATAACGCTTATCCCAATTAGGAGGAGTTCCAACCAGGCGCGCGGGTTGTTCCCATTCCTTAAGGACAACCCTCTCAAAGTGCTGTTGCCTGGGAAACACCAAACGCGGCTGGGGTACGTCAAACAACTCACCCTTTGGCAGAGGGACCACCGCAGGCGGATCCAAGGCCAAAACTTTAAACATTTGAGCCAAAATGGAAGGAGTGTCAATGGACACCCCCACAGCCTGATCACCAGCAGTGTCAAACAATAGCTGGTCTGCAGGCTCATCCGACTCCTCAAGGAGTTCCCCCTCCTCATCAGGGGGACAATCGGACCAATCCAAAAATTCAGGTACCTCACCCTCCGAAGCAGGCACTGCCGGAGAAAGGTGCTTCCGCTTTGCCGTAGCCTTCTGAGCCACTGAAGCGGAAATTATTTTCTCGAGGTTGGCTAACCGCGAAATGCGAATCCCCATTTTTGACAATGTCACACGGGGTCCGGAATAGGTTGGGGGGGATAGGAGATGACGGTAGTTGCGAGGAGCCAGAAGCCGGAGCAACGGACTGGCGCGCAATGTTCAGCCTTGCACATGGAACGCATAATATGACATAATCGCCTGGGAGCGGAGCCCCACAACCCCCACACAGCCTGGATAGCCCCGAAGAGCCATTTCCGGTAATGTTGGAAGCCTCCATATGGTGAATTTGTGGTATTCGCAACAACCCAGGGTTTTACGCATTAAGCAACCCGGGATGCCCCTTTGTAATTAAAGTCCCGGAAATGGGAGGATTTTTTTTTTTTTTTAAGCCTAAGAAAATCCCAATTTAGAGACTAAGACTAGCCAGGTATAACAGACCGGGAGAGCCACTGCAGTGAGGTTATCCCAGAATCTGTGGGGGAAAAGAGACCACAGTCAGTCCCCCAACCAGTATGCACCACATTCATACATAACCAACAAGGCAAACATATATGAATAGTTTAAACATCATGAATAAAATATACATGACACATGCTATTTCAAGGCAAAGCCAGAGAGTGCATCAATAAAAAATAAGAGTATATACCTGCATAAATATATATATATATATATATATATATATATATATATATATATATATATATATATCTTGTAAGGGGTTAGGTAGCGGGTTAGTCGTCTCCTGGGTAGACGGGCACACTTTCAGCAGGCACAAAGTCCACAGAACAAGGAAGAATCATTTAACTGACCTCAGCCAGTTTTATTGCCAGATTGTGGTATAAAGTAAAACAAAACTAAACAAAAGAAATCCTATGCCTGTCCGGCTCTAACTAAACATTAGGTGCTCCTGACTAACCCAGTGCCGGCCTAGTACCGGGCACCACAACATATCAGATCATGACATACCACTGGCAATGCTCCCACAGGCTCCTAGCAGATGTCCTGCTCCCAGGATGAGAGAGCCAGAGTGTGTGTGAACTCCCTCTTTCTATCAGGCAAGCACACCTTGGACTAATCAGACAGCCCAAGACCCGGACTGTCCGGGTGGAGTGGGACCCACCCTCTCTTCCCCACTCCAGCAACACAGGCCCTGTAAATGTTTTTTTTGCCAAACCCTAAACTAGAGATCCTAGATCTCTAGTTTCTAACTTCCTGGTTGCTTTTACCTGACAGATACAAGAAATCTTGGGCAGATATACACACCCTCTATGACTTGTCCAGATACTCTGTCACACATCCTCCCCCCCTGTTTCAGACCCGGGGCTGGAACACAACTGGACATCATACAATGGACCCGAGATCAGCATTTTTCATTTGGGTCCCTGGCCTGTGTTTTACTGTAAACCTGTATTCCTGTAAGGCTAAGAACCATCTTGTAACCCTCCTATTCTTTTCCTTATTTTCACACATCCACTTGAGGGGAGCGTGGTCCATAACCAATTCAAACTGACGGCCAAGCAGGTAATAACGGAGGGCTTCTAGGGCCCATTTAATGGCTAGGCATTCTTTTTCTACAATGGCATACTTTGTCTCATGATCATTTAATTTTCTACTTAGGTACAGCACCGGGTGTTCCTCACCATTCCGCACCTGTGACAGTACTGCCCCCAGTCCCACATCAGATGCATCCGTTTGAAGGACAAACTCTCTCGTAAAGTCTGGCGTTATCAGCACCGGCTGAGCACACAGTAGGCTTTTAAGGGTCTGAAATGATTTTTCCGCCTGTGGCGTCCACTTAACCACGACAGAGTCTTTGCCTTTCGTCAGGTCAGTCAAAGGGGCCGCAAGGGAGGCAAAATTAGGTATAAACCTTCTATAATAGCCTGTAATTCCCAAGAAACCACGGACTTGCTTCTTGTTAACGGGCTGAGGCCATCTTTGTATGGCTTCAATCTTGTTTAGTTGGGGTTTTATCAAGCCACGGCCTATGTTGTAACCCAGGTACTTGGCCTCCTCCAGTCCCATGGCACATTTTTTGGGATTGGCTGTAAATCCTGCCTCACGCAGAGAATTGATAACAGCCTGTACTCTAGGTAAATGGGAATCCCAATCTGGACTTTGGATGATTATATCATCCAGATAGGCTGCTGCATACTGTCTGTGAGGTCTCAAAATTCTATCCATAACCCTCTGGAAGGTGGCAGGTGCCCCATGCAACCCAAACGGCAAAACAACATAATGAAACAACCCGTCCAGAGTGGCAAAGGCAGTTTTCTCTTTGGCCTCATCTGTTAATGGTATCTGCCAGTACCCTTTGATTAGATCTAGGGTTGTTATATAATGGGCATTTCCGAGTCTATCAATGAGCTCATCCACACGTGGCATTGGGTAAGCATCAAATTTAGATATGGAATTAAGCTTAAGAACGGAAGTCATTGCAAAACCTCCAGCTGCCGTCTGGCTTGGGGATCAGAACTATGGGGCTGGACCATTGGCTATGGGACTCTTCTATTACCCCAAGTTCTAACATCTTCCTAACCTCTGCAGAGATAATCTCTCTCCTGGCCTCTGGTATTCTGTAGGGCCTCAGCTTAACCTTTTCACCTGGTTCAGTCAGAATGTCATGTTTAATGAGAGAGGTACGACCTGGGGTATCAGAGAAAAAACCCCTGTTCTTAAAGAGGAACCCCTGCACTTCTACTTTCTGTGTATCTGCAAGGGAGTCGGGTACTGTTACTTCTGGTAACAAGGGCTTTGCAGAGGCCAACTGCTTTGGTTGGGATGAGGTGTCTGCAGCAAGTGACAGTCGTTCTTTCCACGGTTTTACAAGATTGACGTGGTACACTTGCTCCGGCTTCCGTTTACCTGGCTGGCGGATTTTATAGTTCACCTCATTTATTCGTTCTAATACCTCAAAGGGCCCTTGCCATTTAGCCAGAAATTTACTTTCTACTGTAGGGATCAGCACTAAAACCCGGTCACCGGGTGCAAAGGTACGTATTCTGGCACTGCGGTTATATACTCTTTGTTGTGCCTCCTGAGCATGGGCCATATGTTCTCGCCCAATAGGCAACACTGCCGCGATTCGATCCTGCATTTGGGCCACGTATTCAATGACACTCCTATAGGGGGTAGCTTCTTCTTCCCAGGTTTCTTTTGCTATATCTAGAAGGCCCCTCGGGTGACGGCCATATAGTAACTCAAATGGAGAATACCCTGTAGAGGACTGAGGGACCTCACGGATGGAAAATATGAGGTAAGGGAGAAGGAAGTCCCAATTTTTCCCATCTTTATCCACCACCTTCCTTAACATGGCTTTTAGGGTTTTATTGAATCTTTCTACCAGCCCATCGGTCTGGGGATGGTAGACAGAAGTACGCAGCTGTTTCACCTGGAATAATTTACACAGCTCTTTCATGACCCGGGACATAAAGGTCTGATCTGTAAGGATCTCTTTTGGTAGTCCAACCCGGCTAAACACGTGCACCAACTCTTTAGCTATAACCTTGGATGACGCATTGCGCAGGGGTATAGCTTCCGGGTAACGGGTGGCATAATCCATAATTACAAGAATATGCTGGTGGCCGCGGGCAGATCTTACAACGGGCCCCACCAAATCCATTGCTATTCTCTCAAACGGCACCTCAATAATTGGTAGAGGAACCAGGGGACTACGGTAGTGTGGCCGAGGAGCTGAAACCTGGCACTCTGGGCAGGAGTCACTATAATCTTTTACGTCTTTGTAAACCCCAGGCCAGAAGAACCTTTGAAAGACTCAATCTATAGTTTTCTCTGTCCCCAAATGCCCCCCCCATAAGGTGGCCATGTGCCAGATCTAGCACAGTCCTTCTGTATGCCTTAGGGACCACTAGTTGCTCCACCAGATCCTCTCCCCTTTTTACGACTTGGTACAGCAAGTCATGTTTTACCGCCATGTATGGATAGGACAGTCTGGTGTCAGGCTCCACCAGGTTACCATCAATCATTTTAACATTTTCCCGGGCTCGGGTAAGAGTGGGATCTTTCAACTGTTCAGCCCCAAACTGATCCTTCCGCACCTCAAGATACTGTCACTAGGGGGCTCTAGACTGCTATGACCCTCTGGGGACACCGCATTGTGGGGTTCAGCTTCTTCCCCAGCCATAACCGAAAAGGGGAAAGTTTCCTCCTCAATTAGGGCCCCACTTACTGGCAGTGTATTTGAGACCCTCTGTTCCCACATCTTCCAGAAATGTGGGAAGTCCCGCCCCATGATGACATCATGCATTAATAATGGCACTCTCCCCACCATGAATTTTACTGCACCAAACTGTGTATGTATGTCCACTACAGCCGTGGGGTAATGTCGAGTATCCCCGTGAATACAAGTAACCCCAATAGTTTTCACCCGACGGGTTATTGGAGGCACCAAATCTGCGTTTACCAGGGTCACTAGACTACCTGAGTCTAACAGTGCATTTACAACTTTACCTTCGACCGTAATAGGACACATGTGTTTCTCATCCCCAGCATTTGGTAACGCTACACACGCAATCTGAGTATACAGTGATAAGCGGCGGTTTATGTAGGAGACATCACATTGCATGGCATCATCATACATTGGGCAATTGGCAATAATATGACCGGGCATTTGACATCGAAAACACTTTATAACGTCCTTACTGAGTCTCTTATAGGCCCCCAACTTCCCTGGCAGGGCTTGCCAGCTTCTAGAGCCTGGGCCTTCAGTCTCTCCACTTGCATGCACCAACCCATCAGATCTACCAGCCCCCTTTTCCCTTAGAACAGTCTTACCAGGAAGTCCTGGAGATCTCCGCTGTGGGACCAGGGGGCGCTGTGGCAGACTCATCAGTTCCTCAGCGGCTTTGTACCTCTCTACCATCTCCACCATTTGGTCAGCATCTTTAGGGTCTCCATGGCTCACCCACTTGCGCAAGGTAATGGGGAGGGATCTTAAGTACTGGTCCATCACAACCCGTTCCACCATCTGGGGGCCTGTCAGGATCTCTGGCTGCAACCACTTCTTGGTTAGGTGAATGAGGTCATGCATTTGAGAGCGTGGAGGTTTGTCCATGCTGTAGAGTCAGGTGTGCACGCGCTGTGCACGGACAGAAACTGTGACTCCAAGGCGTGTTAAAATTTCCTTTTTTAGCTTGCCATAGTCCATAGCATCCCCGGTTTCCAGGTCAAAATAGGCCTTTTGAGGTTCTCCTGAAAGGAAGGGTGCCAAAAGACCCGCCCATTGTTCCTTTGGCCAACACTCTCGCTCGGCAGTCCTTTCAAAGGTTGTCAAATAGGCTTCCACATCATCAGCGGCGGTCATTTTTTGTAGGAAATGACTAGCTCTTATGGAGGCTTGAGTAGCGTCTGCAACACCTGGGGCCCTGAAAATTGTAGTTAGAACCCGCGCTACAAAGTTTTTTTCCTTTTAACAACTGTCAATTTAACAAATAATTGAATAATTAGAACTGCTCCATGTGTTGAATCCTCCTATCCCAAGTATGGAGTACAAAGCATTTACATATGTTAAAACACAGAGCAAAAAATGGTTTACTTAATATTCTCTAATCATATGGCACTGGCCCTTTAATTGGTCCTTATTTGTATGGTGTTAGTACAGAAAGTCCTCCACATCCAGCTGGTAAGAGTACCTAGTACTGGTGATGGGCACTGCGGTGACGGTATAAGTTGGTGAACTCAGAAGAACTTCTACTACACCATAACCTTGTCCTGTATGGATGTGGAGGACTTTCAGTACTAACACCATACAAATAAGGACCAATTAAAGGGCCAGTGCCATATGATTAGAGAATATTAAGTAAACCATTTTTTGCTCTGTGTTTTAACATATGTAAACACCTGGGGCCCGCTCAGTGACACTGGCTAGCTGCTGTAGAACAACTTTTAAGGTCTCCCGGTCTTTTCTTTGCTCTTCCTGTGTCACCTCCAGTTGAGCTGTCAGTCTGCGGCTTGATTCCTCAAGTGCTCTTTGCTGCACCATGGTAGCCTCCTGCTGCACTCGGGTAGCCTCCTGTTGAGATGCCACAGCTTGCAACATAGCTTTAATTACATCCTCCATTTTCCAGATGCAAAGAAATAGTCTGCAAAAAAAAAGGACTCCGGCCCTTTAAACTTCCAGTTTTGTTTTCTTTTGCCAAAAATTAGTGCCTAAATCATCCTCCACCACTTGTAAGGGGTTAGGTAGCGGGTTAGTCGTCTCCTGGGTAGACGGGCACACTTTCAGCAGGCACAAAGTCCACAGAACAAGGAAGAATCATTTAACTGACCTCAGCCAGTTTTATTGCCAGATTGTGGTATAAAGTAAAACTAAACTAAACAAAAGAAATCCTATGACTGTCCGGCTCTAACTAAACGTTAGGTGCTCCTGACTAACCCAGTGCCGGCCTAGTACCGGTCACCACAACATATCAGATCATGACATACCACTGGCAATGCTCCCACAGGCTCCTAGCAGATGTCCTGCTCTGGATGAGAGAGCCAGAGTGTGTGTGAACTCCCTCTTTCTATCAGGCAAGCACACCTTGGACTAATCAGACAGCCCAAGACCCGGACTGTCCTGGTGGAGTGGGGCCCACCCTCTCTTCCCCACTCCAGCAACACAGGCCCTGTAAATGGGTTTTTTTCCAAACCCTAAACTAGAGATCCTAGATCTCTAGTTTCTAACTTCCTGGTTGCTTTTACCTGACAGATACAAGAAATCTTGGGCAGATATACACACCCTCTATGACTTGTCCAGACACTCTGTCACAATACATATAACCACACATACACACACACATACCCAAATACAGGCATTTGACCCATACATAAGCAACGGACTGGCGCGCAATGTTCAACCTTGCACATGGAATGCATAATATGACATCATCGCCTGGGAGCGGAGCCCCACAACCCCCACACAGCCTGGATAGCCCGGAAGAGCCATTTCCGGTAACGTTGGAAGCCTCCATATGGTGAATGTGTGGTATTCGCAACAACCCAGGGTTTTACGCATTAAGCAACCCGGGATACCCCTTTGTAATTAAAGTCCCGGAAGTGGGAGGATTTTTTTTTTTTTTTAAGCCTAAGAAAATCCCAATTTAGAGACTAAGACTAGCCAGGTATAACAGACCGGGAGATCCACTGCAGCGAGGGGATCCCAGAATCTGTGGGGGAAAAGAGACCACAGTCAGTCCCCCAACCAGTATGCACCACATTCATACATAACCAACAAGGCAAACATATATGAATAGTTTAAACATCGTGAATAAAATATACATGACACATGCTATTTCAAGGCAAAGCCAGAGAGTGCATCAATAAAAAATAAGAGTATATACCTGCATAAATATATATATATATATATATATATATATATCCACACATATACACACACACATACCCAAATACAGGCATTTAACCCATACATAAGCAGAAGTGCCCCAGGAAAAAACGCTATACATGGCAGGCAATAACAAAGTACAAGGACGGGCCCACGTGCGCGATGGTGGGGACCGTTTACCTCTACAGCTCAAGCCGCACTGGACCTCTTCCCCCACCGGCTTCAGCACACCTGTCTCTAATGAGACAGGGGAAGTGAAGGGCGGGCCCGGACACAGCAAAAAAAGGGGGGAAATTTGAAAGTGCAACACAAACAAAGGCCCCAGCAGCCCAAGCCACGCGTCGCCCTGCCAAAGCACTTCCACACATAACACTAAGTAAAGCACCTCATGCAACACGCACCCCCCCCCCCCCCCATATAGCGAAGGGAGAAGGGACCGAGCGGGAGAAGGTGACCTAAAGGGAACATCGGGACAGGGGCATCCCAAATCCGGATCACCATGCCGGATAGCCGCATTGCCCCACAAGTGGGGTCGAGCGGAGGAGATAAGCTCCTAGGCACCTAAAGTGCCATCTACCTTTGCCCAGCCAGCAGCCTAGGCTGGGAGGCTTCCGTTTAACTAGGCATAAAAAACACAATAGAACTGGGCAGAAATAGACCAAAAGGGGATGCCGGGTTTGACCCCGGCTACCTGCAAGCAGGAGACTTCTTTCTTCTGTCTTGTCGCTTCATGCAGAGAGAAAAAACTGGTGTTAAGTGGGAGGTCCCAGGTATATGTAGGCCGGAAGGGGCTCGTTTTCAAGACTTCTCCCTGCAACGTCGCCACCTGCTGGTGGAGTAACCCGATCGTAGGAATTCAAGGGGAAGCGGGGTGTGTGGCACACTGAGAATACAACCAAACTAATCCTAAATACATATTTAACGAGAAACAACGGACTGAAAATAAAAAGGGGCCGATTCCCCCCTCCCCCCATCGGCCCCTACTACTTACTTTTTGGATGCATGCGGCTGCTTCAGGGCCTAATCCTCACCCCACTGCCCGCTGAGTCTTCACTAGCTTATAAGGGCGGCTTTAGCCGTGCTCTTCAATGTCTCTCACCAATCTCGCAGCTCTGCAAAGTCTTGCGGGATGTTGGGTGTCTCCATTGCATCCCAGGCAAGGTGAGTAAAAATTGGCCAAAGGTAAAACCAGAGGGGGCAGCAGATCAGTGCGGATTGAGGATGTTCCTCTTTAAAGCAGAACCAAACCTGTGAATGACTTTTCAGCTTTCTTCTATGCCCTCGGGGCATCCTAAAGTGGTATGTCCTGCTGTGTAAAACCCCCCAGGAAACCAAAAAAACTCCAAAGCCATATGTGCGGGCTCTCACCCATTGAGAGCTGCTTCTGTAAATATGACAATCGGTTCTCATTTACAGAATGGGGAGCAGCCACATGCCAGAATCGCTGGGGTGGGAGCTCCCATATGATGCCAGAAATGTGGCAACGCAGGCTCTCCATTGTAAACAATGAGAGACGAATTACGTCAGAGCAGGCAGCTCTCTTTGGATGAGAGCCTGCACAAGCACCGTTGGAGTGGGGAGAGGTAAGTTTTTATAGGCACCCTGGAAGGGTGTCACACAGTAGGGCATTCCAATTTGGGGAAAAGCCAGCGGCTGGCCCTGGAACCTTTTAGATTCCATACTGTCCGCTGTTGGGTTTTGTTCCACTTTAGTCAGGGTCTTTTGACATTTTGATCCCCTTCTGTATACTTCAGAGGTGAAGCCTCTGAGGATCCCTCCCACATGACCAACTACATCGCTGGAACAAAGGGGTAGGGACAGGGTTTCCTGGGGAAAGCCCCTACAAACCACTCCCCTCCTCTGATGTGTTGGTCACATGGAGAATATTACAGCATGCATGGACGCTCTTCTAATCAGCATGCTCTGATCTGCTCGAGCTTGTCTAATGCTATCGGATCCAAGCACACTGGCGGCTGCATTGTACGCTACCCTCTAATAGGGAGCCTGCCCGCTCTGGCCATTCACAAATGCCTGGCGCGGCCATACGCCCTGCTAAAGGATAGCGGGGATGCGGCCACAGATCGCGCATGTGCGGTTGGACCGGGAAAGAAGGTGAGTTTCTGGGCGACCTGGGGGTTTCATACAGCAAGGCATCCTGATTCCCAGGGGGAGGAATCTTATAGATGTCAGAGATGATGGGGCATGAGTTTTGGTCCTCTTTAAACATTAGAAGTGAAGCGACATGCTGAGAAATGTATACATTATATTTTTCACTACTTAAATTTGTACTGATTGCTATAGTCTGGCAGATATGTTTGATAAATCACAACGTGTTTAACTATGACTTTTGCAGGGTTTTCCAGGATTATCCAAATGATATATTGTTTTTATTTAGCAGAGTTTGGGCTTTAACATGAAATGTCTTGTTTGTCATTTTCTATTGTTTTTTGAGTGAAATATCAAAAATGATGTATTTTAAAATTTGTCTCCATTATTTTAAATAAAAATTTTATTTTATTCAAGAAAACCATATAATATGTGAAAGCTCCATTTCTCCCGATTACAACGGTACCACATAAGTAACGGTATCCCCATGTTCATGCCCAGGAGACTGCCCAAAATTAAAAGAGTGCTTTATAACATTTACATATAAAAACAACTACTATCCATACTATAACGGGTTAATTAAAAAAAAAATTGTGGGGGGGGGGGAACCAAACACTTTAAAATATGTTTAAGGGTAAAACCCTGAAATTTGTTTTAAAAAAATGGTGTGGGGTCCCGCTTTTCTTTAAAACCAGCCTATGTACCGTCTAAGTGGGGCTTGTAGACCAAGGCTCAGAGGCCAGCCTCGGCCATTTGTGCATGGCCAGCGCAGACGCACTCCCTGTTAGAGGGAAGCGCGAGATGCGCCTGCCAGCGTGCTCGGAGCCGCTGGGGTTTGGCGGCGATTTGACACGCATACCACAGCGGCTCCGAGCGCGCTGATTGGACGAGCGCCCGCGCATGCGTCGTAGGAGCGGGTTGAGGTGAATTGATGTGGGAGATCTGGGGGCAAGCAGCTGCTAAAAATGTCAGTCAAACTGTGCACTCACTTTAACCATTTGTATTGTGCTAAGAACACCCTCCTGAAGCTGCAAAGACTGCATTGCCTACCACAACATTGCATGATCTGCGACCAACCGGAACTCCTCCCTCTATATGTTAAACTGACTGTACGGGCAGAGAATGGGATATAAATGGCTACCTCATGCAACAGCCAGCTTCACATGGCAGTGCAAATCCCAATTGAGCCACTGGCAAATGATGCAAGGCACATGTCATTTGCTGAGACCATTCGAGGAAGCCACTCTGCTCATCATAAAAGAAGACTACGATCTTAAAGTGATTCCCTTTCTCCCTGTACTGGACCATGTACTGCAGGGGACCCTGCCCAGTGCTCACATATATCACGTCCAAGTGGGAGCTGAGTGAAGCGGCGAAGGAGGGGGAAAAGGAGGCAGCAGATGAGTTCCATGCCTGGGCCTGGTTTACAATGTTGGGTGACTTATTTGGTGCAGAGGAGCTACAGGAGCTGGAGGGGAAGGAGGTGGATGAGGACCCCAGCATGTCCTGGCAGTATTCAGTGGAGAGGAGAGGTACTCTCTGGCTGCATCTGCATTAAAGTCATCACCAGAGGGATGACAATTGGCTGGCAACATTGGTAGACCCTCTGTTGGTTGAAAAATGTCTCCTTTTACACCTGCCGACAGGGGTGCCAAAAGGACATACTACTATGTGTTACTAATACTACTGTGTGATCTGGTATTGACGCTAAGAGAACCCTGAGCACACTCTCAACTACGAGTAATGCCAGGTGGGCAGCAGCAGAAGCCAAGCTAGCTATTTAAGCCTTGAGTCTCTGATGAGCAGTTTTATGCAACAGCAAAAAGAAAAATAGGATGTGCTCAACCAGTCAATATAGCAGTCAAGAGGTGCTAGAGGGGTGTGACCACACACCAAGCAACAAAGAAAGTTAACCCTCTGAAAAATCGTACTATTGCAAAACCTAACTAACACTGTTAGTTAACATAGATTGCAATGAATGTAGAAGCGAGGTAGCCACGTCAAGGCCGTCCAATTAGTAACCCGTCCCGAACATTACTAAGTTTAAAAGTTTGTGCAGACATTGCTACTTCTTTACTTGTGTGTGCACAAGCAATGCAATATATGAATCAAACTGTCTAAAGACATTGCAATAACTTAACTTGCTTGCACACACACAATGAAAAATGCTTTACTTGCCTGCACAGTGTTACAGTTCAAAAATGTTTTTTTTAGGTAGAGGCCAATTGGACTCCCTGTTACATTGGGAGAGCTACAATCCAGCAGATCTGGCCACGAACCTGCAAATTCAACAGCAAAATAGGATGTGCTCATCCAGTCAATATATAGCATTCAAGAGGTGCTAGAGGGGTGTGACCACACACCAAGCAACAAAGAAAGTTAACCCTCTGTACACTCATACTATTGAAAAGCCTAGCTTTTGTTAAGAACTGTTAAGAACACTTGTTAAGAACTTAGACTGTTAGTTAACATAGATTGCAATGAATGTAGAAGCGAGGTAGCCACTTTTAAACTTAGTAATGTTAGGGACGGGGTACTAATTGGACGGCCTTGATGTGGCTTCTGCATTCATTGCAATCTATGTTAACTGTACATGTTCTTAACAAGTGTTAGCTAGGTTCTTCAATAGTATGAGTGTGCAGAGGGTTAACTTTCTTTGTTGAGCTGTTTTATGCAGCCACCTGCTGAGCAAAGCAACCAGCACTTTATCAATGCCACCAAACAACAGCAGCCAAACTGCCAAGTGGTGGCATATCTGGAGTCCCCCCTGTCTCTGTGGAGTTTCATGCGGTAGACATGAAGGGGCCATGAACCTGTTTAACATTAATTTAGGTCTGCATTAGATTGCATTATCTTTAGCTTTAAGTTTAACAGTAAGTGTAGAAGAGCTTACACCTCATTTTAGTGTAGTAAGAGTTAAAGTGGACCAACACCCAGGATTTTGACTATCCTGGGTTTTGGTCCACTTCGGCGGGGCACCCCGATCGGGGGTGCCCCTCTGTGTGAAACCCCCCAGAAAGCCCCAAAATCTTACCTGTCCCCGCTGCCACGTGACTGGACGGTCCAATCCCCGCCAACGTCCAGGCAGGGATCAGGAACGTCCAAGCGGCTGCCGCCGCCGCCTCCCTCGCGTCACTTTCGGCGCGCGCGCGCCCCCGCCGGCCATTCGCAGACGGCCGGCGCGGGCGCGCGCACGTCTACAGGGGCGCGAGGGAGAGAGCGCGAGGGAGAGAGGGAAGATCAGGTAAGCGATTTGGGGTGTCTGGGGGGTTTCACCCCGCGGGACATCCCGATCTCGGATGTCCCGCGGGGTGGGAGGTGATCGGCCCGGGAATCTTATAGATTTCCGGGCCGATCACCTCTCGGTGTTGGTCCACTTTAACTTTCTAGAAGCTGAATCATAGCTGGTTCAGTGGAACGGCCAAAAAAAAGGTTTTAGTCTAAATGTAACATATTTAAAAAGCCAGAGCCTGTATGCATCCTGACACATGCAGAAATGGTTGAAAGATGGATACATGAATCTTACTCACAGTTAGGAGGAACTCTAACCTCTCAGTTTATAGAATCATATATAAGACTTAGGACATTAGCTTGAGCATTTGCTCATCAATGTAGGAACAGCAGTGAGAAGCTTGAGCAGGAGGAGATAGAACCCAGATCAATAGAGGAGGAATCCAGCCAAAGCCTGTGTCTAACCTTGCAAAAGTGGAACAAGAGCGAGAGGAACACCCTTGGTGCTTGAGAAGGAAGATAAGACCCTAGCTACCATTGTAAGGGATTAAGCCTGCTACAGCTTTGTGTTCACAAGAGGGGAACTGGTCTTTGAGAGCTGTGGAAAGTACCTGATGGATTATGTCTGGATAGTACCTGTTGGATTATATCTTGATATACCTGTTTGGAGTTTGCAACGTAATAAAGTGAGTAACCTTCTTCAAGAGACTTGTGTGCAGTGAATGTCTATCCTGCTTATGTGTCAAGCCTGTCAGCATCCCACTTCCACATGTGCCCGTAGTTTTTTGGCCGGCATCCCGAACTCACTCCCCACGCTCCTGGGTGCAGACCCCCCAGGCCGTGCTTGCTACAGACATCTGGCCACAACTGGCAGCGTTAGCCATGTCCATGCTGTCATACTGTCATGTATTTAGTGCATCGGGGCCTATTGTGACGCCACAGTTTACTTGACTCTTGTGGCGAAATGTGGAGATCTTGAGATTCATAAAGAAGTGTGAGGAATGGATAACGCTAGATTTCACCACCCCTGTGTCTGATTATACTGACTAGAGCATCGATCCCCAAGGATGGGAACACGCTGCGAGAATGCTGCTGGAGCTGCTGCCACCTAAACTGTCTGTCACAGGCCTTAGGGACTGCTGATGAAAGACTGCTGATGCTGTCACCCCCCTCCACTGGCTTTCACAGGCCTTTAGGGGCTCAATGAGACTGCTGCTGCTAACGCCCTCCACTGTCTTTTACAGGCCTTAGAGGCTCAGAGACACTGCTGGTGTTACCCCCCTACACTGGCTTTCACAGGCAGTTTGTCACTCAATAAGACAGCGGCTGCTATTACCCACCTCCATTGGCTTTCACAGGCCTTTAGTGCCTGTTGCTGTGTTCTTTGTCCCCCTGCCCCAAACAACATTGTCTTGAACCACCTTTCATGCTGTACAAAACATTCCGGTTTATCTGGGGGTTTAACTTGAGGGTGGAAATGGGGAGTTAAATGCAGAGTAAGGCAGGGGAGGTCACAGGAAGACCAACAAGGTTCCTCTAAAACAGCAGCAAGGGGAAAGAACCTGAAAAGATCTTTTACATCAGCTTTCCGGGGGTGTCTTTGACTGAGCATGGGCCCCCTCAAAGGGTTGAAGCGCATCACACTCTTACACACTTACCTAAGGTAAGAAGAAGAAAGAAGAGTGAGTTAGATAGGACATAGGAATTTAAGCAGGAAGATCTACTGCTTTTACCAGGTCACTCACCTGGCAGAAATCTTTGGGCCATAGTATGGTCCTGGGGTGGGTACTAGGGATCAATGGTAAGGAGTATTTGAACCCCATACGATTCTTGACCTCTGTAAGTCCTGAATGCAGATAGGGAGGGATAGTATAGTCCCTGACTCAGAGGTCCCCTTGCCCAGAGAGAAAGAAAAGTGGACTTACATTTCACAGTTATTGGGGGTGGGGGTTAAGACTCCCTTTTATGGCTGGGGCAGGTGGTCATGGCTAGGGGCCCTATGTAATAAAATCCTGCGATGAGGTAACCTATTTTGTTCTCCCAGGGGAACTACCAGGGGAGGTGGAGACCCAGGGTCCACCATAGACTCTGGGGTCCCCTGTTCAGTTCCAGCAGCAGAAGTGGGCTCAGCAGTGCCAGGATTTATTAGCAGTTCAGTTCGATTTGGCACAAACTGAACTTTAGAAAAAAATTAGGTGATTTGACCAAACCAAATTTTTGAAAACTTCATCTCTATAAAGGTTCAGTATCCCTGTGTAAACAATTCTTAGAAAAAAGGCCAAAAGTATAAATTATATTTTACTTCACCCTACCACACAGGTAGATAATTCAAGTCAATCAACTTTTCAAAGTTAATAGTTTACTTCATTACCAGAGCTATCCATATCGAATTAAAAATGGAATTGCGATTGATTAATGTGATGAAACTGTTCAGGAAAAAAAAATCCATATAAATATGCTGAATGGCGGGAGGAGGGGGGTCACCTAAAAACTCAACAACAATAAATATACAGCCAGACTTGTTTGTCTTTTTTATTGGGAGGAACAGGTGGTCAGGGGGGGACGGGCTCTCTCACCCCTGATACAATGAAACTTGGTTCCCCTGGATTATATTCCTACCAGTAGAAGAAACCCGCAAGCCCGGTGGGAGTTTTTTTTTAAACAATGTTTTTATTGAGAGTATAAGAAAAGTACATCAGATTATAGCGTACATTACATTTTATGGAGCCTAAAGTTACACCCAAGAGAGTGTCGATTTGTATATCAATTAGAAACTGTATCTCCAAAGACAAGGTATGAGGTGCGTATAGCGACAAACCACATACCTGAGGAGGAGGTACGGAAGGCAGAGGAAGAGGGGCTAAAATGGAAAGGATAGGGGGGCAAAGAAAGGGAGGGGGGAGGGTTTAGGAGTGGGTGTCCAGCCACCACCTGGTTCAGGATGTGTACAATACATCACTGAGTAGTGAGAAGGGAGCAGTCAAAGTGTTTGGGTTGGAGGTGTGTGATCCAGCCTTCCCAGGTGGACAGGAAGGGGGCGAGGTCACCTGCATCTAAGCTGCCATCTTCTCGAAGAACATAACTTCATTGATGCGGGGGACCAGGCTCCCACTAGGGATAGTTTTCTTCTTCCATGATTGTGCGACGATAAGCCATAAGAATGTGTCTGATAAGTTCAAATTGTGATCTTGTACATCCAGGGGGTTTCAAATTAAGTAGGACCAGTTGAGGTGAAGGGGTCAGGTGTAACCCAGTTGCTTTCCTAAAAAGCTAATAGACCCAGGCCCAAAAATGAGGAACAACCCTACATTCCCACCATATATGGATGTAGGATCCCTGTAGACGGCACTCTCTGAAGCACTCCACTGTGTGGATCTTACTGTATCTGGAACTAGGTACCAACGGAGTAAAACTTTAGTATTGACCTCCTGGGCACCCGTGTTCAGGAACCAAGAGAATGAGTTCCGCCATGCTATCTTGCATTCACTAGGCGATTAGCTTACACCGAAATCAACTTCCCACCCATTCTTATAGGCTGGGAGGGATATCCCCTCGTCCTCATTCAACTTCCTATAAACCATGGCAATCATCCCCTTCCCAAGTGGCAAATTCAAATGATGAAGATGGTCTTGGGGTAGCCCCGCTCTAGACTTAGTGGCTATATAGTGAGATATTTGAAGGTAGCGGAGGTATTCCCTGTTCGGGATGCCTCTGAGGGATTGAAGCTCGGGGAATGTTAGAGTTCCCCTATGAGAGACGAGATCTTTAATTCTCGTTAAGTTTTATACTAAACGCGGCAGGTTCCTGAAAGGCCGGGAGAAATTTAGGGTTGCCCAAGACCCATAGCAGGGGGGGGGGCAGAGGGGAGATGAGGTGGCTTTTTGATCTGTTAATTTTCCAGATTCTGAGAGAGTGCTTCAAGACCGGGTTATTGATGCCCTTGTAGGCTGTTGGGGGCAACCATAATAAATTTGAAACAGCTATCGGGGTACAACTGGCCTGCTCGATGTCTACCCATAGTGGTCTGTCATCTCCAGCATGAATAGCAGCCATTTGCGCAATCTGGCATGCAAAATAATAGCGAGCTATATTAGGGACTCCGGGGCCTCCCTGTTTGGATCTATACATTGTCATACGATTGACTCTTGGTTTTTGTTGACCCCAAATGAAGGAGTTTAAAGGCCTTACCTTTTAGGTAAGCAGCCGTTATCGGAACCGGCAAAACTCGAAAGACGTAGAGTATTTTGGGAAGCCACATCATTTTTACGGCATTTTTCTGCCAAGCCACGAAGATGCAGCTTGGCCCAAGAAGACAACAGGGAGCAGAGGTCCCTGAAAATAGCGGGATAATTAGCGGAGGGAATTGTATTTTGCAGTCAAGTGAACTCCCAAGTATTTGATTTGTCGCTCTTGCCATGAGAAGTTAAAAGATGCTTTAAGTGCAGACAGCGTACTCTCGGGGAAGGGAGACATTGAGGGCTTGGGACTTTGAAGTGTTGATCTGCAGACCAGAAATCTTGGACAAGTCATCTAGGGTTTGAAAGAGATTTGGGAGAGATGTGACAGGGTTAAATACAAGCATCAAGATGTAATCGGCAAATAGAGAAATCTTGTGGTCATATCCCCCGACCATGACTCCCACGATATTAGTGTTAGCTTGGATTAACTTGGATAGGGGCTCAATAGCAAGGGCAAAGAGTAGGGGGAGAGGGGACAACCTTGTCTAGTACCTCTGCCCAGTATGAACCGTTGTGAAGAATACCCCGAATACCTAACAAACGCACCTCGAGGAAATCCATGTGATGAAGGAGGGACCAAGACCCCATTTTTTCAATATGAATTTTAGGTAGTCCCAGGCTACTGTATCAAATGCTTTATGGATATCAAGGGTTAGCAGCATAGCTTGTCAAGGAAGGTTTTGGCCTCACTCGGTAGGGAAGGTAGTGAAAGTTGTCCTAGCAACTTTTCTGTGAGGCGTTCGTCTAGCGTAGACTTAGACTTATAAAGGTCCTCGAGATGTTTACCGAAGGTTGATACCACCCTCGATGGGTTGCTAGGTAATGTGCCCTCAGGGGCCTAATACGCACAGGATTGACCCTCTGGGTGACGCCTCTAAGTCTTCTGGCAAGAGGGGTGTTTGGTTTGTTGCTGATGCGGTACCACTCGAACCTAGTCCGATTAATTTGACGTTAGGCCTTACCTGTAAGACACAGGTTAAGCTGATCGCCTGCTTGGATGAATTTGATTCTATTACGTCTGGTCTTTGTAGGTGGAGGAGGCTGAGTGGTATGCAGCTAGCAATTTTTGAAGCTTTTCCTTTTGTTAGGCTTTACGTCTAGCAGATTCCTGGATCAACTGCCCTCGATTCACCGCTTTATGGGCTTCCCAGAGCAGGGCCTCAGAGCTCGCCGACCCCATGTTTTTGGAAGAAGCTCTCAATCTCTTTGCCAAAGCGTTCGAGGAGTGCCCCATCAGACAACATGGGGTCGTACAGCTTCCAAGACCTTTGGGAGAATCTTTGGGTTAGGGAGATCAACTCGACAGCAACAAGGTTGTGGTCCGACCATACTATCGGAACTATAGAGGAATGGGAGAGGTGTGGCAAAGAGGGCAACTGCAAGAAAATGTGGTCTATTCTCGTGAAGTGCGGGCAGGAGTAGTGAGTGAAGTCCCTCTTGGTGGGGTGGACCTCCCTCCAAGCATCAGCAAGGTGGTATTGATTGAAAAGGGAGTGGAACGCTTTTCCTGAGGAGCCCTCCCTGGGGCAGTCCAAGGGCCGGCAACCATGTGTCTGTCCAGAGTGGGGTGCAAGATGAGGAGCCCGTTTACGTGGAGGTCTAGAGTCCTAAGAAACTCCTCTGATTGGGGGCATAATAAGTAGCAATAGTGACTGGTTGGTCTTGTACCATACCGGTCACAATTAGGAAGCGACCGAGAGGGTCCCGTATTGTCTGCTCCATAGAGAAAGGGAGATAGCGCTTAAAAGCGATGAGAACTCCTCTCTGCTTGGTATCTGCCGATGCCGTGAAGAAGAGAGGGTAGTCTTAACTGAGAAATTTAGGAGTACACTTCTTGGTAAAGTGCGTCTCTTGAAAGCAGACAATGTTGGCATGCAGGGCCCTCATCTGACGGAAAGCCTTCACTCTTTTTTGGGGGACATTCAGACCTTGGATGTTCAACAAAACAAGTTTAACAGCCATCCATAAACCATACATTTTCTGCTAGCATAGGGGGGCTGGACACCCGGGTAAGAAAGGAGGGAAGAGGGGGGAAATAACAAAAAACTTTTTAAATCCACAACACAACTAGGCGCAAAGCCTTCCTTAGAGAAATTTCCCAGGGGGGTAGGGAAGTCCACTACCGCAATGGGAAGAGTTATGTGGTTGGAGGGATTTCCAAGGGAAGATCCCTAGGCCAACCAGTGTAGAATCTGACCCTCAATGGAGGTCAGAAAAAGGGGCTTCCTGACTCGACGGGGACCCGGCGACAAAGGGAGCAGGGAGTGCACAGAGCTTTGAAACCTGAGCTCCCGGCCCACATAACCTGAAAACAAAACAAATAAGCAGCAGAATGCGGAAAGTATAAGTAACAATCTATAACATGGTACTAAGGATGCACGTGAAACAACAAAAAAGAAAATGAACCGAATGGGGTTCAAACAGCAAGAGAGCCACAAGGGCTATATACTAAAAGGGTTTGTGCATAGAAGTTTCTATAGGGTAGAACAGGGGACCACACAAATATCAAAATAGTCCCAGCAATACAGAACGGGAACTTTAAGGGTGTACCCTTTAGGTTCACTGCAACGGGAAAATGAGGGGCAAGATCCCTCTTATAATGCACAGGGAATCTTACACATCATCCCTCCCCCACAGCAGGCTTACCAAACCTATGGACAAGCGCCCCGACGGCTCTGCTCGTTGACTGGATGCTCCTTCGCGGGCCACGTCTGTCCTTAGGCACTGGTGAGAATGAAAGAGCTCTCTTCTTTTGCTGGGGTGACAGCGGGGGCCCTCAAACCGGCCGAGGTAAGGGGCGGCCTCCAGATCTTGTGGGGTAGAGGCCTCGTATCGTTGATCCTGATAGCTGAAGGAAATTTTGAAGGGAAACCCCCATTTGTACCTGACCCCTTTTTCCTGTAGGATTTCAAGTGAGGGTTTCATGGCACGCCTTCTGATGATGGTTTGGGGAGAGAGATCTGCAAAGAGCTGGTACTCAAAGTTCTGGAATTTTAGAGTTCCTTGATCTCTTGCGGCCAGCATAAGTTGTTCCTTCGAGCAGTAGAAGTGGAGCTTTACTAGTACGTCGCGCAGAAGCCCGTCGTCTCTCTTTTTCTGGAAGGCACGGTGTATTCTGTCAAATTCCAGCCTTTCGATAGGGATGGCCGGGAGCGAGCTTGTAAATCTTTCAGCTTCAGGTATACCTCTGACTCTGATGTTGGCTCTTCGCGAGCGGTTCTCCATATCTTCAAGTTTGTGATGTAAAATAAGGTTTTCCTCCTTTAGAGCCTCTAGATCCGTCCCGAGAGAAGCTAATTCTGAACCTTGGGCTGAAGATTGTTGTTCAAGGTCGTCAACTCTTTGGCCCAGTTCTTTTATTTCAGCAGAGATATTAACGGTGATCTGGGATGTAATATTTAGGGCCCACCGCTCAAGGGCTTTTTCAAGCATAGCTTCGTACTTGTGGTGGTGGTGGTTGTGACTTTGATGGTAAACCGTGCAAGGAGTCGTCCATCCAGGATTCGTCCTCTGGTAGGAGGTCCCCAGGAACTGGGTGGTTGCTTTGGGATGGTGTGGAGGTTTCCATTTTAAGTGGAGATCAGGGGTTTCAGTGTTTCCAATGCTTGGTTGGTGTGTTGGGACACGTAGATAATAGGTAGGGGTGGTATAGCCATCCTAGGCCAGAGGAGGACCCCAGGGATCAGGCAATGGGATTTTATTAATAGCTTGAATGAATGTGCGAGTCGGGCGGAGCAAACCACACTATGGATAAGCAGCAAAAGTCACAAACTCATCAAGATGTAGAAAGGTGTGTTTCTCCTTTAAGAAGGCCGTGTAGCTGGATGATGGTCTACCTATAGTAAACAATAGTGTGGGGAGAGTGCAAGCAGGCTGATGACTCTAGGTCACAGATTCCAAGGAGGCACGACCCAAAAAGCAGTCCCAGAGGTACAGGGAATGGAGAAAGGAGGGCTTATGGTGGCCCAGCGTGTAGAGGCTTCTGTTTTCACATACAGGGAGGAGATGAGGTGTGCTGTGCTGAATCACTTCTTACAGACAGTGGCAGAGGGGAAGGTGTACAACCTGCTGCCTTTACTTTCCCCGAGGTTAGTGCTGTGTGGGGAGCTGCAGGGGCAGTGCAGAGGCTATATGCTGGGACAGAGGAGGCACTAGGGATCCGCAGGGAGAGGACACTGGTGCTGCTGCGCACTCTGCAGCTAGAAACAAAATGGCACCCACCGCTCACCCCCGTCCAGAGCTATGCTGGAAACTGGCGTTCCGGAGCCCATCACGGATCCGCTTCAAAGTAAGTGCGGGGGGGTCCCGGGGTCCCCACAAGCCTCCTAGACACAAAACCGCAGTGTGCTGCACGTTGGGGGGGCCGGGGGAGCAGGCTTCATCGGAGCGCGGACTTACACGTCCATCCGTGCTCCACGCGCATGCGCACTCCCTCCGCCTGGTGGGAGTTTTATTTAGTTTGGGTGTATAAGTGACTCTTCCTCTGATTGGTCAATGTGATTATATGAATTATTAATATTACAAAGTTTTGCAATACACCTTCTTTAATTTAGGAGGTCGCCTTTGTACTATTTCAGGGCAATGCTTACAAGGCAAGGCCCTCCATCCTATTGTAGCTCGGTATGATTGTGTGTTGTGCAATTCCTGTCAAATAATGCTCTTACAATGTATTGCAATTACTTGTTTTACCCTGTTTGTAATTCCATATTGTACAAAGCCATGGAACATGATGGCGCTTTATAAACAAACAATAATAAACAACAACAATAATAATAACACTAGCCACTTTGTTAGTCAAAGTACATGGTTTACAGACAGAATGGAAATTTTCCCTGTCAGACTTGTTACCTTTGTCTATTGATTTACTACAAGTACAAATCGATTTGTCCAAAATGTTCCACCCTTGACATTAAAGGGACAGTCCAGTCTAAATAGCTCTTGTTAATGGAAGCAGCCATGATGGGTTTACCTGAGGCTGCCATCTTATTATTTTCTATTTAGATCTATGAGGCAAAAAAACCCTCTACCTTCTGTAAGCAGAACACCATGGTTTGGCAGCCACAGTAATCCCATCATGGCTGTTCCCATGAACCAAAAGTTATTTAGATTGAGCTGTCCCTTTAAATGGGCTATCTGGGCAATGGCAATTATAAGGCTGCAAGCAGCTTACCTGATGGATATCCCCTGTGCCTCTCCTGTATTTCCTGAAAGTCAGGGTAGAAGCTGTGGCAGGGCTCCATCGTTGCCCTCCTTTCAATTTCATTCCTTCAGGATCATTCAAAAATGGAGACACTCTGCCTCTTGGTGCTCTTAGTGTGAGTGAGGTGGTCCCGCAGCTTCCTCTGACCATGGCATGAGTCTTAAAGCCCCATCATGTGTTCCTGCCTATGTGTGCACCTGTTGCATTAAAATATATACTTAACTTGAGCTGACTTTCCCTTCAATCAAATCTGCAAAAGCAAGGTCCCCTGAACAGAACAATACCCAACATGCATAGGTACTGTCAAGGGTCTGGTTGCCAAACACCCCAAAGTAAAGCTTGCACATAATGGTAAATTTCAGCTCTGCAGACAAAGTGCGCACCTTGCTTGGGGCAAGTGACTTGCCAGACCCTGAGCCATGTGAACTGGTATAGGGGTCTCATGGATCTATTTCCAGTTCACAAAGGTTTACATGAGAATAAATACAATCAGGTCCTTTTTTAATACTTACCGCCCATCGATGCATCCCACGGTGATCACTCTGGTTTCTGTTCTCCTGCTGCTGAAAGCATTTTCTACCTGCTGAGTGATGGTACATAGGGGGTTAATAAAAAAAAGAAAATGACATGGGTCCCTGGGGAATTTGTTTTTTTTAAGGGGCTAAACAAACCTTACAAATCCAAAAAAAAAGTGTGGAGTCCCCCCAGCATAACCATCCAGAGGACCAGCTATGTATGGATTGTAGAACAGGGTCCAGGGGCCAGCCTTGATAGCCCCCCTCCCTGGCAGCTACAAGCCTGAAAAGCCTAAATGGCTCTGGGAACTTTTGCCCCCCCTCAAGGGCTTTGGGGAGGCAGGTAATGGGGGGGCTGGGGATTAATGGTGAATCCCCCGCTAGCCGCAGGTGACTTGCAAGACCCAGATCCTTGTGAACTGGTATAAGGGTCCCATGGATCCCTTACCAGTTCACAAGGGGTTAAATGTAAAAAAGACACACACACAAATCAGAAAAAATGTTTAATACTTGCCTCCCATAAATCCACAATGATCACTCTGGTTTCTGTTGCTGCTGCCCTGCTGAGTGATGGGACATAAAGGGTTAATAAAAAATGGCATGGGACCCCCCTCCCCGGGGGGGGGGATTTTTATGGGTTAAAACAAAATTTGGGGGGATTTTAAGGGGTTAAAAAAACCTTACAAATCCCCCCAAAATTGTGTGTGGTCCCCCAGCTATGCAGGGCTTGTAGAACAGGGTACAAGGGCCAGCTTTGGTGGCCCCTGATCCTGCAAGGCTACAAGCCCACACAGCCTAAATGGCTTTGGGGAGGCAGATAATGTGAGGCTGGGAGTTAATTGCAAGTCACCCGCTAGCTGCATGTGACTTGCCAGACCCTGCGCCTTGTGAACTGGTATTGGGGTCTCATGGATCATAGTTCACAAAGGGTTTACTGGAAAAAAAAGACACCAGACAGAGAAAATGACTTTATTAAATAAAAAATGTTTTTTCTCTTTACCCACCTGTTTGCCAGACAGAGACTGCCATTTGGAAGGGAAGTTTTTCTTTGTTATAAATAAGATTGTTTAAAGCGAGTTCAGGAGCTTTTGCGAGTTCCGGTTGTATTTTCAAGTGAGGTTGTATTATGAGTGAGGAGACTTTCTATTAAGGGGGGGAAATAAAGAAAGAAAGAAAAAAAAGCATTGTGTTACTTGTTTTTTTTCTCGTATTGCATGGTTTAGCCTTGCATTTAAATACATTGGTTGCTCCTATTTGATAGAGGGAAGGTTACCTGGGTGGGGGTGTTCCTGCCTAATTAGCAGCCTATTTATTTCACCTGAGCCCAGCCTTTTGACTGTTTGCCAGACAGAGACTGCCATTTGGAAGGGAAGTATTGCTTTGTTATAAATAAGATTGTTTAAAGCGAGTTCAGGAGATTTTGCGAGTTCCGGTTGTATTTGCAAGTGAGGTTGTGTTATAAGTGAGGGGACTTTTCATTAAGGGACTTGTATTGTGGGACTTCAAGTATCAAGTGTTCTCATTGCCTATGTGCTAAAATAAGAAGTTAAAAGCCAAGTTGCTGCAACTGTGAGCACTAAAATTGTTTTTACTGCTGTTTTGTAACTAGGATAATGGCTAGCAATATTGGAGGTCTACTTCCGTTTGTCATATGTATACACTTCTGGAGCAGCAGTTCCTGGGTGAATACCACTGTGGTTAATTTGAGCAATTTGCAAATTTGGAAGCTTGGGTTAGAGATCTGGAGGAGCAAAATGCAATACTGAGGAGGACAATATGGAAAAGGGCTTTCTGCTCACTTAGCAGGCAATAAGTGGGGTAGATACAGAGTGTGGAGTAATAGGTCAGGAGCAGCAGATAAGTAGCTGGGTAAATGTAGATAGAGGGAGTAGGAAGGGTGCACAGAAATGGAAGCCCATACCTGTGTCTGCGCACCCTAGCAAAATTGCCAAGTTGGGTAATGATGCAAGAGTGTCAGTCTCAGAAATGGCAGCCCTAGCGGATGCTGCTTTCCCTAATAGCCGGGAGGACAGCCCAGCTAGCGAGCCGGCAGTTTAGACTGCAGGTAGGACTAGACAGTTAGTGGTCACAGGGGATTCTATTATCAGAATAATTAGATAAGATAGAATAATTTGTCACCAAGACCGCCTCAACCTAATGATTTGCTGTATCCCTGGTGCCAGGGTTCGGCATGTGGTGGAAAGGGTGGATAAATTACTGGGAGGGGCTGGGGACCAATGACAGAATTAATGGGAAATGGAGGATCCTTAAGAATACATTTAAGGAATTAGGCATTTAAGTTCACAGGTAGGACCTCCAAGGTTGTATTCTCTAGAATACTGCCAGTGCCATGCGCTACACATGAAAGACAGCGGGAGCTTCGAGAGTTAAACGCTTGGCTCAAGTCCTTGTGCAAGGCAGAGGGATTTGGGTTCTTAGAGCACTGGGATGACTTTTCATTGGGGTACAAACTGTATTCTATGGATAATTTGCACCTGAATGGAAGGGGGCTGCTGTGCTGGGTAAGAGGATACTAGAGGGGGTGGAGAGTTATTTAAACCAGAGATGAGGGGGGAGGGCAAGAGTGAAAACAAAAGTCAAGATAGGTTACTTGGAGGTCAGCATATAATGGTGGGTGGAGAATTAGAAGGGGGGAGGGCTGCTATGATGGATAAGGAGATCCATGTGTTGCAAACCACCAGTGAAAAATTAGGCGTATGCATTACTGCAGAAGCTAATACTGTAACTCAATGTGCCAAACTAAATATTAACAAATGCCAGAAGTCTGGCAAGTAAAGTGGGGGAGCTTGAGGTTCTGGTGCTGGCAGAGAATATTGATGTTATTGGTGTGGCTGAGACATGGCTGGATTCCACACATGACTGGACTGTCAATCTACAAGGTTTTGCTCTTTTTCGGAAAGACAGAGCAAAAAGGAAAGGGGGCAGCGTGTGTCTTTATGTAAAGCAAGAATTCAAAGCATATATTAATGAGGGGATACTAGCAGAAGAGAAGTCAACTGCATAAACAGATAGAGCGGGCATCACAGGCTGGTACAGTGGTGGTAATGGGGGACTTTAACTACCCAGGAATCGACTGGAGACACGGTTCTGCTACCACTACAAGGGGGAGAGCATTCCTCAGCCTGCTACAAGATAACTATATTAATTAGTTTGTGGAGGCACCTACTAGGGGTGATGCTTTTTTAGATCTGGTAATATCAAGTAATTATGACCTGATGGGGACAGTAACAGTCCGTGAAAATCTTGGTAACAGTGACCACAATATAGTTGTATTTAATATAAACTATAAGAAAGATTTTCTGTTGGGGGGGCAAAAACACTAAATTTTAGGAAGACCAACTTCCCCAGACTCAGAGCTGCACTCCAGGACATAGACTGGGGGCATCTGTTCAGGAATAAAATGGGTTACCTACGGGTAACAAATATAAGCGGCTTAAATTAAACCCCTCATGGCTGACACCTGCGGTTAAAAGGACAATAAAGAACAAAAAAAGGGCATTTAAACATTACAAGACTGAACTCTCAGCTGTAACACTTGAAAAGTATAAACTAGTAAATAAAATGTGTAAGAAAGAAATAAGGTTGGCAAAAGCACAAAATGTAAGAGATGTGGCCAAAGAAAGCAAAACAAACCCTAAACGGTTTTTTTAAATATATTAATTCGAAGAAAACTAAATCAGAACAGGTAGGTGCCCTAATTAATGATAATGGGGAAATGGTCACTGGGGATGAAGATAAGGCGGAGCTGTTAAATGGATTCTTTAGCTCTGTGTACACAAGAGAGAAGCAAAGAGCCAACACAGGAGTTACCACTGATAGCAATAGCCCAAGTACACCATCCAAGAAAAACTAAATAATTGAAATGTGCAAAAACTGCAGCACCAGATGGACTGCACCCAAGAGTTCTCAAAGAAGAATTCTGTTATCTCATCACCTCTGTTGTTGATCTTTAAAGACTCACTAGCAACTGGTATAGTGCCAAGGGACTAGCTCAAGGCAAATGTGGTGCCCATTTTTAAAAAGGGCTCTAGGTCTTCTCTGGGCAATTACTGTTAGCTTAACGTCCATTGTGGGGAAATTGCTTGAGGGGCTTTTAAGGGACTACATACACAAATATGTAACTATCCATAATATTATAAGTGACAACCAACACAGTTTTACTAAGGACAGAAGCTGCCAGACTAAGCTGATTGGCTTCTATGAGGAGGTGAGTAGAAGCCTGGACAGAGGGGTGGCTGTGGATATAGTTTTTCTGGATTTTGCAAAAGCATTTGACACTGTCCCCCATAGACACTTATTGGGGAAATTGAGATCTTCAGGATTAGAAAACACAGTTTGTAACTGGATTGAAAACTGGCTGAAGGATCGTGTGCAGAGAGTTGTGGTTAATGATACCTACTCTGAATGGTTACCGGTTGTAAGCGGTGTACCCTAGGGTTCAGTGCTGGGCCCACTATTATTCAACTTGTTTATAAACGACATAGAAGATGGAATTAAAAGCACTGTCTCTATTTTTGCAGATGACACAAAGATATGTAGCACAGTGCAGTCTATTGAAGATGTTCACAAGCTTCAGGCAGACTTGGACACTTTGAGTGTCTGGGCATCCACTTGGCACATGAAGTTCAATGTGGAAAAATATAAAGTCATGCACTTGGGGTCTAACAAGCTGAAGACCACATATGTCCTCGGGGAAGTAAAACTGTGAGAGTCACTTGTTGAGAAGGATCTGGGGGTACTGGTAGATCACAGGCTAAATAACAACATGCAATGCCAAGCAGCTGCTTCTAAGGCCACCAAGATACTATCATGCATTAAAAGAGGCATGGAATCACGGGGCAGGGATGTAATTTTGCCTCTTTACAAGGCACTGGTGCGCCCTCACCGGGAATATGTCGTCCAGTTCTGGGCACCTGTTCATAGAAAGGACGCTCTAACTATGGAAAGGGTGCAGAGGAGAGCCACCAAGCTAATAAGGGGAATGAAGGATCTTAGTTATGAGGAAAGATTACGAAAATTAAATCTGTTTGATGATTAACTTGTATAAATATATAAATGGCCCATACAAAAAATATGGGGGAACATTATTTCAGGTAAAATCCTCTCTAAAGACATGGGGGGAACTGCCTTCGATTGGAAAAAAAGAAATTTAGTCTCCGGAGGCAACAATTTTTTTTTACCATAAGAACTATAAATTTATGGAATAGCCTCCCACAGAAGCTTGTTACAGCATCAACCGCTGACAGCTTCAAATAAAGGATTAGATGCTTATTTAGAAGAAACTAACATTAACAGTTATTATTAGCGGTTATTAGTTAAAAAAATAAATAAATAAATAAAATAAATAGCTTCCCCTAAAAAATAAAATAAAAAATAACTTCCCCTACCCCAACACCCTTGGTTGAACTTGATGGACATATGTCTTTTTTCAACCGTAATAACTATGTAACTATGTAACCTCCGATCATCAGCTCCTCTGTCCCTCGCCTGTCAGGCCCTCTCCTGAAGAGGGTGATCAGAGTACCCACGGGTAAAGATCAATTAAGAGGGTCAGGTAAGAGACTTTTTTTTTTTGAATGCTAGCAGGGGGAAAGGCAGGCATGGAAATTTTACCTGGCAGTTAAAGTTTTCAGGGAAGATAGGAAACAAGTACAATGACATTGCTGTCCTGTACTTATGTGACCTCTTTGGTTTAGCAGCAAATAATTTGTAATAAAAATCTAAATATTAAAATCCAAAGCTACTTTAACTGCAAAATGTAGCCTGGAATGAAGAAACAGTAAAGACAAGAAATGAGAAGCCAAAAATTTTCAGTAGGTGTCAGGTGATTTCCAAAGTAATGACATCAGAATGTTAGCAATGCCAAGTTGTGATTTATTGCTCTTTGTCCGGTATTCTCTTCTAAAGTAACCACTGAAAAATGTTAATCCCCAGTGAACCAAATAAAATGTTTTTTTGATGAGGTCACACCCTTTAGCAGACACTATTATTCATTTATATAAAATATGATGTAACTGCTTGCCTGTTTAAAATAATACATAAATGTATACATTAGAAACAGAAATATCTTAACTGCTGCCAAGATCATGAGTTTACAGAACTGCCTCACTTAGGTAACCAAACTATTTTATAGTTGTAAGTTAAATCATTTACCCTGTTTCTAGATCATTTAACCCTTTAAGTGCCAGCCTACCTGGAGTTTTTGTCACCCTTTGTTGCCAGACTATTTTGCACTATTATGCGCTCCACATGTTCAAATGTGATTTTTGAAGGGATTTCCAGGGATTTCCGAGGGAAATTATATATTGTTTTTTTCAGCAGAGTCTGATGTAATTTTTAGGTGTATTCTCAATATTTTTGGGTGAAATATGTGCAAAAAAATAAAAAAAATCTATTTTTTACAATTTGTAGTGTTTTTTTGTAATAAAAAATGTAAGTTTGTCAATAAAATCTTATTGCGTGTGAAATCCCAATTTCTCCCACAGCGATACCACATATATATAGGTAGACACCCTTTCCTGCCCAGGAGACTCCCCCAAATTGAAACAGCCCTTTGGGGGATTTTCAGAAAAAATACAACTATGCTATGCAATATGCGCACCTTGCAGTTTTTCCAGAAAAACCACCCTTTACATTTGAAATACCCCCAACAAACTATATATTCTCTGGAAGTACACACCTCAAGCTTTCTAGGTGTACCAGGCTTGTTGATGTGGCCATAGTTTTCTGGAAGTAATCCCTCAATGTATTCTTTGGTTGCAAAGAGTTTCCCTAAAAAAAGGATAAAAAAGCAGAATCAAAGCCATATTTTCCTAAAAAAACTATATACAAACAAGAAAAAAAAGGGTTAATCTGAAAAAACAACATCCCCCGAACAGAACGATACCCAACATGCATTGCTACTGTCAAGGGAAGAGTTGCCGAACACCCCAAAGTAAAGCATGTGCGTAACGGTAATTTTACTTGAAAATTTCAGCTCTGCAGACAAAGTGCGCACCTTGCGATTTTTAAACCAAAACAACCCTTTACATTTGAAATATCCCCCATAAACCATATATTCCCTGAAAGTACACATGTTAAGCTTTCTAAGCGTATCCAGCTTGTTGTAGTGGGCTCATCTTTCTGGAATTAATGCCTCAAAGAATTCTTTGGTTGCGCAGGGTAAAATATAAATATGCAAACCAGAAAAAACAAGCGAAGTCTGAAAGCGCAAGGTTCCCCGAACAGAACAATACCCAACATGCATAGCTACTTTTAACCCTTTTAATTGCCAGCCTACTTGAGGTTTTGTCACCCTTTTCATTTTCCCCATTTTGCGCCATGTTTTGCGCCATTTTTGCTGGAATTTTCAGGAAAATTATATATATATATATATTTGCAGCAGAGTTTAGGCTTTAACATGAAATGTCTTGTTTGTAAATTTTATTTTGTTTTTTACAATATTATTAAGTAAAAATAAATAAATAAATAAATAAATAAATTTTTAGAAAATTGACTCCTTTATTTTAAATAAAAAATGTATTTTATTAAGGAAAACCATATTGCATGTGAAAGCCCCATTTCTACCGATTAGAATGGTACCACATATTTATCGGTAGCCCCCTGTACCTGCCCAGGAGACCCCCCAAACTGAAACAAGTACTTGATAACATTTACAAATAAAATACAACTACCATCCACACTACAAAGGGTTAAATCAAGAAAAAAAATGACATGTTGCCCCCCCTCCCGGGGGGACCCCATTTTTGGGGGGATTTTTAAGGGTTAAAACCCTTAAAAATCCAAAAAAAAATTGACATGGGGTCCCCCTTACCCAAAGTAACCAGCCCGGGACCAGCTATGCAGGGCTTGTAGAAACAGGGCACAGGGGCCAGCTTTTGTGGCCCCTGGCCCTGCAGGCTACAAGTCCGCATAGCCCATGGCCATGGGCTCTTCTGCCCCCTCCTGGGCTTTGGGGAGGCAGGTAATGGGGGTGCCGGGGGTTAATGACAAGTCACCCGCTAGTCGCAGGTGACTTGCCATCCCCCCAGCCTTGTGAACTGGTATAAGGGTCATGGACCACTTACCAGTTTACAAGGGGTTAAATGTAAAAAAAAAACACAGACACACACAAAGAGAAAAAACATTTTATTATTATTATTTTTTTTTTATACTTACCTCCCATCCATCCTGGAGCACTGTGTCCCTCGGCAATCACTGGCTTCTGCTCACCTGCTGGAAGCTTTTTATAGCTGCTGGATGACAGAACACAAAGGGTTAATTAAAAAAAAATGACTTGGGTCCCCCCTCCACCCGCTAGTCGCAGGTGACTTGCCATCCCCCCAGCCTTGTGAACTGGTATAGGGGTCATGGACCCCTTACCAATTCACAAGGGGTTAAATGTAAAAAAAAACACAGACACAAGAAAAATAAATCTTTATTATTTTCTTTTTTTTACTGTACTCACCTCCGATCCTGCGTCCCTCGTCGTTGTCCCGCGCCGCTGTCATGTCAGTGACAGATGCCGGTAGTGATCGCCGCCGTGCGGGTGAGAGGCGAGTAGGCTCCGATCGGAGCCTCCTCGCCTCACACACGCCCTGCTCTGATCACCACCGACATCTGACAGATGCCGGTGCTCGGAGTGTAGTATAGGAGGAGCGGGATGATGTCATATCGCTCCTCCCACAATGGGTGGGGCTAGGGGGCGGCGCAGCCCAGGGGGGGATCGGACCCCCCCCGGTGAAGAGGAGCCCCGGAAAGAAGGATCGGGCGCGCAGGTGAGTAAGTGACAGTTTTTTTTGTTTTTTTTTTAACAGTAGAACTGTCAGCGCTGGAAACGGGGGGGGGGGGGGCAGTTTCGGGCCCCCTCCTGAAGACAGAGGACGACGGGGGGGGATCGGATGAGGGGAAGAGGTCCCCAGGAAGAGGGGACCCACAGCTACACATGGATACCAGAGGTAAGTGTTTTTTTTTCCATTTTTTAACTATTAGTGGGAAATGTCAGGCACGTAGTTTCTACATGCTTGGCACTTAAGGGTAGGAGAAGCAACCACATAGAAACTACGTGCTTGCCATTTAAAGGGTTAAAGCAAACTTGTCAGTTGGATAAAATGCCATAACTAAAGTTACCTTAGGAAAGCATGTATCTGCAGTGGCTGTAGATACAAAATACTATTTTAGGAAGCCTGTATCAATGAATAGCTCTATTATAGTGGAACAACCCCACCCAATCTGGCTCTTGAATTTAAAAGATTCCAAGTTCAGCCTCTGGCCTCCCTAGAAGGCTTTCCAAATAGGGATGTAAAACCCCTTGGGGCACCTGTAAAGACTCACCTTTCCTTGCTCCAACAGTGCATGTGAGGGCTTTCATCCAATGAGAGCCATCTGCTGTGACTATGTCATTCGGCAAACAGCTTTCATTGTTGTGAATAGGGAAAGGGCATCCCCGGTGGCGTGGGCACACACTCCTGCCCCTGCCATTCAGATATGCTTTGTCTTGAGCTTGCACGTCGGATATGTGGGGGATGCGATAGCCTGCGCTCCCCATTCTTTTCAATTACATGGTCACAGCAGACAGCTCTCAATGGACAAGAGCCTGCACATGTGTCATTGTGTCATTGGAACAAGAAAGAGGTGTGTGAAAAACGTCTCTTAGGGAGGTTTCACACAATGGGCCATCCCAATTCGGAGGGAACAGAACAAAACACAGAAAAGTCAAATTCCTGTGGTTTGTTTCGCTTTAAGCTCTAATTCATTTTGTTAAAAAATATTTTTCTTATATGCATTATCTTTGGTATTCCTGGCATGGCACATGCCTTAAGTGTCACTTTACCTTTTAACCATGAGTGCCATACCTTAGATACACTTCTCTGTAGTTTGCATGATGGTGGAAGCTGGCAGGGTGCTCTTTGTTCCCAGAGGAAGGGACAGCGCAGTAGGTATGGCTGGCAGGCTTGGTGTGTGAATTGGCATGTTGGCAAGCAGTGCCCCCATGTATGACTGAATGTCCTTTAGGCAAGAAGGTGAACAGCAGACAGGCTCATAAACTGACAAGTTTAGCTTAGCATGCACTTGGTACTATCTGCACCTATACTGCAAAAACCTAAGAATCGCATATCACCCTGTCTGTTTTACAATTGCTGCACCTCGGCCTTCACTGTAACACAACCATAACCCAGACTCCCTCCTGCTCTCAGCACCCCTGTAAGAGCACTGGACTTGTGCCAAAAGGCATAGGGGCTGGTGAAACAACAGGGCCTGAGGTGATGGGCCTCTGAACACTGGATTACCAGTACCTATGCCTGTTTCCCAGCTTGACTTGGGGAGGGGGCGAAAAATTTAAAACATTTTTACTGTTTAAACAAAAGAAAAAAAATTCAATCCCCAATCCTTTTTCGTTGAAATAAAACATGCTGGCATTTGTGGCATGGCTTCTTTAAAAAAAAAAAAGCCAGAACTTGCATGCTGTCATTCATTTCAAAGATGCATGAAATAAAACATGCTGGCATTTGTGGCATGGCTTCTTTGAAAAAAAAGCCAGAACAAGATGCAGGATTAAAATGAAAAACTGAAATTTATGTGGCTGCATAGCAAGCATTAACTGCCAGCCATGTAAATTTTATGTTTATGGCATACCCAACAGCCCACGAGCATGCAGACTGGTGTCCTATGTGGACTATGTGGCCTGGTAGCCTCTCGTGCCAGGGGCTGGCCGGTTGGCCTCTGAACCCTGGTCTGTCAGCTGACCTAGCTGGTGCATGGGCTGGTTGTTTTGCAGGAAAAGGGGAGCCCACGCCATTTTTTTTGCATTTTTAAAGCGCAATCTCTGCTAATATATATATATATATATATATATAAATATATATATATATATGGAAAAAATATATATATATAATTTTTAGCAGGACAAAATCACAATTAAACATATATAGTAACAAATTAAAAATGGCTTGGCAACAGGTGGTGACAACATCTCTAGGTAAGCTGGCAGTGAAAGGGTTAAACTCAGTTTTTTAGCCTAAAATCTACTCATTACAGTTTCACAGGTCCACACAGATAGGCTTCTGTGGCAAGTGATCCAAATGACCAAATACTGGATTGTGAGTGTTGTGGAATGTGTGACTTTTTATGTGTTACTGGGCCTTTAAGAAGCTTTCCAATAAAACACTTAATTTGGACCAAGGATCTGCACAGTATGCTGGGTGGGTCCTGCTGTCCAATCATCACAATCCAGGACTCCAGGCAGGAAGGCCTATAAAGAGACTAATGAGCCACAGATGAGGACTGCAGTGTGGGCTGACCAGGTGCATGAGGCACCAGGAACTGGACAGTGTGGGGGCCCCAGCCAGTTGTGCATGTTGTGAACAAAAGTGGTTCCAGGGCAGAGGCGCACAAAACTACAAGGAAGCAACTGGCAACTTAGAGCGAGGAGCTCTGATGGAAAGAAAGCCTGAGAGGCTTGTTTTCTATTAGAGCCCTGTGTTAGGACCAACAGTAATAATGCCCATTACTCTGCTTATAAGCATAATCGGCAACATAATAATATTGGTTCCTATTCAGATCCAGCTTCCTATCTGTGACCAGGAACCATTGTCAATGCCATAGAGTCTCTTTCCCTGTGCAGCACCCACATCTGCCAAGCAGTGGCCCTTCATGTATATTTCCCCGGAGGTAGCATTCCACTAAAAAAGTTTTAATCGAACCTGCTGTTGAGAATCCAAGGGTCTCTCTGTTCTCACCCCACCATTATCAATCGCCTCCAATGCAGTTTCTGAAAGCAAGATTTCATTGTCATAAAATATAGAACTTGCCTTTGCAATTTATGAGAACTATGAACATCTTCGGGGGCTTATCTGGCACTGATTTTTTTCTTTTTGTACATATATGGCCAAAAGACTCAAATTTGGTAGAAGATACACACAATCACAAATTTCTGTTTGATGTGTGAAACATCTTTTAGCCCAGGTTTTCTTAGCATGAAATTGTTCAATCAAATATTCTTGTGGACAATCAAAACATCTGTCTGACACTAGAATGCCAGCCTCCAGATAATTTGCCACTCTGACTTATCATAGAAGCCACAGTTTCTCAAGACGTGTGAATCGTGGCATAATCTTGGGAAAGCAGATGACTTGTACATTTCATATCCTATTTTCCTATTCCTGATACATATACTCCAGCAGGCTGGGACTGGCCCACAGGCTGCGGTGACATCCGGCTGCTTCAGAGCCGATACTCACCAGGATGTCCGCTTAGCTGTCTGTTAATGACAAGCATGGCCTTAGCCATGCTCGTCAATTTCCCCGGGCAGTCTCCCCCGGAGGCCGCGTGCAGTGCCTTATGCAAGATGGCACCACCCGTCAGAAGGTCGCCCAGAAACCGAGGGACCTAGAGGATGGATCCCTTGGCAAGGTGAGTAACCAAAGTGTCCAAAAGATAGAACTGCAGGAAGGAGCAGCAGATCGATGAGGCTTGAAGAAGAGGGGCTCACCTTGCAGGTCTTGAATTAAGGCACTTTGCCCCTTCAATATATTCTAAATTCTTGTGGTCTGTGAAGACTGTAATTGGATGCACTGCACCCTCCAACCAGTGCCTCCACTCTTACGATTGCCAGTTTGACCCCTAATAGTGTAATTGCCTATGTCATAGGCCTTGACTTTCACATGAAAAAGCATGAGTATGTGTATTTTTTTCCGTTGGGTTTGGGCCATTTGTGAGTTTCTCTGTGGCTTTTTCCATCGTATTAGTGTTTTGTTGTGTGTGAAAGTCTTTTCCGTTGTGTGTAACTGCGTTGTATTTTTTTCACATTCATGTGTAAAACTCTTGATGAGTGAGACTTCCACATGATTCAGAGCCCAGATGTAGCATGTGAGAGAGGACTTTACAACTGGAATTTTCCGATGGCACTTCCGGCCACTATTTGTTGGTGAGATTGTGCTTTCAGGGTGTGTGAGAAAAAAGAATGGAGTTCTTAAGGCACTGGGAGGCTGTCACCTTCTTTTAAACATCCCCCAAAATAAAAATGTTTTTTTTAATAAAATGTGACCTATTTTTTGATAAGGTAGATTTTTTTTAACTTTTATATTTTCTAAAATTACATTTTCAAAAACATTAACCCCCCCCCCAAAATATTAGAAATATTAAAAATAAAAATACATTGAGAATAATAATTTAATAGTATATATATATTTATGTTTTTATACAACTCTTAATGTCTGCTTGAATGTTATCAAATTGTCCCCATTTGTTTATTTAATATTTTGGTCACACCGCTTAGGTGACATGCCTGGAAGTAGGAATGTTTGTTTTTTTTGGGGGGAGCAGGGGGAAACTTGGGCCTGGTGCAACATGTTAGCATTTTTTTATAATTTTTTTAAATTTTTTTAATATTTTTTTTTTAATCTAGGTGCAAGAAAAAATACCTAATCCTGTGTTACAAATGTGTTTGTTTGCAGGCTAGGAAGGATCACAAAAAAAAAATCATTTTAATTGCCCAACACACTATTTAAACACCAACAAATGAAACCCTGTTTAAATGTATGGCAGAGCGACACTGAGTGTAAGATAATATGTGGCGCTCCTGAACCTAGAGCTCCGGCGCTATACGCTGAGCTGCCTGTAATAATACATGGCACTTTTAAGGGCGCTCACCGGATTCGCTTTCTTAAATGTGGTTTTACGTACACCACCCGGCGATTACCAGGCGATACCTGCCGCTAGGTAGCATTACCTCAGTAACTTTTACATTATATCCATGTGGGCATCCCAAATTTTCAACTAGGAAGAAGTAGAGAAGAATATATGGCAAGCATTAAAGTCGTTAAGGTATGCTTTATGAATTAAAAAGAAGAATGCATTAAAGTGGTTAAGGTATGCTTTAGTAGAAGAAGAATGCATAGTATGCATGTCATACTAAGTACTTTGGAACAGAAGAGACTTGGCACAGCAATAAGTAAGTAATGGGCTAGCAGGACCAGGGTATGTGAAACAGTTAAAAAAGAGACTTGCATATGTGTAGAAGCCACCAAAAAAGCCAGTGTTTGTGTATAAATTTCACAAAAATGAAGAGTTCGCGGAATTTAGGGGCTAAATGAAGGTAAAAACTGGAATTTTCCGATGGAAACTAGAAGAATCTCACCTGACATTCACACATCTCACCTGACATTCACACATTTCGTGGCAAAATCCATTCAAAAACCCTCTAAAAACGCTACGAGTGAGAATTTGACATCAACACAAGAGCTTCGTCTGTGAAATTGGCTTTGAGAGAGATTCTCACAGCGTTCTCAATGGCTCTCATATCTATGGGAACAATACAAGACACTTCCAATGGAGCCTCTGAATCATTTGAATGCTCCGATACTGAAGAAAGCCATATGTAATGTTCACATGGAGAGATAATAACAGGAAGGAATATAAAATGGCTGTGAATCAAGGCCATAGTTTCTGTCAGCAAGAGAAAACTTCCTAGAGAAGAAGGCACATGGATGCAATCGCTGAGGAACACCAGAAAACTGGGAAAGAACTGCCCCCATACCAAGTTCAAAGGCATCCACTTCAATGAAAAGGGGTGCTGGGCGTTAGGATGCACTAAGATGGAAGCAGAACAGAACACTTCCATGGTGGTGATCCATGGTTTAAGGCCTGAATAACCTTAGGATGCCAGTGGGCTGGATCTGCCCCTTTTCATGTCAAACCAGTAAGCGGAGACACAACTGATTAGAAATTCGTTATGAACTTCCTGTAAAAAATTGCAAAGCCAAGGAATCGCTGTAAGGCTTTCAGATTAGAGGATTGGGGGCAGTTCAGAACAGTCTCTACCTTAGCTGGGTCCATGGTTTATCCCTGATCAGACACAATATATACAAGGAAGGGGACACTCAAACTGGCGCTTCTCTAGCTTGGCATATAGGTGGTTCTCTCTGAGTTTTTGCAGGAACATCCCCACAAGTTTACAATGCTGGAGCAAGGACATGGAGTAAATCAATCGTCAAGGTAAACCACCATGAATTTCCCTAAAAACTCCCTGAAGATGTCATTGACAAAATGCACCACAGGTGCATTACACAAGCCAAATGGCATCACAAGATGTTCGTAATGGCCATCTTCCATTCATCACCCTGTTGAATTCTGACCAGATTGTATGCCCCCGCGAAGGTTCAATTTAGTAAATATCTTGGCCCCCACCACCTCACTCAACAAATCATCAATGAGTGTAAGAGGGTACTTATTTTTGATGGTTATCTTATTTAATCCTCTATAGTCAATGCATGGCCGGATATTTTTTCTCAAAAAAAAATAATTTTGCCCCTGATGGTGACGTGGATGGGCGAATAAAGCCCATTTCCAGATTCTATTTAATATATTGCTTCATAGCAAGATTTTCAGGCCCAGACAGATTATAAAGCCTGCCACGTGGTGGCATGGTGCCAGGAAGCAATTCAATAGGGCAGTCATACGGCCTATGTGGAGGAAGGGAGTCAGCGGCCTGTGGTGGAAATACTTCGGCAAACTCGTGATAAGGCTGTGGCAACCTAAAAAGACTGACACATTGAAAGGAAGGACAAATGTAAAGGCATGGATAAACACTTTTGAAAACTCGCTTGACCACTCCCCCAGTCAATCCAGAGGAGACTAATTTATTCCCAAGACGCACAGGGGTTCAATCAAAGCCTCAGAGGGAATGCCCAAACAGCGGACTAAAGCAATATCCATAAAGTTTCTGGCTGCCCACTGTCCAAATAGCCTTGGAATGAACCTCATGGAGCCCCCAGGAAATTGTTACTGGCAACCACAATTTATTAGATCTGAGAGGAAATACCTGATTGCCTAGGTGGTGTTCCTGTGACCCACCTAGGCGCTGAAGTCTTCCCGATGGCCTCACTGGACAGCACTTTACCAGCTGACCAGCCTCGCCACAATACAAGCAAAGGCCCCAGGGTAGTATCTTTAGTCACTCTGCTTCAGACAGCTTAGAGGAGCTTAACTGCACAGGCTCTGGGGCCATAGAGATGGGGCATTGCTGAGGTGGTTGAACTGCAGAGACATGTGCCAACGTCTTCTGTTGGCATTCATGAATACGGAAAGTTAATTACATCTTTTATTGCATCTGAAAGACCGAGCCTGAACTGACTATTCATGGCTGGGTTGTTCCATTTACAGAACACATCCCACAGAGGGAATTCTGCAGAGTAGTCCTCGGGTGACCTGTGCCCCTGGCACAGGGATCTCAGACCGATATCAGCCATGAAGGTGAGATCTGGGTCTGCATATAGGATTACCATGGCCTGGAAGAAGCCGTCCACTGATTGGAGTACTGCATTTTTCTAAAAGACTGAATGCCCAGGTCTGGGCATCTCCCTGAAGTAAGGAAATGACTGTGCCCACTCTCTGAGACTCAGACTAGAAGAGTGGGGATGAAGATGAAAATGTAGTTCGCATGCATTTTTAAAGTTGAAAAAAACTTTGCTGTTTACCAAAAATAATTTCAGGCAGGGGTACTTTAGGGTTGACAGAATAGATGCACATATAACTGATGGTAGATTTTGGTCCTCTTGAGCAACAATTCATTGAATCAATCCACTGAGTTGTACCATGGCACTGGAAATATTTTGGATCTGTTCCTGCACAAAATCCATGTTTTCCTCTTTTTGTGGCCTGTAATGCCCAGCTAATCACCAGCCTTTGTTCAGATGCCAACCCCCAATATAACACTGCCGTCTTCACCTATAGCCAAGCCCCCATTTGCCGGGAGACATTACACGCCTGCCCGAACATAGTTGCCTCCAGGACTTAAAGTGGGCCATAAACTCACCTCCTTATCCAATCCAACGGCGCATCTGCAAGCCGCGGCCACATCCTTGCTATCCCTCTAGCAAGGCGCATGCCCACATCAGGCGTTTGTGAATGGCAGGTGTGGGCACGCTCCCTGTTAGAGGTTAGCGAGGAATGCAGCCACCAACATGCTCAGACCCACTCGCTGACGTGAGTGGATCCAAGCGTGTTGATTGGACAAGCGGCTGCGCAAGCGCCCTAGGACCCATCGGGATGCAAAGCAAACGAATCAGGTCAGCAGGAGATAAACAAGCAGCAACACATCACTATCACATCACAGGCAGTGTGTGCTGAAGCCTGGACAGTTTTATGTGACTTCTGACCAAAAAGAGGTTGAAAGGCTGGGGCTGCACAGCAGTTGCCTAATTGACACACTACTCCTAGGAAGCCAGACAGAACCTCTGAGTTAACCCCAAACTGCCCCTTAGGCTTCACTGACCACAAGGATCAGTAATACGCCACCACAAGGCATACAAGGTATGGGCCCCTAAGTGTGTCAATCTGTGTTTCTGCAATATTGTTTGGATGCTGTGAACTGTGCGAACAGGTAAACGCGTAGGTCTAACAAGGAAAAGCACCATTTATTCCCCATCATTTGGACAACTAGATTGCATGGTATTTAGAGAGTGTTTTTCAACCCCGTTTTTCTTGCTTGTGGGAACTTTCTATGTTATTAGATCGAAGGTATGTTCTTTGTGTGCAAAAAAACAAACTTAATTGAATTATTGGATCTCTTGTACTTAAAATTTTGAATGTATTTTCAGAACAAAATTAAATGGCATAAGTTTTTTTGTTATTGCATCAAGGCCACAATGTTATTAATTCATTAGTAAACTGTGCACAAATTCTGCATCTCCTTGAGGAATTGACACATTAAATATATGTATGGATGAGTACCATTGTTTGAAGGTTGTTGGGGTGTGTTTGATTGTTGGAGATGCAACAGCCTAGCTTTGTCTTAATTTGCTGGATTGGCTGCAGGTTACATTTATGACACTAGATGTTGCTGTTACTAGAGATGAGCGAAATGAACAGATAGAACCCAATTTCAACCCAAATTTCAGGAAAAGTTTGGTTCACCGGAAGCCAAACTTAACGTGTTTCGCGGCAGGATTTCACCAGCACCACCCGGGCATGGTCGAGGCTAAAGAGATCAGGGTAGCTGGGCCAATCCGGAGGCACTGTTGCTGTTGTCACGTGATGCACCGTCTACCCCCCCCCCCCATTTTTGAGCTGGCTGTTGCAGAGAGAGCATAGCTCTTAGAGCAGGGACAGTTGAGGGCATTTTAAACATAATATAGCAGATAGGGACATAGCAGACAGGAAAGGAAGTGGGCACAGTGTGCTGAACTGTAAAGTTTGAAAACTTCAGTGAGGGTTTTTTTTTTTTTGGTCACATCTGTCTGGTTTAGCTGGCCCCTGTCACTGTGTTGAGAAACCTGTGGTACACAGTGCTTCAGTAACAATACAGTTTAAAAGAAATGAATCTATTTTCACCTGCCAAGGATTTTATTTGGGGAGCAGCTCTGTTTTAAGTGTGCAGGCCCCGTATCTCTCTAAGTTGGGGTCCACAGTGCCTCTTTGTTAAATGCAGTTAAAAAAAAAACAAGGGGACAGCTCTGTTTTAAGTGTGCATGCCGTCTCTCTCTAAGTTGGGGTCCACGGTGCCTCTTTATTAAATACAGTTTAAAAAAACAATCTTTTCACCTGACAAGCAAAATTTTGATGGGGGGCAGCTCTGTGTTTAGTTAGCAGGCCCTGTATCTCTCTAAGTTGGGGGTCCACAGTGCCTCTTTGTTTAAATACAGTTTAAAAAAAAAAGGGGGCCAGTTCTGTTTTAGCTGTGCAGGCCCCATCTCTAAATTGGGGTCCAAGGTGCCTCTTTGTAAAATACAGTTTGAAAAAACAATCTTTTTCTCTGGCCAAGCGATATTTTAGGCGACATCTGTAGCTGGACTGTGCAAGTGTGTCATTTCGGAGCGTGCACTGATCCAAATAATTTTGCTTTTTAAATACTAAGTAACATTTATGGGAAAGTAAGGGGTGAGAAAGGACGAGGTAGAGGGAAAGACATCCAATAAGGATGTATCTAGGTCTCAAATCTGTTGTACAATTATTTTCATTGTACTGGGGGCTCAGGATATGACATTAAACACTACTCAAAAAATCCACTGATCAACAGAAATGTCCGTCTATCCCCATACAGATATTGCACAGCGTATCCTCAATTATTTAATCCCTGAATCCACATAAGTCACAAACCACTGTATTATGAATATTTAAAATGTAATTTATTTTATCATCCATTAACATTCCATGATCTTATGTTTTCATTTTATTGATTGCAATAACTTTATGCACTAAATGAACGTGTTTCGTTATAGTACATCGTACATGTAGTACTTGATCACCATAAAGTGGATAGTTTAGGTCCTCTTTAGGACATTCATGATTTCATAGAGCAATTGATAAAATACATTTCACCCTTAAATGGTGCCTTCACCTTGCAAACGTATAATGACCAATATCACCTTTCTGAATAGCATTTTGTGGGTTCTAAAAAATAATGTCAGTCCCCGGTGTCTCGGGTGCCTCAAATTTATAGTTAATAGCCAGTGGCCTTTGTATTCCTCCAAAGCCTGACAGGACGAAGGGCGTCACGTGCCAAACAGCCAGTTTGATTGCGGCATTTATTGGGAAGTGGTGTCCGTGTCCAAGTCACATAGATGTGACAGCGGGAGTGGTGGTAGACATAGACATACTAGTAGTTATGAAGGTGGTTGTGGAGTAGGGAAGCATGAAACATCAAAACAGGGAAGTGGAGGGGTCAGGAGGAGGAGTATGATGATGTAGTTTTGAGCAGGAGGGTACTTCTGTAACTGGCAGCAACAAAGGTAGGGCCAGATCATCTGCAAAATGGCACAGGGCTAGGTCTGCTGGTATGGTCCGCTCAAGAGCAGGTGATGGTGACACAGATGCTGCTTTTGCAGACTCCAGGAAAAAGCTTCTGCTTTGGACATCAGGAGCCTATCCTCCTCAACAGACGGGAGACAGCAGGGCATAGCCTACACTCCTCCTCCTCCGACTCCATCCTTTTATGACTGCTGAGTCTGGGTGAGAAAAGCCACACTGCCGAGGAGTTGCTGCCATGCATGCATGAGGAAATCTCCCACTGGCTGTCTCCACTTAGTTTGGGCAATTGGTTGCAGATGAAGAACATTGTGTCTGCTCTGCATCTAGGTCGCAGGACACATGCCACATGCCTGGCGCACAGCCGCATTGTTAGCATGAAGCAAAAAGACGAGTACTGGATTGCTACACTTGGTATAATATTATTTTACCCTCGGTATAAAGCCAAAATCTGGGAATTTCTTACACTTTCTGAGAGAAAGGCAAAATGGCTTATTACCGAGAGAAAACATATGTTGGTCTGATGGATGTTCTGGCCATGTCCATGAGAGTATGTGTTTGATCTTATGCCTTCAAACATGCTCTCCTAGATTTGCAGCGCCAGAATGGTCTTCCCATTCTGCGATGTCTCCCCATCTGTCTCCTTTTTGGATCTACAAGAAGCGGTGGAGGAGCATGAGGAGGAGGAAATCAGACCCCAGGATGTGCATTTGGAGATGGAAACAACCAACTTATCACAGAAAGAGATAGGCATATCACAATGATGACGATGATGAGGGTAACGGCCATGATGATGATGATTGATGAACAAACATGGCAATATGGAGTGGAGGTGGAACCAACCGCGCCCTTGGAAATGCTGGTGAGAATGGCTGTATGCTTCGAGAAGACATGCATCCAGTTAGCCATGGCTTTCAAATGGCAGACACCTGCTGCAAGCATGTCTGACCAGGCATCCACTCTCTGCTCCCTGCCGAGTCAGTGCACTACCACTCCACCAGACGGTGGCAGCAGCATGCAACTCACTCTTGAGAATAGGATGTACAAGTTTTTTACATCCCATAAGCCCACCTCGTCACACATCGTCATGGAAGGGATGTTCATCACCAGCAACACAACCGCCACCTGAACAGCCAGGTGCACTCCTATCTTGACTGTGCCCTTTCTCCAGAACATACAGTGAGCTCAGACCCTTTGGACTTCTGGGGGAGCAGATTGGACCACTGGCCAGAGCTAGCACAGTTTGCCATGGGGGTCCTGTCTTGTGTGCACCCTCAAGTGTAGCATTGGAAAGGGTTTTCAGCATGGCAGGCCATGTCGTTACCTCTAAGCAGATAAGGTTTTCTCCCAAAGCGTGGAAAAACTAACCTTTGTAAATATGAATCGGGAATGGACAATTTTAAAACCCCTGTGCCTGATGCCAATGGTTAGCATGCCACTAATATCACCAACAGTGCCGCCGCTGCCTCCCTCTGCTACTGGCAGGCCAACACATCCAAAGGTCAACTGTGTGATGCCCAAAATGGGCAAATTTTCAGCACTTGTAGAAACCCATTGATTCTTCATCTAAAATTCAAAGTGGACCAACACCCAGGATTTTGACTATCCTGGGTCTTGGTCCACTTCCCCGGGGCACCCCCGATCGGGGGTGAAACCCCCCAGATCGCAAGTAAAAACTCACCTCACCCCGCTCCTACAGTGCATGCGCGGCCTCTCGTCCAATCAGCGTGCTCAGAGCCACTGTGGTATGTGCGTCAATGAGACGTCTTACCACAGTGGCTCCGAGCACGCTGGCGGCCGCATCTCTCGCTTCCCTCTTCACAAATGGCCAGTGCAGGCACGCGCCCTGCTAGAGAGAAGCGCGAGATGCGGCTGCGGCCCTTGCATGCGCCGTTGGATCGGGATCCAGGTAAGTTTTCTGGGTGTCCTGGGGGGTTTCACACAACGGGGCATCCTGATTTTGGATGCCCCGCTGGGAGGGATCGGATCCACCTGGGTGTTGGTCCACTTTAAGAGAGCCAATTCCGCTGCTGCCCCCTTTACAAATGGGATAATTTTTTGAGGACTTGCCTGCTACTGACAGGCCTACACAACTACCTCCTGTTTCTCTGCTTAGTCTACTACTAATGCTACTACTACCACTAACAGCACTCTGCCATCCTCTGCTACTACTAGGCCTACACAACCACAGGTCTATGCCATGATGCACAAAAAAGGGGCATTTATCAAGGCTTGTAAAAAAACGCCACTGATTCGTCTTCTTCAATTAAATTGTCAAGATGCCAATCCCACTGCTACCCCCCTATACAAATGGGATCATTTTTTGAGGGCTTGTCCACTAGTGCCAGTCCTACACACCCACCACAGTCTCCTGTCCCTCTGCCTAGTCTTTCAGTACTGCTAATGCCATTACTACCACAAGGTTGACACAGTGGCCCGTGTCACACATGTATTGCCCTTGGCTGTAGCTACTGATCCAATTTCTGTTGCATGCACTGTTGCATGCACTGCTGCACACTGACAGTTGCATAGACAGCCCCACTTTCTCTTCCACGTAACTGTGTAAAGTGGGTATGGCCTTGTTGACAAAGAACTGGTGACTGGGGACACGCCACCTGGGCTGCGCGCACCTCATTAGTTGCCAGTGGACTTAACTAGGTGGTACGGAAGTGACTGCACCACCAACAACTTGGCCAGGTGCAATTTCAGCCGCACGACAGAGAGATGACTGGGTGCATATTAGGGTTGATTTAGAGCCCCTTTCTTGGCATTTTATAGATCTTGCTGCCAAACGAAAAATCATGCAAAAATGAAAACATTTCACACAAAAATTCTCGCAGAAAAAAAGGCTCTGGTGAATTAGATGAGGGGAAAAAATGGACGAGAACAGAAATTTTCACGCAAAAAAATTGCGTGAAAGGGGCTCTGAATCAACCCCATTGTCTGATGGATATAGATTCCATTATGGATAACTGACAGGATGGAGGCGGAGCACTAGACAACAATGACAAGACTGAGACTGTACTGCCTTTGTATGAGGCCTGGCTACTAGACAGATGGCTATAGGAGCAGCACCATCAGCAGCAGTAGCAGCAAGAGCAATAACATTTTGATGAGGCATTTGCGAGGCAATTTGATTGTCCCAGGGACTCTTGTGATGCCGCTCTAAGTGCCTATGTTGAGCCGTAGTTCCTAGATTTGTGCCCTGGCCATGGCTAATTTTTAGCTTGCAGGTCCTGCACTGTGCCAGGTTTTGTTCCTCACACGGCAGAGTACCATACAGAGCTATCCTTTCCAACACAGCCACCACCACCAGACTTTGCTTTTCCTGTGGTATACTTTTTTATAGAGACTACAAAAACAGCATCAGTGTTTCCGTCACCTGTTCCTGAGCGGACTATACCAGCAGACCTAGCCATGTGCCTTTTTGCAGATGATCTGGCCCTACCTTGGCTCAGCTCTTTGTCACTGCCAGTGCCAGAAGTACCCTCTGCTCTGACGATGTCCCTTCTTATTGCCTGTCCAAGACTACATCATCATAACCCTCCTCCTGAACTCTGCCGCTTCCTTCATAACTGGCAGTCCATGTCTATGTCCTTGTCTATTTCCACCCCCACTGCCACAGTCATGCATCTCGGACACCACTTCTACTTCCACTACCTCCACAACACACTCCAAAGGCTGTCTGATGTCAAACAAACTCTCTGCATGGATGCTCCCACTACTATGGCTGGGTCTGGGCAAATGGCTGGTTCTAATTTTACTGGGCATGGGCACATGCTGACCACATTGTTGGTATTGACACCAACATCCTTATCCTTAGTGGCAGAACCCATCCTCTACCCCTGTCCTTTCCCACCCCTTCCTTTCCCAGACATTTTACTTAGTATTTAAAAAAAAGAATCTGGAGCAGCATACACGCCAAAATGACACACTTGTACAACCCAGTTGAAACAGACATATGAAATATCGCTTGGTAGGTGAAAAATAGTTTTATTTAAACTCTCTTAAACACTGAGTTACCGTGGGCCCCAACTTAGAGAGAGACATGGCCTGCACACCTTAAATCAGAGCTGCCACCCTTGTTTTTTAACCCTTGAAGTGCCAAGCCCGTAAATTTTATATGGTTGCCTCTCTGACCCTTAAGTACCAGCCATGTAAAATTCACAGGCCTGGCATATACCCCTGCTAGCGGCCAAAAAAAAAACAAAACACTCACCTGACCCCTCTATCAATCCGGCTGGGTCTTCTCTTTAACCTGGTGCCATCCAATCCCCCCTGGGGGCTCTTCTGGTTTCAGTAGAGCACCTAGAATGACACCCCCCTGCTTCGGCCACGGCCGCTGCTGACTGTAAAAAAAAAAAAACAAATGACATTTATTCACCTGCGGACACAATCGCTCCCGCCGGGTCTTGCCGGGGGCCTCCAATCTCCCCCACTGGCTTTTCCGTGGTGAGGAGAGGGTGAGAAATTGCCTCACTTCCTGGGTCACTGGTTGCTAGCCCCACCCCTTGTGGGTGGAGCAGATGACATCATCTATGACATCACCTGGCAGCCACCATCTTGCATCCGCCCCGAGGTGATCAGTAGCCTTGGGTGATCAGAGGTGGGAGGTTGGAGGGGCAAGAGGGCTGTGATCCCTTGCTCTCCCAGCCCCCCTCCACTGATCATCTGGTAGCTGTCATCAGACATGAACGTCAGTGGACAGCAGAGGATCAGAGGTGAAAAAAAAAAAATAAATGTCATTTTTTTCTGTGTGTTTTTATTTTTATCTGTTGATCTTTGAGACCCCTATATCAGTTCACAAGACTGGGGGCCTGCAAGCTCTGCATAGCATAGCTGGTCCCGAGCTGGTTATGCTAGGTAGGGGGGACCCCATGTAATTTTTGGGGGGATCCTATCTCGTTTTTTTTTTAATTAACCCCTTATGTTCTGTCACCCAGCAGGTATAAAAGGCTTCCAGCAGTAGCAGGAGAGCAGAAGCCAGAGTGATTGGTGAGGAAAGGAAAGGAATGGGAGGTAAGTATTAAAAAAAAAGGTTTTTTTTTTTCTCTATGTGAGTGTGTGTGTGTGTGTGTGTTTTTTGTTTACATTTAACCCATTGTGAACTGGTAAGGGGTCCATGAGACCCCTATACCAGTTCACAAGGTTGAGGGGCTGGCAAGTCACCTGCAGCTAGTGGGTTATTTAATATTTACCCCCAGCACCCCTATTACCTGCCTCCCCAAAAGCCTGGGGGGCAGAAGGGCCTGGGGCCAAGTTAGGCTTGTAGCCGGCATGGTGGAGGGCCACAAAAGCTGGCCTCTGTTTTACAATCCCTTCATAGCTGATCCCTGGGCTGGTTATGCTGGGTAAGAGGGGACCCCACATAATTTTGTGGATTTTTAACCCTTAAAATTCGCAAAAAAGGACCAAAAAAAGGGACCACCATTTTTTTAACCCTTTATAGTGTGGATAGTAGTTGTATTGTATTTGTAAATGTTATAAAGTGCTCTTTTCAGTTTGAGGGGTCTCCTGGGCAGGAATGGGGGGCTACCGATACATATGTGGTACCGTTGTAATCAAGAGAAAGGGGGTTTTCATGTGTAATATGGTAAAAAATTATTTTGTTTTTTTTTTAACTCAAAAATATTAAAAAAAAAACAGTAGAAAAATTACAAACAAGACACTTCATGTTAAAGCCTAACTCTGCTATGCTGCAAAAATAATATATAATTTTCTTGGTAATTCCTATAAAAATCATGGTTAAACATAGTGCAAAATGGAAAAAATGAAGTGTCAACAGAGAGTGACAAAATTTAAAATAGGCTGGCAATTAAAAGGATTAAAAGTAGCTATGCATGGTGGGCATTGTTCTGTTCGGGGAACCTTGCGCTTTCAGATTTAGCTTCTTTTTTCTTATTTGCTTATTGATATTTTAAGAAAACGTGTTTTTCTGCCTTTTTATACATTTTTAGGGAAACCCTGTGCACCCTAAGAATTCTTCGAGGGATTATTTCCAGAAAGATGAGCCCACTATACCGAGCTAAGTACGTTTAGAAAGCTTAACATGTGTACTTTCGGGGAATATTTGGTTTGTGGGCAGGTATTTCAAATGTAAAGGGTTGTTTTGGTTGAAAATGCACAAGTTGCGCATTTTGTCTGCAGAGCTGAAATTTTCAAGTAAAATTATCCTTTACTTTGGGGTGTTTGGCAACTCTTCCCTTGACAGTACGTATGTTGGGTATTGTTCTGTTTGGGAAACCTTGCTTTTCAGCTCTACCTTGTTTTTTCTTGTTTGCATATAGTTTTTTTTTAGGAAAATATGGCTTTGATTCTTTTTTTTAACTCTGTGCAACCAAAGAATTTATTTAGGAATTACTTCCAGAAACCTGCACCTACGTCAACAAGCCTGGTACGCCTAGAAAGCTTGTATACTTCCAGAGAATATATATATAGTTTGTGGGAATTATTTCAAATGTTAAGGGTTGTTTTTCTTTAAAAACGGCAAGGTGCGCATAGCATAGTTGTACTTTATCTGAAACTCTCCTAAAGCACTGTTTCAGTTTGGGGGAGTCTCCTGGACAGGAAAGGGTGTCTACCAATACATATGTGGTACCATTGTAACTGTGAGAAATGGGGATTTCACATGCAATACGATTTTATTGACAAACTTACATTTTTACACAAAAAAACTACAAATTGTAAAAAATAGTAAAAAATTTATTTTTTTGCACATATTTCACCTAAAAGTATTGAGAAGACACCTAAAAATGACAAACAATACATGTCATGTTAAAGCCCAGCTGAAAAAAAAACTGTATATAATTGGGGAAATCCCTTAAAAAATCACAGCTGAACATGTGTAGCGCAAAATAATGAAAAATGGTCTGGTAACAGAGGGTGACAAAAACTTTAGGTAGGTTGGCACTACCTAGTATTAAACACTGAGGCACCATGCACCCCAACTTAGAGAGAGACGGTGCATGCACACATAAAACAGAGCTGCCCCACTTTTTTGTCTCTAAACTCTATTAAACACTGAGGCACCGTGGACCCCAACTTGGAGGGATAGGGTGCATGCACACATAAAACAGAGCCCCCATGTTTTTTCTCAAACTGTATTTAACAAAGAGGCACAGTGAACCTCAACTTACCTGCGCTCGTATTTCAGCATGCCCCTAGTGTGTTCCAGGCATCGAAAACAACCTTTTAAAAGTCGAAAATGCTGTGAGGAAAAGAGATGTATTTCTCCTGCAGGACAGCTATGCCATCAAGAAATTTAGTCAGGGCGCGACTCAATGAAGACTGAGACATGCCAACATACAGTGCCCCAAGCCTCTGGAAGGAGCCATTCACCAAATTGAGGTCAGTCAAGCAGTTTGGTCATACACTCAATTGCATTCCCCTTTATTGTGGCTGGGGCCAACCATGTCTGTACCTCTGAGTAAAGTTTCTTGAGAGAAAGGCGGTTCAGTCAGGTCAATTCAAACACCTGTTGGACATGCGATCAACATCCAGGGAACTGCAGGTATGCCTAAGCTCTGGAAGATACATGGTAAGCAGCACCGCTGCTGTAGATGCTCGTACGCTTCAGAGAACTCGTCAAGGGGCTTCATCATAAACACATATGCCGGTTCCCACTAGCGAAAAGAGGGCGTAATTTGCCACCAGACACCTCCGATTTTATAGGCCCAAACACAGTCAAATCTGGGCTCTGAATAACGCGCAAGCACAGGCAATCCTAAGATCCTTAGATCCTAATGAGGACCTAGAACTGCATGGGGGCACCCCAAACTGGGAAGAGCCAGGGAATCCCCATAACATCAGGCAGAAAGGCCACCATCTGGAGACAGGGGCATCCCCCACCAATCCCCTCCAACCCACCAAGGACCGTGGCTACCGGGATCAGAATGTAGGCTGAACATTCTCAACCAAGACCTCACTTGGATTTTTGTGATGCCCCTTAGATAGGAATTAGACCCAGTTCTCTTTAGTAACTGAATCATTTTCTTGCTAACAGGCATTTCAACCCTTCTTCCTCCCCAAACCCAGAGGAAGAAACCCACCTGGGCCACGTTAACCCCTTTCCTCCTGTATCTAACAAACTCCCTTATTTTAAGAAATGGTTGGCGTGGGCATGTTTAATTCTTATGTATTTTGTTCCTACTACAGTGTTACTTTTACCACCATTTTCTGATGTGTGATTTTCAGAGTACTGGCTATTTAATTTTTCATTCATTTTAATTCAGAAAGAACTCTATGAGCTTTGCTGCACAGTTTGAACTCAGAAGCAATCATCTATAAAATAAAGTTTGCTTAATTTAACCCTTCATTATACAGTAATATCGTGAGTTGGCTGATCTCCAGGATGGCACGTGCACCCTCCCACACCAAGCCTATCTGAATGCATGCAGCTACAGGGATCACAAGTAAAGGTGAGTTTACTTTCCCGCTATTGGATGCCCTGTGGAAAGGCTAGTGGCCAGCCCTGTTGTCTGGTAGTCCCCAGCTGGGACGTGTTTTAGTTTGCTTTAAGAAATACCTATATAGCAGTTGCAGATCATTTATATTAAACATGATGGAGCATATCTGCCCAAAACTCTAATTTCTTAAATATGGTTTGTCAATAGCAACCTCTTTTCTTAGTATTCAGGACAAGTTTCTATCAAAACCCTAGCAAATCCAAATACGTTTGGGTAAATGATATTACATGTGTTGAAAAATAAGCTTGTAACCTCAATGACATGCAAAACAGATGTTTCTTTTACAATTGCCATTTGTTTCATGTTCATTTAAAACTAAGAACACCTATTGTTCACTCAGATAGTTGACCACCTTTTAACACTTGACTGATGAGATCACTTCCAGAAAATGCCTAAATTAACTGGAAATCCATCTGTCTGCATTGTTTTCAAACGTATCACACACTTGGAGGTCTAACACACAAGCACAAAACTATAGGGTAAGCTAGTTTAAGATTTCTTTTCTTATTCTCCCTGTAAATGAAAGGAACAATTAATCATTATACATAAATAATTAGATTCATTTATAAAAATACAGTTTTATGGTCCAAACTGGTGTCATTTTGCTATCGTTTTACCACTGGCGATCTGTCTCAGCGTATGCAGATCATGGTTTCATAGTTGTATTTTCAGACCCCTGGTTTAGCAGAAGCAACAAGACTACTTCACTAACTGCCATGCCAGACATTGAAAATGTTTTCTTTTGCTTTTGTTTACTATATTTCTATATTTACATAAGGGCTGGTAAAGCAGGACTCAGAGGCCTCCAGCTGACCCCTGGCTCTGCCAATATACCCCCCTTATGCCCTTCGGCATAAGGTTATTTTTGTTTTTGTTTATTCCTGAATTTGAAAAAAAGCATGTACCCCCAAGAGCCAAACAGCCCGGGCACCAGGCATAGGGGCTGATAAACCAGGAACCCTAGCCCTTCCCCCGATGGGCAATGGGCTCTTTCACAACCCCGACATCCCAAATGGGCTCACGGGAAAACGGGCATGTGACATGGCGGCCCCCAACCCTTTGAACTGGTATAGGGGTCCCCCAGATGCCCGCCACTTCTAGTTGAAGAACAGGGGGGCATGGTTAATCTTTTGTTGATGTGTTCCACCCCAAATAAATGATAGTACCATTGATTGTGCTATCATTACTACTAGGTACTTGTATTGGGATGGTTCTGGATAAATGCAGAACTTTAGCAGAACATTTTAACTGCTGCTATGTGTCCCAACCAGGAAATATAGAACCTCAAGATTCCAACATGTAGAGGCATAGCAGATGGTGCCCCCACCTGTGCTCAGGCCCCTTTTCGTGCTCCCCTGACCTGCTGCATCCAGAGAACTTGCCCCCCATTTACGCCCCTGCCAACATGCATCTAAAAGATCTAAGTGCGATGCCCAGCAGGACACCAGCCTTCTGTAAGCAGACAACCCCCAATCTCCACTGCCGCTTCTGCCTATAGTCAAGCCCCCGTTTGCCGGGACGGTAGCTATGCCTCACCGGACATGGTTGCCCCCAGGTCTTAATATGCGCAAAGGATGTCTGCTTACGTTGAAGGCCGATGAACCATGAGGCTATCCCGAAGCCAAGGTCATACAGGGGAAGACAGTCCGGAAGTTGCATCAGAATACAGGGATAAGACAGGTGTGTAGTCAGGGATAGCCAAAGGGTCAAGCCGGGAGGTCAAAGGTAGCGAGGTATCCAAAGGGGCAGGCAGGTTCGAGGTCAGACAAGCAAAGGTGGGTACTGGCAGCAGACAAGGATGGTCAATCAAGCCGGGTCGGAAAACTGGGAATCGTTGGTAGAATCACACCCAAAGCACAAGAAACTATAACGGGCACTGAGCACTGGACTGATTCCGTATTTATTGGGGACCTGACCAATGGCAACCCGGGAAGGAGTGTGTGTGTGATGATTGGAGCAACTTACAACACTTGTGAGTGATTGGTGAGACTATCCAGGGGCTGGTCAGTCTTGGCAGCAAGGCTAACCAGACCCTGATTCCTATCAGGTGTGGGGGACGCTGTGCCGCCTGGCACAGGCAGCGCCTCCTAGTGGCGCAATTGACAGATGGCGGGGCGCCTGAACCCGCACAGCTAGAGAGGGGCGGGGGAGGCTGCCAGAGGGGTGTGCCGCGCTCCCCGTTATCCAGGAGCAGCGGCCGCACTTGGCAGCAGACGCTCGCTGCGGGCCCGAAGACACAGGTAAGTCTCTTACACTAAGAATTTGTGGCTAGTTACCTAAATACCTTAGAAACCTCCCAATGATATTGAAAAGAAGTCTCAGTAATCTATTTTAAGTCCGCTGGTAAGGAAACATTTAATGCCTTGAATTTTGAAGCACTGACTACCAACCCTGGGGCCAACCCAAAATCGAACACTCTGGTTAGACTAAGAAGCGAAATTAATGTGTAAGAAAATAAAAGAATTTCATCTGTGCTTCCCCGAAAAGGTGCAGTTTATGGTGGTGACCAGCTACCTCAATGCTTGAAATATCAGGGTGTCCCATAATCTTAATAGCTAAGGGCACTATTGCCTATTTGAAAAGTATTGGTGATAAAGTACAACCCTGTCTTGTACCCCTGATAATAGGAAAAAGAGAAGAAAATCCAGGGTATATATAAACAAAACACATATATAAGCAATAGGGTACCCATGTTTCCCAACTTTAAAACTAATACATTCAACCTCTCCTCCTCTCACTGTAAATTCAATATATCTCAAGTTATTAATGCTATTTTCCCTCCTCTCTCCCATATTGAAGAAAAAGGGGTCATGTTTGGAAAAACAAATGATAAAAGTGAAAACTTCAGGGTGCACCCCTAGGGCCCCTCCACACCAAGCCATTTGTGCTGCACTGCACCCAGAAAAGTCCTCAAACATCAGGATATTGGACCCATTATCAATTATATCATACAGTTGAGCATAGGCATTAACTATCATGTCTGAACATAAACTGAAAGACAAACAAGAACACAGCTTACTGTGGATAACCACAGTTTCCCATACATGGGGAGAGTCATATCTGCTATATCCTAAAATAGTTGAAAACAAAATTAAAATGGGATATAAACATGGCAGGTGCCAGATCATTAAAGATTTTGTAAGAGTGCCCTTGAAATGACAGGCAAGAAGTCTGAAAGTGTCTTTCCTCTGTTCTCCTGATTCTCCCACTTTTGTAAGAGTGCCCTTGAAATGACAGGCAAGAAGTCTGAAAGTGTCTTTCCTCTGTTCTCCTGATTCTCCCACTTAGATTTCAGGAATTTCGCCTCAGATCATAGTGACTTCAGGTCCTCATCATGCCCCTTTAGGACCACAGTCATATTGTTCTGTTTGTGCTCTGTCATGGAGATTCTCTGCCCCAGCTCAGCCATGTCTTGTAAATTGTGAGGTCATTTTCTGGACCATGGTATCTAGGGCTTGATCCCAGAGTATCTGGAATCTGTGAACTGTAAGCAGTTTCTGCAGAGAAGGAGATGACTACACCAAAGTGCTGCCCTGGTTGTCTCACATACTCTCCTGCGAGAACTAAAACAGAATCGCAAGCCCGTATGTGGAGAGACCCATGTTAGGCTTAATATAGTGGGGCTAAAAAGACCAAAAAACACTCTACTTAGGTAAAGGAAGAGTGGAGCTTTCCTAGAACGGAAAGTATTTGCACATAGAGAAGAAAGGAATGCTTTAGATTTATGTTTCTAGAACAGGTACTGCCACCTGGTGTGGCAGTTGTAGAGTTCTGGCTTTAAGATACCAGAGCATATCTGTTGCTGCCACCCAGTGTCCATACAATGCAACAACAGATCCAAGTATTCCAAATCAGCTATTGTTTGGAGCCGTTGTCTATTTTCTATACTATACAACACTTGTTTAAAATACCTGAACCCTAACTACAGTGGCTCTGTAAACGTTCCAACACTCAGTATTAGATCTAAGTATTCAAAGCCTACCTAGAAGTACCTCTCTGTACCTACATCGCACAATACCCAGAGCACACCTATTGCTACAGCCCAGCACTAACTCATATTGTACTGCTCAATACTAAAAAATATTTTATTGATTGCTACATCTATTACTTGTACTCCTAAGTAAGAGTTACTTCAGACCCAAAACCTAAGATGTACCTACTGGGACTATCAGAGGCTTAAAAAGGAAGGGAAGAGAGACAGGAGAAAAGGTACACGTTTGTTGCGTTGTGGTCAGATTACGTCTCTGTTTCAATCTTTTTATTGTCATTTTATAATCATTTGATTGTACAGTATAGTTTCACAAGAAAAATAAAGAGATCTGGTTACAAGTTATTGCTCTTCAAATTTCACATATAAGCAAGTCAGCAATTGTCTGTCATCAATACACATTCAAAAAATGTTGTATTTCCTTTGGACACTGACATAGGGGAGGACGATCTAGTGTTGACTGTTGTGCGTCAGCCATAATGCTGGGCCTATTGGAAGGTTGGCGTTCCCATCCAATCTGGTCCCAAGCTTTCTACACCACCCTCCCTCCACTTTGGGCTAGGGGGAAAGTCAGAACAGGCCAGGATTGGGGTGTACTAAGGAGGGGGGCAACAGATGGGGAAGAAAGGAGAGTGAAGAAAGAAAGGAATAAAATAAGGAAAAGAAGAGATAGAGGAAAAAAACACAGGGAAAGGGAAGAAGGGGTTGATTGGTAGGGGTTAGAGCCGTCTCTCACTGCAGCCGTATTTTACCCACAGGCTCCATATTTTTATTAATTTCTCATGGGAGTCTTTAAGAATACCGTTCAGCCTTTCTTTTACAGATTAGAACTTGCAATTGCTAACGTTGCTGCCAGCATGACTTGTGTTAATAAGATGTACTGGGTTTTAGTAATGCCCTCTGGTTTCACATGTAACAGCACCACTCAGGAATCAATATTTGACATTTGTCAATCATGGGGATGGTGTCCTGTGGGATCATAATATGGTCAATTCTGAAAAATGAATCATGGGGGGTTGGAGTAGAAGGTATAGTCCGGTGTTTTGAGATTCAATTCACGCCAGATATCTACTATGGTCGCCTCCTTTAGCATGGCATCGATACGATGTGGAGGTTGTTGGGTGGGTGTGGCAGTGGGGGAGGGGCTACTGTTTTTTGGAAGTGACCTGTCTAGTTTAGGGTCTAGTGCAATATTAGAGTCCCCAGCCATAATTAGTACGCCCTTGCTATGCTCTTTTATTTTCTTAATGAGAAGAAATTTGTCTGATGGGTACTTGTCAGATAAAAAGATACAAGCGTAATTTTGGTAAGGATGCTAAAGTTGGCTTATCAGGCCTAGTGGTGATATTTAAAACTAAAAGGGGTGGTAGTGGGGGTTTGGGTAGCTGACAGAGGGGTCAAGGGTGGGAGACTCCCATATTTGTGACCACTAGAAGGAACTGGGGGAGGGGGAAACGTTAGGGGATTAATGACTTCAAGCAATTCAATACCTGGCCTTCAGGGGGTATACTAACTACCGGAACCTTCTGGGTATGTATAGGGGGTCGCCTCTGAGCGGGGATTTGTCTGTATTTATGTAGTCATATGTAGAAGCTCGGGCCCAGAGCTATCATATGGCCTGTCCGAGGCCTATTGACTCCATCTAGGGAGCCCAAGAGGGGTGTTTGAAACCAGATTGCTAACCTATAAAGCCTAGTCTGTGGTAACCAGCAACCTAGGGCATAGACATTTCTAGTAACTTGCCTAGGTAAAGGCACTTTAATGGAGTGGACAACTGTTTAACCTGTGACAACATATCGATCAACATAACGATCAACGCGTAAGCTCAATAAACAGTGTAGGTCAGCTCCGGCCACCAGGGAGCCCCCCCCCCCCCCGACACCAGCCCGCACAGGTCATAATTATTGAGCTCTTGAACTCACCTCTGGGGCCACGCCAGCCGGGACCCCCAGCTCCAACCCTATTGGGGTGCTGTGTCGGAGGGCCCCCCACAATCCGGGGGCCCCCACCCCACGCCACAAGAAAAAAATGTACATTTCTATATCAACATTGCTATCCAACCAGCCACCTAGGTCGGCAAATAGGTAGAGGGAGGTTTGGAAGCCTTCTCTGCCGACGCCCCACATCCACCCAAGGAGGACAAGCCTCCTCCACAGGAGAGGCCAGGCGACAACAAAACCACAACCGCTAGCAAACAAACAAATACATTCTACAAAGAATTTGCTTAGTAATGTGGATACCCATCATCCACTGGTGTAGGGAGAGGAAAGAAAAAGAAAGTTTCCTCTACTCTCCGGTGGGAGACATGCGCTCTCATTAGAGATCAGTGCAAATAACTCCATGAGGTCTATCTGAAGTAAGATACGGACATTATTAACAAACAACACCAAAAGAAAGGGAATAAAAGGGGGTCCCTCGATTGATAGACCATCTAAGAATATCCAGCTCCCATACTGAGCCTAAATTTTGATGGAGGGTTATAGCTCAAGGCGCAATTACACATTATGCTTGCTAAACAACTGTTCTTGCCCGTGAGGGGCCGCTTTATATTCCAATGCATGCTATAATTTATCAGGATTAGACTCTGTGGATGAGGTTCAAGAGGTATTCAATTGTATTTTCCCTTGCTTTGTAAGCCGGTATGAAGCCTGACTGATCGCTGTCCACCAACAAAAAATGGAGTGGATGTGAACCAATCACACCTACCTCCCAATGAGGAGCACCAGGTCAATAATGAAGCCAATCATGAAAATCACATGTTTTATTGAATCAAAAAAGGCTAAAAAATACATACAACACATTTAAAAACAACTGCACTACCCCCTATAATCACCACTGATATCCAATAATAAACCCTACCAATACAGGCTAACAATAACCGCTGTCCACCAATGCCGACAAGAACCCTGACATTCTGTTGAACAGCTTAAGATCCATATTTAGCAAGGAAATAGATCTATAGCTCCCACAGGAAAGTGGGTCCTTGCCTGGCCTCTGGATGACTGTAACGAAGGTTGCTAGAGCCTCCCCCAGTATGACAGCTGGATCAGGGGTCACAATCAGTAAATTAAAAGCAGAGAGAAAGTGTGGGGCGAGGAGGGAAAAAAAACTTTTGTAATATCAAATGGATAACCCATCTATCCCCCGTGACTTCCCGTTTGGGGACTCCTTTATGGCAGTATTCAGCTCTTCAAGAGAGCTTGGACTCTCCAAGGACTCTCTCTCCTCTTCCCCCAGTGTGGGCATCCCCGAATCCTTTATATATTGTCTAATCTGGTCTAGCTGCCCAATCTCCAGGTGCGTACACCCGAAGTGTATATTAAACAATTTCTGGTAGTAAGATTGGAAGGTCTTTGCAATATCTGTGAGTGTGATAGAGCCTTTTTTGCTGCAAGTCAATAATTGACTCCACAAAGTTTAACCCTTTTGTTGCCAAGCACATAACACATACGTGCTCGCTTGTCCAGGTGTTAAGTGCCTTTCCCCCTGCTATCAGCCACCCCCTCATTCGATCCGCCCGGGTCTCCTCTTCACCAGGGGGGGGGGGCTCGCCCCCTGGGCTCTTCCATGGTGAGGAGAGGGAGATAAATCGCCCATTCTCACTTCCTGGGTTGCCGGTTGTTAGCCCCGTGTCACCCGGCAGCCAGCACCTAACTTCCGCCTCAAGAAGCTCAGTCACTCCGGGTGATCAGAGGAGGAAGGCTGGAGGGGCAAGAAGGTTGTGATCTCTTGCCCCCCCCAGCTCTCCCTCCACGATCACCCGGCAGCTGTCATTGGAGATGATCGCCGGGGGCCAGTGGAGGATCGGAGGTGAGTAGAGAAAAAAATTAAATGTAATTTTTCTGTGTGTGTGTGTGTTTATTTTTACTGTTAACCCTTGTGAACTGGTAGGGGGGCCATGAGACCCCTATACCAGTTCACAAGGCTGGGGGCTGTCAAGTCACCTGCGGATAGTGGCACCACCAATTACCTGCCTCACCAAAGCCCAGGGAGAGGCAAAGGAGCCCGGGCCCCTGGAAGCTATGTGGGCTTGTAGCCTGCAGGGCGGGGGCCACCAAGCCTGGCCCCTGCGCCCTGTTCCTACAAGCCCTGGGTAGGGGGGGACCCCATGTCATTTTAGGGGGATTTTTAAGTGTTTTTAATGCTTAAAATTCCAAAATAATGGGGTCCCTGCAGTAGCATGAGGACAGAAGCCAAAGTGATCAGCGTGGGACACAGTGCCTGGGGATGGATGGAAGGTAAATATTAAAAAAAAAAAAAAAAACAATAAATAAAAAAAAATTTCTCCTTGTCTCTGTGTTTTTATTTTTTTTTTTTTTTTAACGCTTAACCCTTATTTAGTCTGTGATCTACCAGATCCTTCTCAACAAGTGAGTCTCACAGTTTTTCTTCCCAGAGGACATATGTGGCCTTCAGGTTGTTAGACCCCAAGTGCATGAATTTATATTTTTCCACATTGAGCTTCATTTGTCAAGTGGATGCCCAGACACTCAAAGTGTCCAAGTCAGCCTGAAGCTTGTGAACATCTTCAATAGACTGCACTGTGCTACATATCTTTGTGTCATCTGCAAAAATAGAGACAGTGCTTTTAATTCCATCTTCTATGTCATTTATAAACAAGTTGAATAAAAGTGGGCCCAGGACTGAACCCTGGGGTACACTGCTTACAACCGGTAACCATTCAGAGTAGGTATCATTAACCACAACTCTCTGCACACGATCCTTCAGCCAGTTTTCAATCCAGTTACAAACTGTGTTTTCTAATCCTGAAGATCTCAATTTCCCCAATAAACGTCTATGGGGGACAGTGTCAAATGCTTTTGCAAAATCCAGAAAAACTATATCCACAGCTGCCCCTCTCTCCAGGCTTCTACTCACCTCCTCATAGAAGCCAATCAGGTTAGTCTGGCAGCTTCTGTCCTTAGAAAAACCGTGTTGGTTGTCACTTATAATATTATGGATAGTTACATATTCGTGTATGTTGTCCCTTAATAGCCCCTCAAGCAATTTCCCCACAATGGATGTTAGGCTAACAGGTCTGTAATTGCCCGGAGAAGACCTAGAGGGCCTTGCGCCAGTCCCTTGGCTCTGTACCAGTTGTTAGTGAGTCTTTAAAGATCAACAACAGAGGTGATGAGATAATGGAACTGAGTTCTTTGAGATCTTGGGTGAAGTCCACCTGGTCCTCCAGTCTTATTCACATTTAAATTATTTAGTCTTTCTTGGATGATATCCACGTTTAGCTTGTTAATTATTATATTTGGGCTATTGCTATCAGTGGAATCTTCTGTGTTGGCTCCTTGCTCTTCTCTTGTGTACACAGAGCTAAATAATCCATTTAACAGCTCCACCTTATTTTCATCCCAAGTTCTCCGTTATTAATTAGGGCACCTACCTGTTCTGATTTAGTTTTCTTCGAATTAATAATATTTAAAAAATCGTTTAGGGTTAGTTTTGCTTTCTTTGGCCACATCTTTCATTTTGTGCTTTTGCAAACCTTATTCCTTTCTTACTCATTTTTATTTACTAGTTTATACTTTTCAAGTGTTACAGCTGAGAGTTCAGCTTTGTAATGTTCAAATGCCCTTTTTTGTTCTTTATTGCCTTTTTAAGCGCAGATGTCAGCTATGAGGGGTTTAATTTTAGCCGCTTATATTTGTTACCCATAGGTAACCCATTTTATTCCTGAACAGATGCCCCCAGTCTATAGGCTCGATTCAGAGAGACAAAAAAAAAACGTTTTAGTGCCGATCTGTTTTTTTTGTGAAATGTTTCCATTCTCGTATATGAGTGTGCGAGCGATTCTATGCATGCATTGAAAACCTTCTGTAAAGTTTCCGTCCGTTCATACGGCAGATTACGAATACGAGGATGTCATTCTCCATGGTGACTTTTCCGTTTCATTTTCACATGTTACAACGTAGGCTTTAGTTTTTGCCCTTCTCCCATCGTATCCTCCAACGAATCCTTTACGTTTCCAGTTCGATTCTGTTTCCCTTTTTCAATAAATATTCGTCCAGATGGAAATCCTTCTATCTTGCGCCTGCGCACTACAAACTTAACTCATTAAAGTGCTCGCCTACATATTTGCCACCCTCACTTCTACTACAATGTTTAGCTAAATCACTTATCCTCCATCTTCCCTTTTGGACCCTTAAAGCTCACCCAAATCACTTAGCACTATCCTCCATCTTCCCTTTTGGACCCTTAAAGCTCACCCAAATCACTTAGCACTATCCTCCATCTTCCCTTTTGGACCCTTAAAGCTCACCCAAATCACTTCTCGGTCATGTGAATATTCATCTTTAAATATTTCTGGGCCCATTAGTTTTGTGTTAATGTATTTTGTAAATGAAATGACACTGTAACATTTTTTTTTGGATTCCATCATAAAATATAACATTTTTAAAAATTTAGAAAATTTCTAATTTTTACAACTATAAAAAACAAAATACATAGCAATGGCAGGCCACTGAACATTATTATTCATCTGTGGTCCCCAATGAGTTGCGCGGGTCCTGCATCTCGCCCACCAACTGAAGGACCCTGACACTCAGTTGTGCTACTCTGGCATGTGTGGTCCCTGTTAAAAAACTTAAATTAAAATATTGGTATAACCTTGTTGGGGTCATACTGCAGTGCCCCCCCTGTATGGTCCAAACACCTAAACCTGGACTACAAAAGCCAGAGGGCCCTCGCCACCACGGCCCAGGTTTTGCATAGTGCCCGATTAGAGAACCCCTGGCCCACATTCTGCAGGCAAAGAACGGGCATCAGGAGCAAGGGCAGGAGTGGATATCCAGAATCCCCTGAACGAATTTAAAAATACTAACATAAAATACACATTCTAAGCTACAATATAGTTTAACATGTCATCAAGGGCTAAAAACAGCAATAGGTTAAGTCATGAGTCATCAACTATATTCATTGTCATACAGTGAAAATGGATTGATGGAATGTGAGCAAACTTACCCAGGAGCCATCTACCAGATAATTCTCCTGACTCAAACTGACGAAATAAGCCGGAGCTCTGCAATATATAAGCATCATGGGACGACCCTGGATACCCTGCAAGAACACTGAGGAATCGCATAGCTGAACCAAAAGACTGCTTGTATGTTGTGTGAGTGGCACATCTTGCGGTTCCTGCAACCAAATATAAAATAATTACACAAAGCAAAGGTAACCGACTAAAACAATAACTCCTACAACAAATTAAGATTCAAGTTCAACAATCCAAATATAACTCTCAAAGGACATAAGTCTAAAAAATTATAGCAATTATATGGATGTGTGGGAAAATAAATGTTTACATGCTAAGGACTAATTAAGGTCAGCATTAAAATGCATCTAGAAGGCATACATGAAACATGTATTGATTCAGGTATGCATTGCTATACAATTTATGGCCTCGGCCATGCTGATACATGCAATGCCTTGGTGCTAAAGGCGCGCAGACTCCTCCACATAGCCGCAAAACATGTTCAACAATAGCAATCCGAGCCCTCAAGGTCCCGTAAGTGGATCGGAAATGAAACGGATTTATAGGGTGGTGGTCCGTCGGAAATCAGCTCTCTGAATCAGACGGAAACCCATCCCAACAACGGAAGTTATCTGAACAAACAAAAAAATTCCGATTTTGTTTGGAAAATGATCCGAAGTAACGGAAATGTTCCGATTTGCTTCCGTTCATCGAAAGCGCATTCCCGAACGTTCATACGAATGAAAAATGAACGAAAAAAAGCAAAAAAAAAGACTAACACCCACCCAAACTTTCACAGACAGCTACGGAAGTCCGGACGAATGTGTCTTTGAATCGAGGCTTATGTCCTGGAGTACAGCTCTGAGTCTGGGGAAGTTGGTCTTCCTAAAAGTGACCTGTCTAGTTTAGGGTCGCCAAATACATGTTTAACAGCTGTGGATGGAATGTTGCAAGCTAACTCATGAGGCCATATGTCATTATGCTAAGGAATTAATAAAAGGAAGAGGCCATATGTCATCATGCTGAGAAATTAATAAAAGGAAGATGCCATACGTCATTATGCTAAGGAATTAATAAAAGGAAGAGGCCATATGTCATTATGCTAATGGAATTGACTATGGATTTAGGTAGATTGGTGATGATGTCATTTCCCACATACTCCAAATATTTACATTACAACTTAATTCGTTGGTGGGTGACCTCTGCTTCGGGACCACCCTCCGCTCTGGGACCTGCCACTGCTGGGAAGTTGAGGTTGTAGAGACATGTAAAATAGGGTCACTTCTAATGTCTGAGTCAACAGTAAGCAAATGACACTTAGAATGTGTGTGTGACATCACCCACCTTCTCCATGTGCCTCCTGGGCATGATCTGCTGCAGTCTCTTCCACAGATCCTTCACCCGCTACATATTCATCTAGAAAAAGAGATTAAGGTAATTAGCTTTGCTTTTAATAGCATGTATGTGTGTGCAGTCACATACCAGAGGCTAATGGCTCCCTCGCTTGGGCCTGCGTAGGAACGTGGCCCTGGAGATCCACCACCTTCACTTCCTGCTGCAGATTCATGCAGCACTGGCCGGCCTGTGCGCCTCTAGCATGCAATCGCTATGTACTTACTTGGGAAATGGAGACCAAAAAATCGCTGCACCGGGGCATGTGGAGTCGTTTCAGGTCCGACCAGTGCTGCATGATCTGTGTATGAGTGAAGGTGGTGTCTGTCTCCTGCTGTATCCGGGAAAAGATCTCCAGGGTGACGTTCCTCTTCTCAAACGCGCTGGGCAGGTAGTCGTACCTGCGCTGAAGCATGGTCTAAAAAACACCAAAAAAAAAATAGTTGTAGATCCACTGCATACAAATATCTGTCACAATTAGATCAGTTGACTAAATGACATTCCCAAACACATTTCTAGCCTCAAACAATCCTTCAAGATGCAAGTGACTTGGTTCGCACATGTGCGCACTAACTTCTGTTTGGCACAGAGTTTAACTAAGTTTAGAAAACAACTGTTTCTCCCTGCGCTTCCTTAAGGCCTAGGCCTGCATTTAGATGGCAAATCAACGTCCTTACAATACACTTACGAGCATAATCAGCTCTTGTTTTTGGCGGGTGAAGATCGTGGGCGCCATCTTGTTTCTTGTCCGCAGGAGATAAGTAATGCCCCAGCAGTTTCCGGGTTTCGCACGGCCGGATGAACGGCCGGACGCACGTATATGCGAATGCGTAAGCGTCATACTCAGTCATTAGTATTTATAGGGTCATGGACATACAGCTCATTCGCTTTCAAAAACAGAGCACTAAGGCGCCACCAGCAAAAGGGCCCAGCGGCATGAGGAGACTTCTTTCTCCTGTCCTACCACTCGGTCACACCAAGCGACTAGCAAGGTGCGGGAAACGCGCAGCCAAAGTGGCCAACACAAGGCGACATTGGCCACAAAGGAAAATCAAAACCAACAACCAAAAGCAAGGAAGGAGCATCAAAGAAGAAGGCACCCACATCCAAGGAGCCCGGTACGAGGACGTCCAAGGCCATAAGGAAGCAGAGGGTGAGAACCCCGAGCCCAACAAGAACACACTCTCCTCCGCCCTGCCCTACCACATACCTTCATAAACGGAGCACCGGTGCCAAGCCCACTAAGAGCCAGCGTGCTCGAAGCCCCAGCACAACGGGCACTGCCTCCCCTGCTCCACATGCAAGCACATCACATGCCAAAAGGAGCACCAGTGCCAAGCCCAACAAGAGCCAGCATGCCCGAAGCCCCAGCCCAACCAGCACTGCCTCTCCTGCTCCACGTGCAAGCACATCACATGCCAAAAGGAGCACCAGTGCCAAGCCCACTAAGAGCCAGCGTGCCCGAAGCCCCAGCCCAACCAGCACTGCCTCTCCTGCTCCACGTGCAAGCACATCACATGGCCAAAAGAGCACCAGTGCCAAGCCCACCAAGAGCCAGCGTGCCCGAAGCCCCAGCCCAACCAGCACTGCCTCTCCTGCTCCACGTGCAAGCACATCACATGCCAAAAGGAGCACCAGTGCCAAGCCCACTAAGAGCCAGCGTGTCCGAAGCCCCAGCCCAACCAGCACTGCCTCTCCTGCTCCACGTGCAAGCACCTCACATGGCCAAAAGAGCACCAGTGCCAAGCCCACCAAGAACCAGCGTGCCCGAAGCCCCAGCCCAACCAGCACTGCCTCTCCTGCTCCATGTGCAAGCAGATCACATGCGAAACGGAGCACCACTTCAAAGGCCACAAAGAGGCACAGGGACCAAAGCCCCACCCTCTCCTCAGCCACATTTGCCACCAGCACAGGTGGAAACCGATACATATGCCACATCCACGCCTGGAAGTTCTGTGGCCACCCAGCCAAGGACCCCCAGTCTTTTAGCATGTCCAGTCCAGTTGTTTTCAAGCCACGTGTCACCCATTTCATCACCACAGAGCCAGCCCAGAATGTCCCCCGAATTGCCAACAAACATAGATGAGCCAGAAGAGCAAGCATTAGGCAGAACATTGCAGCGAGGCCAGTTAAGTAGCAGGTTTGGTGAGGCGCAAACTCGCATTGGCAAGTGGCCTCACACTTCATTATGATGAGCTATATGGGTGACATTCAAAATCAACAAGCAAAATGAGAAAGACCCAAATCTTGGAGGAGCTCACCAGACAGGTCAATGCAGCGGGGGCGAGAGGACAGATGTGGAGCAAATACAGCGCAAAATACCTGACCTGAAATATAGAGCATGGAAGAAACAGAATAAACGGCGCAATCACAGGTACATATTTGAGTTGTGCATTTTGCTGCTTGTTGTATTGACCACAATGACCAAAATTGGTTAACCTCTATTTTTCAGCTTACAAACTGGCGGAGGCTTCCCCACCAAATTACAATATACCCGAGCTGAGGAGATGGTCCTGGCATTAATACACCCCGTCGCATTATAGGGCCTCTCTTGCAGATGGGACACGGACATCCATACCATTCCTGCAGGTTGGTAATGTTTGTTTGAATGTGAACTATTGGAAACGTGTGAAATGAGGCTCACAGGCCCATATGAACACATGCCCTAGGAAGTGGCTTTGAGGGGAGGTTACTGTTTTAGCTGGGTGTTTAATGTCTGAGGATTGGCATTCCTGATGGCCACTCTCCCAGGGTGCAGTAGTTAATGGTCATTTAAAAGTTTTGCAGGCCATACACGAACTTGGACAGTATTTATGCTCACTAGTAAACATCTTACCAAAGCACTGCCTGTTATGTGAATATAGTAAATAATAGACAACACTTACTTCTTTGTCTTTCTACCACTTGGGTTGTAGCTGTGCTTTGGTCAGACAAACTTGAGCTGGGGTCAGGGAAAGGTCTACATAGGAAGAATGCACAGCAGCATACTCTGAAGCCAAATGCTATTTGCAAGCTGACTGTGGGCATACATATAAGAAATACTGACATTCATTGTGAAGGGCAACTTGGACCATTGGAGGAGTTGGCATTCCTGCTTGGCCACGTGTTTTTTAAAGCATATGTAGTAATCCAGCTCATCAATGGATGTTTGTGTGTTTATGTGACTTTTACTTTTAAACCCAGCCCAGCATCCAGCCTCTGCAAGTGTGGAAGCCTCCTCCAGGTTGAGCACGCCGTCTACTTCCCTGCTGCCTAGGACCCAGGAACAGATATATAGGGTAAGTGGACTTTGATGAAACTTCTGATGCATGTGAATGCACATGATTAATTTGCCTAACAAATATATTTAGGGCACAAACTTTCACATGTCCCTACAGACTCACACACTGATGGATGAAATCCAGGAGATGGAGGAGGAGGAGGATGCCAGCTTGATGGGACCTTCTGAAATGACCCCCTGGAACCTAATCTGCCACTGTCCCAGCATGTCCCTACTGCACCAAATCCTCTGCAGCAGAGTGAAGCTGGAAGCATGCTGCCAGCCCATCGTGGGCAGCAGACTGAGACTGAGCCTACAGTCCCCAGTGGTAGCTTTGCTGCAGAGGTTTTGCCAGGCACATCTGGGACTGTTGCTCGCCCTAGAGGTTCAGCATCTGCAGGCGCTCAAACTCGGGGGATTGGAAGACGTAGTCAACAACATCGATCAGTTTCCCAGGGGAGGCGCGTGCCGATCCTGGAGTCAGCATGGCGCCATGACAGCCGTTACTTTCGGCAGGTGACTCAACGAACCACGGAGCAGATTACTGCACAATTAGAGACTTTCAATAATACATTCACCAACATGCTGACTGAATTTAGGACGAGCAACAGCCAGATGTCTGAACAAATGGCCAACTTAAGCAGCCAGATGTCTGGACAAATGGCCAACTTAACCACACAGGTGGCAGGACAAATGGCCACCTTAAATACTAACTTCACTGCCATGCTCGAGAAATTTAGAATAAGCAATAGACAGATGCTTGAGCAGTGGCAGATTATGAATGCCACACATGCCCAGGTGTTGGGACACCTCCAAGGCCCAACACAAGGTTATTATGGGCAACATCCATATTAAGAACTATTTGACCTGATCTTTCTTCTACATCCTCACTCTATTTACCTGTCTGGTGAGCACTACCAAGATTGCCTTTTTTATGGCTTTGCTGGTTTGATTTTGAATTCACCCATATAGCTAATTCGAGTGCTGACATACCCCACTAGCCAATGCCTGAGCTTAAGCCTCACTGAAGCGGCCGCTCAAGCTGCCACGCTGCAGGCTTGGGCCTAATCAAATGGTGGCTGGCTCATCCTGTTTGTTGGCAATATTGGGGGACATTCTTTCCTGGGAAACCACTACATTTGCCCATGGCAAAGATTGGACTGGCCTGGCATTAGGACTGTGGGTCATTGGCTGGGTGACCACAGAACTGCTTTCCACCTGTGCCGGTGGCAAATGTGGCCGAGCAGGAGAGGGTGTGTATGTGGCCCTATGTATTCCTGCCCCCGGTAAATTGTTGCTCCCTATGGATCTGGATGTTGGTGGGCGGGGAAACTTCGGCCTGGATGTGGCCAATTGCTAGGTGCCAGGAGTCTGGCACAATTTATAGTTATGTTCTACAATGTATGTATTTGGAGTCTGCGAGTGCCCTTCAACTACAAATTGACATATTTGCAGAAAATAGATTGAATGTGACTTTACCTGTTCTTGTCTAAGTTGATGCATTAATGTTTGGTTTATTTTGAGATTAATGAAGGTTTTAAAAAACAAACATGAGAAAATAAACTGCATGAGGCTCAAATCAGGTGTCATTTTTTTTAGTAATGAATTCATTATAAATAAATAAATAAAAAATCCTTCACAAAGGCAATTCATAGTGATAATAACAAATTAACATAAACAAGCAAACAAAGAAAACAAAATTTAGGCAAAATAGACGGTTATTAAATTGGCCCGCACTGCTTGCCCAGAGGCACTAGTTGTGCCAGTGTACTGCTCATCTGCCTCCTGGCTGGGTGGAGAGGGGGGCAGATCCACATACCGACCATACAGATCCACATACCGGGGGACACACAAAGCTATGCAGAACACAACATGCCAGGATAATGTCTATGACCTTGTTGGGGTCATATTGGAGTGCCCCCCCAGTATGTTCCAAACACCAAAATCCAGTTTTAAGCAGTCCAAATGCCAGTCTGAATAAGAGCCTATCTTATATGATACCCACACCCTGTACATACAGATTGCAAACAGGAAGTGCCTTCTGACTGTGCTGCTCTGCATTCTGGGATTTCTGACCTTTTCAGGACCCCAGCTCTGCTCTGCCTGAGCAAAGCACAGCTATAACCCGCACCCTGCACTTCTCTTCCCGCTCTCCTCTCCTCAGTATGATGCATCTGAGCAAAGATGGCGCCGCCCCTATCCTAAAGTCATGAACAGAGTTGCAGCCCAGTGGGGGAAAGAATAATAAGTAAGTTACTAAAAACTAGAAATAAATTAGGTGGAAATGCTGGGGAATCAGTTTTTAAGGGTTTGTGCTTTTCTAAAAATCATGGTGAAGGTCCGGTTAAACATGTCATCAAGGGGTAAAAACAGCCATAGGTTAAGACATGGCTCATCAACTATATTCATAGGCATACAGTGAAAAGGGAATGATGTAATTTGAGGAAACTTACCAAGGAGCCATACACCTAATAAATCTCCAGACTCAAACCGACGGAATAATTCTGAGCTCCGCAAGATATACGAGTCATGGGATGAGCCTGGATACCCGGCGAGGACACTAAGGAACCGCTGTCCGGGGCCACCACTGCTTGGACATTCAGTGAGTGGCCCATTTTGCGGTTCCTGGAAGAAAAAGAAAAATTCAAAATGATAGCAATCCAAGGTAAATTACTCAAACACTAACTCCTAACACCCTCCAAAGAACATGTTGGACAATCCAAATAACACTAACTAAGTACATAAGCAGTTTTAAAACCAAAAATTATTGGCCTGATGCAGAGCCTCCCCAGAACTGACCTTATTTTGTTCAGTTTTTCCTATGGCCCATTTTCCTTCCGTTTGTCTCGGGGTTCAAATGTGATTCAGAGCCGCCGTCGGGAGAGCTCCGTTACTGATCCGTTTATGTGTCTTCATTCGGGAAGTGTTTTTTCCCCTCTCGGGTGCTTTCCGTGTGGTCATGGGTTCTGTTGCCGTTCACACGGACGATCCGTTTTTGGCTCCTTTTTAATGCGTTTCCGAACGTACCTTCTTGCCATCTGTTTCTGTTTTCACCCCGATTCCGTGTATACTTACATTTCCATGGATTTCCTGTGGACAATCTGTGTCCACGCAAGCGAACATCCCTAGTCCTCCCTCAAGCTTCCCTCATACATCAAACTGACACTTTTACCAACACCAAAACTTACCTTAAACTACTATCCTTCTTCTTCTTCTTCCTCCTCCCTGTGTTTAATGCTTACCTTCTGTTCTCCTTCTTTTTCTTTATCTTCTTCCCTTTGTTTAATGCATACCTTAATCTGTTCTCCTTATTCTTTGTCTTCTTCTCCTTCTTCTTCCTATTCCTTGTCCCATATACGTACCTTTTGGGACATGTAACTGTATGATTATGTCCTGAGAATGTACAGTGCCAGGAAAGAGAACACACCACACCATTTTTGTTTTTTTGTTTTTTTTTTTATGAACTTTTTTTTTTTAAACTAATAAAAATATATTTTGGGTTTTAAAAACTCTAAAAAGTTGAAGCCGGATCTTCAATATTCTTGCTTCCCTTTTCTTTGATCTGTGAATGAAAAACATCATCAGTTTTGCCTTGTAAGTATGTTGTGTTTATCTAGGGGGGTTTTTTTTGGTCCATTTTTAGGGTTAATTTTTTGCTAAGTTTTTTCCTTAATGTTTTTTGAACCTGACATGCTCAAAAGAACCAGGCCGCGTAGGTGACGCCTTTGATGCTCACGCACAGCAGAATGCATTTCCAAGTCACAAAGATCAAATACGGCTAAGACTGCCCGTAAGTGAAGCGTCGACACCCTAGTTAAATTAGGCTTGTTTCAGTCGGAAATCAAGGCTCTGAATCAACAATCAACGGCCCGTCCGTTTTCACGGAGTTCAGCCTCTTGCGAGCCGTCAATCGGAAAGGCGCCTGAACAAACACCTGAGCGCATACACGCACACAAAAAACAACGTAGCACCCTTTCCTGACCCGATCACAGCCCAAAACCAACGGGAAAACGTACGGGATAGCTGAACGAGGAGGCTCTGCATCAGGTCATATATGTATGTGGGAGAAAATAAAGATTAACATTCTAATCACTAATTAAGGTCCACATTAAAATGTTTTGCTAAGGCCTACATTAAAAACATTGATGAAGGTATACACTGTAAAATGGTTCACAGGGACACTTGAGAAGGAGGTATTAAGGTATACACTGTAAAATGGGTCACAGGGACACTTTACAAGGAGGGATTAAGGTATACACTGTAAAATGGGTCACAGGGACACTTGAGAAGGAGGGATAAGGGTATACACTGTAAAATGGGTCACATGGACACTTGAGAAGGAGGGATTAAGGTATACACTGTAAAATGGGTCACAGGGACACTTGAGAAGGAGGGATTAGGGTATACACTGTAAAATGGTTCACAGGGACACTTTACAAGGAGGGATTAAGGTATACACTGTAAAATGGGTCACAGGGACACTTTACAAGGAGGGATTAAGGTATACACTGTAAAATGGGTCACAGGGACACTTTACAAGGAGGGATTAAGGTAAACACTGTAAAATGGGTCACAGGGACACTTTACAAGGAGGGATTAATAGATATTTACAATACAGTTTGCCTAAACTATATAACAAAATGACATAAATGAACTTAACTATAGATGTACTCGTCGGCTGAGGGACCAATGCAACGTGTGTGCAATCGATCGCACCCATGACGGGCATGTCTGCGATATTAAAAAAACCCAACTTAAGTGTGTTCCAGGCTACCATGTCCTCCGTAAATGCAATATATTTTGGACTACTGGTAGCCATGCCATCCAAAAACTTGGATAGCGTGCGGCTCAGCGTAGGCTTTGACATCCCCACGAAGAGGGCACCCAGCCTCTGGAACGAGCCGTTCACCAAAAATTGCAGGCAGCCAAGCATCTTGGTGATACCTGATATTGCTTGCCCCTTCCTTGCGGTGCGGGCTAGCCATGGCCGCAGCTCACTATACAACTTATGGAGCGAAGCGCGGTTAAGTCGAGTCAGCTCAAACAACTCAACATCATGCATGCGATCGATATGCATGTGTCGCCGGTGCAATCTGGCCTCGGCACTGCTGACACATGCAATGCCCTGGAGCTGAAGGCGCTCATATTCCTCCACAAAGCCGCAATACATGGTCAAGCAAGCAAGCCGAGTGCAAAATGGTCACGTACCGTAAGTGGATCGCAAATGAAACAATTTTATAGGGCGGTGGTCCCTCAGCAATCAGCTCTCTGAATAAGATGCAAGCCCATCCCAATAATGTAAGTTATCTGAACGAACACAAAATATCAGATTTTGATGGGAAAATGATCCGAACTAATGCAAATGATCAGATTTCGATCCTTTCATCGAAAGCGCATATACGCATTTGCGGGAACGAACATACGCATGGAAAAAGGAACGTAAAAAACAAAAAAAAGGCCAAACAGACACAAAAACATACACAGACACATATGAAAGTCCAGACGAATCTGTCTCTGAATCAAGGATATTTGGCCTGATGCAGAGCCTCCCCGTTCAGCTATCCCGTACATTTTCTCGTTGGTTTTGGGTTGTGATCGGGGCATGAAAGGGTGCTACGTTGCTTTTTGTGTGCGTTTATGCGCTTAGGTGTTTCGGCATGCGCCATTACGATTGACAGCTCGCAAGAGGCTGAACTCCGTGAAAACGGACTAGACGTTGATTTGTCAGTTTTTTAATTGATTCAGAGCCTTGATTTCCGATTGAAACAAGCCCAATTTAACGAGGGTGTCGGCGCTTCACTTACGGGCAGTCTTAGCAGCCGTATTTGATCTTTGTGACTTGGAAATGCATTCTGCTGTGTGTGAGCATCAAAGTCGTCAGATACACGGCCTGGTTCTTTTGAGCATGGCAGGTCCAAAAAACATTAAGGAAAAAACGTAGCAAAAAATTAACCCTAAAAATGGACCAAAAAAAAACCCTAGATAAGCACAACATACTTACAAGGCAAAACTGATGATGTTTTTCATTCACAGATAAAAGAAAAGGGCAGCAAGAATATTGAAGATCCGGCTTCAACTTTTTAGAGTTTTTAAAACCCAAAATAAATTTTTATTAGTTTAAAAAAAAAGGTTCATAAAAAAAAACAAAAAACAAAAATGGTGTGGTGTGTTCTCTTTCCTGGCACTGTACATTCTCAGGACATAATCATACAGTTACATGTCCCAAAAGGTAGGTATATGGGACAAGGAATAGGAAGAAGAAGGAGAAGAAGACAAAGAAGAAGGAGAACAGATTAAGGTATGCATTAAACAAAGGGAAGCAGAAAAAGAAGAGCAGATTAAGGTATGCATTAAACACAGGGAAGAAGATAAAGAAGAAGAAGGAGAACAGAAGAAGGTAAGCATTAAACACAGGGAGGAGGAAGAAGAAGAAGAAGGATAGTAGTTTAAGGTAAGTTTTGGTGTTGGTAAAAGTGTCAGTTTGATGTATGAGGGAAGCTTGAGGGAGGACTAGCGATTTGCGCTTGCGTGGACACAGATTGTCCACAGGAAATCCATGGAAATGTAAGTATACATGGAAAAACAATCTGAATCGGGGTGAAAACGGAAACAGATGGCAAGAAGCTACGTTTGGAAACGCGTTAAAAAGGAGCCAAAAACGGATCGTCCGTGTGAACGGAACCCACGACCACACGGAAAGCACCCGAGAGGGGAAGAAACACTTCCCGAATGAAGACACATAAACGGATCAGTAACGGAGCTCTCCAGACGGCGGCTCTGAATCACATTTGAACCCCGAGACAAACGGAAGGAAAACGGGCCATAGGAAAAATGGAACAAAATAAGGTCAGATCGGGGGAGGCTCTGCATCAAGCCAATTGTCCTGGAGTGCAGCTCTGAGCCTGGGGAAGTTGGCCTTCCTAAAATTTAATGTTTTTGCCTAACCAGGCAGAAAATCTTTCTTACAATTTATGTTAAATACAATTATATTGTGGTCACTGTTACCAAGATTTTCACGGACTGTTACTGTCCCCATCAGGTCATCATTATTTGATATTACAAGATCTAGAAGAGCATCACCCCTAGTAGGTGCCTTCACAAACTGATTCATATAATTATCTTGTAGCAAGCTGAGGAAGCAGAACCACGTCTCCAGTTGATTGCTGGATAGTTGAATTCCCCATCACCACCGCTCTATCTGTTTATGCAGTTGACCCTCTATTTCCTCAGTTATATTTGGGGATCTATAGATTACACCAAGCTGTATTTTAGCATTGTTTACATCACCCCCCCACTTCTACCCACAAGGATTCTACATCCTCACAATCTTCTGCTAGTATCCCCTCATTAATATATGCTTTGAATTCTTGCTTTACATAAAGACACACGTCGCCCCCTTTCCTTTTTGCTCTGTCTTTCCGAAAAAGAGCAAAACCTTATAGATTGACAGTCCAGTCATGTGTGGAATTCAGCCATGTCTCAGCCACACCAACAACATCAATATTCTCTGCCAGCACCAGAGCCTCAAGCTCCCCTACTTTACTTGCCAGACTTCTGGCATTTGTGAACATACACTATGTTCCTATCTAGTTTGACACATTGGGGTGTAAATAAGGGGCCTTTATGGGAAATCAATATTGTTAATAATGGTATATATATATATATATATATATATATATATATATATATATATATATATTTGAATATACAGCAGGGCATGACATGAAGTGGAAAGGCCTAAGGCACGTTTTCCAAGCTAGATAATATCTGCATTCCAAAACCAGAAAATAGAACAAAGACATCTGAGAGGGCACTAGATAATATCAACATTCTGTGACCATACCATAAATATGTTGTATAGACCTGGAATAGCAATTACACCCTCCTAGCAAAACACCTGGACATCAAAAGATTAGATAGACGCTGGCACCATAAATTATACAAACGGCTTCTGGGAATTTCCGGGATGCACCCTCTTTTGTATAACCGGTGGGTCTAGCCCAAGGGAAAAAGAAGACTAGGGTCGTAAACGATCAAAGGAATTCCAGAAGCCTACTTTTAGTATAATTAGGAGATGAGGATGGCATCAGAGAGGGCAGAAGAAGGAAGGAAGGTTTGGACGGGAGACTGCTTTCACAGGAGAAGCTTGTGAGTGCCGTATCAGGAGGGTAATGTGTCTTTCCCTGTATATATGTATGCCAGTCTCATAACTGTATGCCAGTCTCATGTATTGTGTTTGATTTGAGATTTGATTGCATCATTGTGTTATTTTGTCAACAATATATCTCTTTATTTACTGCGTGTCTCAGTGTCTCTTGCATTTACCAGAAGTCAAAAGAACCTATAGTCTTATAGTCTTATGCGTGTATCCATTGCGTGATCATTGGCCAGATATTGACAATATTGGTATATGTATTGCCTATTTTAGTCGAGCCGGGCAGGATAAATATATACACAATATTATTAATATCTAGTTATAATATTGTCTACAAGTGGCGACCCAGGCAGGAGATTTAGAGTTATAAATTAATATCTAGATATTGATATAATATCTAGTTATTAATATTAATATCCACTTGTTTACATTTGGCCGAGCGGCAGGCAGGAGATATTAATATTATTATTATATTCTATTGATTCAGGAGATATTGAATATAATATTTCAGTATATCTAGATATTAATATTGTTTACAGTTTGGCTTGCGCCAGCCAGGAGATACTATTTATAATTATTATGATAATATTATTTACAGATTGGCTAAGAGCCATTCAGGAGAGGTTCTATTGTTTACAGATTGGCTAAGCCAGGCAGGAGGCATCTTGTGTATTTGCAGAGCACTGTGTTGTGGTGAATATTGAGTGTATTGTGGTATATAATACAGTGTGCAATTTAATTTCTAGTGTTCTAGGAACGCTGTTGCTATTGGTAACTATAGCATATAAGTGTTGCAATTGATTTGAAGTGCCTTATTTTTATAGACATGGAGGGTCTTGTAAAAAATATTAACAAGGTAAAGAATGCAGAGGGGATTATAAGAGCAATGCAGGGATCCAGTAACCCATGGGCTGAAGCCCAGGATTATGTATCTAAATGCATTGCTGCTAAACAAATTTCCAAATCAGAGGGCAAATGTTTTTTGATTTATGGGGCAGTTTGGATTGCAAAGGAGTTTGTTTTGGTGAAAATACAAAATGAAAGCCTCAAAGAGGAGGTAAACTCCCTGGATAAAGCGCTAGGAGCCATGAGGGCATCTACTGAAAGTTTGGGCGCAATTGTGGAGCAGCTGAGAGCTGAGAGCAGAGAATTGCGCAGAAACAATCAGATGATGTCAGAAAAGCGGATAGTCACAGAAAAAGAAGTTGAACTTGTGTCTGTGGATATCAGGAGACAGGATGATGTCTTTTCTAGTGCTGCTGAGGAGGTTTCATGTGGGTCTTCACCAAATGAGCATATAGATTCGGAGGTGCAGGGTAAGTGTATGAGTGAAAATTACCCAAAGGTAGCCCCAAAGGTTAGTGCAGTCACACAAGCTCCAGTGGCAGTCTCAAGGTCCCTGTTACAAAAAGCAATGCCTAGAATAATTAACTCTGCTGTACCCTGCAGAGACAATGTAAAGAGAGCTGGAAGTGTGAAGTGTCACACTTGTGGCCAAGCAGGTCACATTTCCAGGTTCTGCCCCTCTGCAAAACAAATGAATAGTAATGAAGCCCAGAGTTATAGAACCCACAAAAGGCAGACAATGGTTTACTCTGCTAGATTTGGGACAGGGAGCTTTAACCATAAGAAATTTGCTAGGGAACATTATAGTCAAAGCAAAACTGTAAAGTGTGTCCCAGTAAAATGGTTAAGAGCCCGAAATGAATACCTTATGGCAGAAAATCTGCAGTTGAGGAGAGATATGAGCTCACTGATACAACAGGTTATGGCCATAAGAGAGGAGGTAAGTATGTCGGGGAACAGAAGAATGTCAGATGAGCCAAGGCTTGCACAAAAGGTTATAGAGAGGCACCCAGTTAGGTGTTATTAACTCTGTGTGCTTTGTCTTTCAGGTCCATTGGATAAAACCCCGGCTAAGTCTCCGATTAACGCTTTAATTTTTCCATTAGGTTTTGAGGACCTTAACGTGGGCTTTTTGTGTTGGTTTTTTTTTAGGTGCACACGTTTAGGATAAGCCTCAAAGATTAATTTGATGAAAGCAGTCAGGTTATCAAAAATCTAAATTCATTTTTGTTTTTTAGTTAAAAGACCTGAACTGCTAAGATGGCAGGGACAGGGTTTCGGATATCCCTGATTTCCATTAAAGTGTAGATTTAGTATTTTTTTATGATTGCGCTATAGTTTACAGATTGCGCATTTAGTAACTAGTGCCAGCCTAGTGTTTGTAGGTTTTGCTCCCAGGTGTCACTGGCAGGCTGTGTGGAATGCTCGGTTGCTGGGACTGCAGTGTCACTCACAGGCATTATCATTAGCATTTCTATACAGCCAGTGTCTTTCCAGTGACAATGCACTGAGAACCGGTTTTAAAGCATTTTTTTCCTTTTACAATGAACAATGAAAAGGTTAAAATTCATGTTTTAGCCTGTTCATTGGATCAATCATTTTAAATTGTGTGCTTGTAAGCTATTTTTCCTGTTAGGTTATTGGAGTGGGAACCATTATTTTTTTTCCTAAGGAACTTTTTTTTTTTGTAGTTGGTACACAGGCACACAATTTGTTTGTTTTCTTACTCTGAATGGTATGAAGTGGGCGAGCAGCTTTTCTCCCCATATTCTTCACAAGTTTTAATTTAAATGTTATGAAGTGGGCGCGGTTTAGTGCTTAGGATTGTTCAATATGGTCAACATACTAGGTCTGCATTAGGTGGACCTATTATCTTATGGATGTGTGTTTTAATATGTTGTATATTGTTGTAAAATAACCTTTAAACAGTATTTTTCCATAGATAGCCCAGAGACGCCCTTGATTTGAGTTTGCGGAGACAGAGGGGGATTATTGATATAGCATAGTAGCAATCATTGTTCTTTAGTTATAGCTTGAATCCTCAAAGCCACATCTACAGAGTCACACTTTCTTTTGTTCAAGGTTTTCTTTCAGACATTCCCACCGTAATACGCCGTTTGCTATGTTGCATTATGTTTATGCTCTGTGACCAAAAATCTATTTCTTGGAGTCTGCTGTGTATCACCGTGTTGGAGAGTATATCACCGATTGCTTCTACTATTGCAGATGTACTGTTGCTGTAACTCATTATGGTCTGTGTGAACTGTCAAAGTACATGTGCACCCATGACAATATGGACTGTTCTAATGATATGCACCATGAAACAATGGGCAGTTCTGATGATGTGCACCCATAACAATATGCACGCTGTGCAATCAGTATATTATGGACAGTCACCTTGTGCACCCACCTCGCTGATGATAATACAGGCCTTGGAGACTCAGTGACAGCTGATAAAGCATTGTCTGCAACATACAATGGAAGTCGACGGATGTCTGTCAATACCAGCAGCAGTGAATAAATCCGGATGTCACCAGATTTGGTCACCCAAAATCACATAAGCGGTTATGGATGGTGTAAAAATATGAAATATGTTTGATGATCTGCTGAAGAAGGTGTGGCATTAAAACATTTGTGTGGTGGCTGAAGGATGCAGGCTGTAACTTGAGATACTGCAGGTTGTCATAACACTGTGCGGTAATATATCGGGTCCCATCGGTCTCAGCAAATTCCAAGCACTTACATTTTATATATTTGTGAGACCTCGATATATATATATACATATAAATATAATATATATATCTCTGTCTCAAGTGGGCGATATGTAAATAAGGGGCCTTTATGGGAAATCAATATTGTTAATAATGGTATATATATATATATATATATATATATATATATATATATATATTTGAATATACAGCAGGGCATGACATGAAGTGGAAAGGCCTAAGGCACGTTTTCCAAGCTAGATAATATCTGCATTCCAAAACCAGAAAATAGAACAAAGACATCTGAGAGGGCACTAGATAATATCAACATTCTGTGACCATACCATAAATATGTTGTATAGACCTGGAATAGCAATTACACCCTCCTAGCAAAACACCTGGACATCAAAAGATTAGATAGACGCTGGCACCATAAATTATACAAACGGCTTCTGGGAATTTCCGGGATGCACCCTCTTTTGTATAACCGGTGGGTCTAGCCCAAGGGAAAAAGAAGACTAGGGTCGTAAACGATCAAAGGAATTCCAGAAGCCTACTTTTAGTATAATTAGGAGATGAGGATGGCATCAGAGAGGGCAGAAGAAGGAAGGAAGGTTTGGACGGGAGACTGCTTTCACAGGAGAAGCTTGTGAGTGCCGTATCAGGAGGGTAATGTGTCTTTCCCTGTATATATGTATGCCAGTCTCATAACTGTATGCCAGTCTCATGTATTGTGTTTGATTTGAGATTTGATTGCATCATTGTGTTATTTTGTCAACAATATATCTCTTTATTTACTGCGTGTCTCAGTGTCTCTTGCATTTACCAGAAGTCAAAAGAACCTATAGTCTTATAGTCTTATGCGTGTATCCATTGCGTGATCATTGGCCAGATATTGACAATATTGGTATATGTATTGCCTATTTTAGTCGAGCCGGGCAGGATAAATATATACACAATATTATTAATATCTAGTTATAATATTGTCTACAAGTGGCGACCCAGGCAGGAGATTTAGAGTTATAAATTAATATCTAGATATTGATATAATATCTAGTTATTAATATTAATATCCACTTGTTTACATTTGGCCGAGCGGCAGGCAGGAGATATTAATATTATTATTATATTCTATTGATTCAGGAGATATTGAATATAATATTTCAGTATATCTAGATATTAATATTGTTTACAGTTTGGCTTGCGCCAGCCAGGAGATACTATTTATAATTATTATGATAATATTATTTACAGATTGGCTAAGAGCCATTCAGGAGAGGTTCTATTGTTTACAGGGGTATAGTATTAGTTTCTGCAGTAATAATTTTTCACTGCTGGTTTGCAACACATGGATCTCCTTATCCAACATAGCAGTCCTCCCCCCTTCTAATTCTCCACCCACCATAATATGCTGTCCCCTAAGTAACCTGTCTTCACTTGTTTTCACTCTTGCCCTCCCCCCTCATCTCTAGTTTAAATAACTCTCCACCCCCTCTAGTATCCTCTTACACAGCACAGCAGCCCCCCTTCCATTCAGGTGCAAATTATCTTTAGAATACAGTTTGTACCCCAATAAAAAGTCAGCCCAGTGCTCTAGGAACCCAAATCCCTCTGCCCTGCACCAGGACTTGAGCCATGTATTTAACTAACCTCCCGCTGTCTTTCATGTGTAGCGCATGGCACTGGCAGTATTCCAGAGAATACAACCTTGGAGGTCCTTCCCTTCAACTTTGTGCCTAATTCCTTAAATTTATTCTTAAGGATCCTCCATTTCCCATTAATTCTGTCATTGGTTCCCACATGGACCACGACAGCTGGGTCATCCCCAGCCCCTCCCAGTAATGTATCCACCCTTTCCACCACATGCCGAACCCTGGCACCAGGGAGGCAGCAAACCATTCGGTTGAGGCGGCCTTGGTGAGTCTGCCTGTTAATAGAATCCCCTATGACCACTAACTGTCTAGTCCTACCTGCAGTCCCAACCATCCGCTCACTAGCTGGGCTGTTCTCCCGGCTGTTAGGGAGAGCAGTATCTGCTAGGGCATTCATTTCTGAGACTGTCACTCTTGCATCATTACCCAACTTGGCAATTTTGCTAGGGTGCGCAGACACAGGTATGGCCTTCCTTTTCTGTGCACCCTTTCTACTCCCTCTATCTACACGTACCCAGCTACTTATCTGCTTATCCTGATTACTCCACCCTCTGTATCTACCCCATTTATTGCCTGCTGAGTGAGCAGCATGCCCTTTTCCATATTGTCAATCTCCCTCAGTGTTGCAGCACCTGTGTTACTCCCTTTTTTTTAATAAGCTGATCCACCCCTGCAGCCAGTGGGTCAGCATTGCATTGTTTTCCTGTACCCAGATCCAGAACCTAGGACCCCTTCCAAAGCCTTGTGATCTTCCCTCCCTGCCACAGCCTTGTTACCCACTTTTGGACTTTGAACTGGATCCCTGTGCATGTATGTTTGCAGAGTCTACCTGTGTATATGTACAGCAGCCTCAGTGTGCGTATATTTGCTGAGTTCACCTGTATTTCTGTACACCACCCGTAGCACACAGTGTTCACCTGTATTTTTGTACAGCTACCTCAGCATGTGTATGTTACTATGTTCACTTGTGAATGGCTGTTGTGTGCTATGTATACTTGTTACTGTTTATCACCATTAAACATGGTTTGCCGCATATCTGCCTCTGTCTCGCAGCTCTCAATTATTGGTTATTCTATAATAGGGGATTTCTCTGCTGGGACATCTGTGACAGAAACATTCTTCAAGCTCAGTTTAGAATGACACTCACAGTTACAGTCAACAGGGGACAACCAGTCTATCCGTGGTATTTCTTCTACATTCCTATCTACACCCCTAGTTGCACTCTTCTGTCCCCGCCCTTACATCTCCCCTCTGTTCTCCTTCTCTTGTCTCTCTACTTTAGCTCTTTCCCTCCCCCCCCCCGTCCCTCTGCGAACCCTAAAGGGGGCACCTAAAGCTTCACTTATGACAAAACTTACAGTGTGCTCTTTCAATGTAAAGTGCCTCAACATACCCGAGAAGAGATCTAAAATTCTCTATGACCTCCACAAACAGAAGGTCAAGGTTGCTCTTTTTCACGAAACTCATTTTAAGACCGACCACATCCTCAAGATTCGAGACAGTTACTTCTCATCTTGGTTCCACTGCCCCAACCCAGCAGGCAAATCTAAGGGGGTGTCGGGTCCCTCCCCCACGAAATCCTCGATTCTAAGGTAGACCCCCAGGGTAGGTTCCGCTTCCTTAAGTTCAAACTCTTTACTAAAACATACACGGTGGCGAACATCTACGCCCCCAACACCGATCAAGCTAGCTTCTGCTTCGCCTCCTTGAGAATTTTACAGAGGGGATCTTACTCACTAAGGGGGACTTTAATACCCCACTCAATCCCTCCTTGGACACCTCCTTTGGGAGGACAGCGGTGTCGCTGGGCAAAATAAACCACCTGAAAAAGGTCTTATCGAACCTCCAACTAGTAGACACTTGGAGAGCGTTACATGGCTCTAAAAGAGACTACTCCTTCAATTCTCATGCTGCCAACTCATATAACAGGATAGACTACCTCCTAATTAGCCACCACGCCTTGGACTGGGATCCGAGTGCTTGGATTGGTCCAATAGTTTGGTCTGACCACGCTCCGATATACCTGATGATCCTCTTACCGGGTATCTCTCCAACCTGCTGGTCATGGCGACTCAATGATAATTTGCTTGGCGACACAGCCTGTTCCTCTGCCATTGAGACAGTTATTGAGCATTTTCCTTGGTGACCACAGAGAAAACACCACCCCCTCCCCTATCAATGGGAGGCACTGAAATGTGTCATCAGGGGGGAGTTTATTACGCACGTGACGAGGTTGAAGAGAGAATGGGCCCAGCTAGTGACACAGACCCTGCAACAGATTCATATTCTGGAGGGAGACCATAAAGCCAACCCTACAAACACAACTTTGCTTGAGTTAATGAATGCCAGGGAAAAGCTTTGGAGACTGTACAATCAATCTTACCTGCGATACAGGGATAAGGGTAGAGCCCACCTATATGAGTCAGCCAACAAATGTGGGTGTCTATTAGCAAGATCCCTGCACCCGAGGTTGTTAGCGACGTACATCCCTAACCTAAAGTGGCAAGATGGTGTTATAGCCCAAACCCTGTCCGACATAGCAGGTACCTTTTAGAGAATTTTACATCTCGCTCTATAACCTTCATAGCCACTCGACACCCTCTTACCCCATGGCGACTGAGGAAGAAATAACTGAATACATGGCTGCCACTCCTCTCCCCTCTATCCTTGCTCCAGAAGTTGCAAACTTAGAAGCTTCCTTCCTGGAACAAGAAGTAGCGCAGGCGGGGGCGTGTCCTGGCAATGGCGGAGTGCAGACGTGTGTAGCCCTGCTCCCGGACCCCAGACCCCTTAATCAGCCTGAGCACCGCTAATTTTGGCCACCTGAAACATGTCTAAGAAGAGAGGGAAGAAGAGTGGAGACAGGGGAGACAGGAGGACTCCCCCGAAATGGGCGACGGCGGGCAAATGGCTTACCGGCGGGAGAGGCGCGAGGAGCGGCATGGCAGCGGGCCACGAGGAAGACCAAGTGACGGAGGCAGCCAGCCTTACCTCATCGCACAGTGAGGCTTCAGACCCGGAGAGCGTGGAGTTCCGGGGCCATCTGTCTGACCGCGGAGCTGAGGGGCGAGAGGAGATGCTGGCCGGGGAGCCGGAGGAGCGAGGTGGGTGTAGCAAAATGGCGGCCGCGGAGCCGGAGGAGGCCGCATCACCGCCCGCATCACGGGCCGCGTCATGGCCCGCATTAAGATCCCCGGAGGGCCCGACTCGGAGGGGAGGGGGAGCGGAGACCCAGCCTGCCGACGGAGGCTCGGCAAAGACGGCGTCCACCACGCAGCTGCATAGCGGGGCTCTGCAGCAGAGTGCAGGGAGCCAGGAGGCTGCTCTAAATACAGTCCACACCATCAGGCCCTTGGGACACTGTAACAATAAAGCATCACACTCCCTGGCCTTCTCCCCTTCACATATGCAGGCCGGGCAGCAAGGGATAAGCTGGGCTGTGGTTCCTCTTACAGGCCCCGTAATGGGGGAAGTGGCACAGGGCGCAGAGAAAGGCAGGGCGCCCCCTCACACCTTAAACTGACAAAATACGCCTTTGAGCCCAGAAAAAGCAACAACATGCCTGCCCCAGGAACCTCCGTTTCGGTCGCTGAGGCTGCCCAGTCAGGGGAATCACCCCATATACATCATGGCCGTTTTGAAGCCACCCAGGGAGCACGGCCGGCCGGGCTCGGAACCCCTCAGTTGCTGGGCTCCCCCCCATCCCCGCTGGTACCGTCCCCAGGGGGAGTGAGCGACAAAGCCGGACTGGGGCTTTCACCCATGTCCCCAGGGTCCTTCTCGTCTCCATCTGGCGCCCACCAGGTGTCCCCACCTGGGCCGCTCTTCTCTCTCGATGGAGGGTCCCCTGAAGTGCCTCAACCCCAAGCCAATGAAATCCACTTAGAAACCCTCTCACTTCTAAAAGGGATCCCGTCACGATCTGACATTGAAAGTCTCATCGCAAAATATGAAGCAACCTTTCAAAGGGAACTGACAACTGTTAAACATCAGGTCTCAGAAGTGGATCTAAGAGTTACTGCGCTAGAGGCGGAGAGTGTAACGGCAGCCGGCCACGTGCAGGCGTTAAAATCCAGATGCGCCCGGCAAGAAGCGATGCTGCAAACGTGCCTTCTTCATATGGACGACCTGGAAAACAGGAGTAGGCGGAACAACCTCCGTTTGCGGGGCATCCTTGAAGCGGCTGGGGGAGAAAACCTACAGCGCATTGTCTCAAAAATCTTTAACACGATCCTTGACCGAGACCCAGCTACCACCATTGAGCTTGACAGAGTACACCGGGCCTTAGGCCCCAAAAGTCCGGATCCAGCTTTTCCTCGTGACGTGGTGTGCAAAGTCCACTTGTTTTCCCTTAAAGAAGAGATACTTCGGAAAGCCTGGCACAGGGGAACTGTTGAATTTGATGGTGCGGCTGTTAAAATTCTCCAGGACCTCTCCAAACGGACTTTGCAGATGCGGAAGGCCCTTAAGCCCCTTCTTGAAGTTATCCTAACAAACGGGGCCACTTACAGATGGGGATATCCCTTCCACCTGATTGTGAGGAGAGAGCAACGCAATTTCATTCTGAAGTCTCCTTTGGACTTGGAGAGTCTGTTTGAGTTTCTCGGCTGTGAGCCCGTCCAGATCCCGGACTGGTTGTCGCCGGAGTTTCCACACGCTGTGCAAGAGTCCATGGGCGGCCCACGGAGGGGCCCGAGGAACTATCGCGACCTGCATCGCCTCAAGAGGTCCTCTGCCCCGTATAGGAGCGGGTTGCCTCGATCTTTGTGGGGCGACACACCCGTGCTGCGGCCCCGTGCGGGACACCTGGACGGGCGGCCCGGGGGGCCGGGGCCTATCCCTCGCCCTCTGGCTCCCCCGGCTGGGGGGGTGGAGGGAGCCTCAGCGAGCCCCAAGGGGGGTGGCTGATGTTGACTTCCCCCGACGTGGCGCCCCTCCCCTCCTCCTTATTCTCTCTCAGCTTCAGCAATGAGCCAGTGAGATGGACCAATCCCACTATGGGGCGGCAAAACTAATTGAAGTACCTCCCAGAGACGATCCCCTTGGGCTTGGTCCCTGCGGCGATGTTGTTAAGCTGTCAAGTTCTTAGGTTATTGTTGTATTCCTGTGGTCCTCTTCTCCTTAGCATGGTTATTGTTAATATAGGTGGTTTATTGGCTGGTATACGTGTCTAGAAAGGGGTCGGGGGACGGTGGGGTCCTCACCCTTGGGTTCCGCCTTCCCTGCTAGACGCTTTACCCCCCAATAGGAGGAGCCTTTCAGACGCCTCGGCAACGGAAGCCCCGTTTTATCCATACTTGGATTAGTACTGTTATTTCTAGTTTGTTCTGTTCTGTGTTCTAATTTTTGGTTATAGTGCACCCCCCTCCACAGGGGTAGATTAGCTACCCTCGTACCCCCCCTCTCCCTCTTTCCCCCTCCCCCTCTCTAAGTGGGTGCTGGGCTGGCACTCGTTGGCGCCATGGCTAGGGGGGATAAACCAGCAATCCCGACCAAGGCCATATCTGAAGTTAACATAGTCTCCCTGAACGTTAAAGGGCTTAACAGCCCGGAAAAAGGTCCCTCATATTGAGAAATCTCAAGGGGCTTAAAGCCCAAATAGCCTTCCTGCAGGAAACGCATTTCAAGGCCGGTGGTCCACCCTCGCTGGGTAACAGATCCTTTCAAAAAAGTTACCACAGCTACTCCCCGGACTCTAGGTCCCGGGGGGTCTGCATTCTAATCGATGCCAATCTCCCGTGGGAGCTCACTGACTATAAAACAGACGGGGAGGGTCGCGTCTCATCTCTACACCTTTGCCAATCTTTACCTGCCGAATTCGGGTCAGACCGCCTTCCTTGAAAAAGCAATGGAGATCCTCTCGACCTTCAGGGAGGGGGAGCTGATTGTTGGGGGAGATTTTAATCTGACATTAGATCCACTTATAGACACCTCCAAAGGGGCACCCCAGCTGTCCTACACTAAACTTAATAGGCTTAAGAAAGTAATTGCCCTGCACCAGCTGATAGACCCCTGGAGAATCCTCCATCCGACGGATAAGGACTACACGTTCTTCTCCGCCCCCCACAATTCTTATTCCCGGTTAGACTTCTTCCTCATCCCCCATGCCTCTCTACCCAGGGTCTCTGCAGCGGAGATCGGCAATATCACCGTCTCTGACCATGCCCCAGTCAAGCTCACAGTGATTCTACCGAGCCCCTTTATGAAGGGATGGTCCTGGAGGCTCAATACCTCCTTACTAGAAGATCAGGAAGTCATGGAGGAAATCCAAAAAGAACTCCAGGAGTTCTTTGCTTTAAATGCTTCCCCTGAGATAGGCCCGGGAGTCTTGTGGGAATCCCATAAATGTGTCATTAGGGGGATTTTTATCAAGATCGGCTCCCGAATAAAAAGGAGGAGAACAAAGCGCACGCTGGAGCTCCTGACGGAGATCAGGAAACTCGAGATGCTACATAAGCAATCCCTGGCAGCTGCCCACCTGGCAACATTGACGTCTCTGAGGGAACAGCTAAAAACGCTGAGCTGCGATAAGCTGAAGGCTCAATTAACTAAATGTCGGAGAGCCTTTTACGAGTCGGGAGACAAATGTGGCAGGCTCTTGGCCAGGGCTCTTCGATCAGAAAGGGCAAGGACATATATCCCGAAAATCACAGACTCAGATGGTCGGGTCAGACACCTAACAAGTGAGATTGCCGAGTCCTTCAGGAGGTTCTACCAATCTTTGTATAACCTCCCAAAGGTCCGGAGACCTGACCAGCTGTCCGTAATAGATAGATACATCAAAGAGTCGGGGATGCCCAGCTTGCCGCCTGATGTGGTCGAGGGGTTGGAGGAGCCTATCTCACTGATAGAGCTACAGAGGGTGGTCGAGGGGGCGAGCCCCGGGACCGGATGGGCTCCCGGCGCTCTACTATAAAAAGTTCTTGCCGATCCTGGCCCCCAGAATGCTATCGATCTTCAACTCGGTCAGGGACGGAGGTTCCTTTCCGACAGACTCCCTAAGAGCATTCATTACTGTGCTGCCGAAGGAAGGGAAAGATCCCTCACAATGTGGCAGCTACAGACCGATTTCACTTTTAAATTCGGATATTAAATTATTTGCTAAAATCCTAGCCACAAGAATAGCCCCGCACCTCCACCACGTAATCGGGTTGGACCAAGTAGGTTTCATGCCACACAGGGAAGCAAGGGACAACACTGTTAAAGTGTTGAACCTAATCCATACTACTCAGCAGAAGAGCATGCAGTCCCTTCTCCTCGCGACCGACGCCGAGAAGGCTTTTGATAGGGTTAATTGGCTCTTTATGAGGGCCACCCTACGTCACCTGGGCCTTGGCCCTAATGCGCTAGGCTGGATCTTCAGTCTTTACGAGGGGCCCTCGGCGTCGGTCCGAGTGAACGGCATGTTCTCGGACTCTTTTAGCATCTCGAATGGGACGAGGCAGGGGTGCCCGCTGTCTCCCCTGATTTTTATCTTGACCCTGGAACCACTACTATGTAGGATTCGCGGGCACCCAGACATTAGAGGTCTGAGAGGTAAGGTGGCGGAATATAAAGTAGCTGCATACGCAGACGATCTGATCTTCTGCTTAACAGGTCCAGAAATCACACTACCCAACTTAATGGAAGAGCTCAAGCACTACGCGGAACTTTCTGGGTACAAAATAAATTACTCCAAATCGGAAATGCTCAATATAAACATCCCGACAGAAAGGTTCTCTCGTATACGGAACTCGTTCCCCTTCAAATGGGCTAAAGAGAGCCTCACATATCTGGGGACTAAAATTGGAAGTGACCTCTCCAAAATTTTTCTTCTCCAATTTTTGCCTAAACTTCCCACCTCTCCTTAAAAAATTTCAGGAAGATATCTCTAAATGGTCTCTGGGAAAGTTATCATGGTTCGGGCGGTGTAACGCTTTGAAGATGAATCTTCTCCCCAGGCTGCTGTATCTTCTGCAGGCCCTCCCTATAGCAATCCCACCAGCCTTCCTGCGGGAGATGAGGTCCCTCTTTGCCAGATTTGTTTGGGGAGGAAAACGACACAGGATTGATAGAGACACGCTCACCAGGGCTAAGGAGAACGGGGGAATAGGGTTTCCGGATCCAGTTAAGTACCATTCCGCTGTACACCTAGGGAGAATTGTAGACTGGTGCCTACATGGGAGTAACAAGCAGTGGGTTGGCATGGAACAGGAGGCTGCGGAGACATCCTTACCAAACATTATGTGGTTGGAGGGGAGGGACGTGCCCCGGGCTCTCAAACATCCCACCATAGGAACCACCATGAAGATAGGCAAGTTAACAGCCGGCCTCCCGGGAATCTCCCCCAGTCCCTCCCCTCTGATTCCTGTCCTGGGAAACCCAACCTTCCCCCCGGGCTGCGAGGGGCCGAGATCGAGGGAGTGGAGAGAGGCGGGAGTCCATAGAGTACAACACTTTTGGTCGGAGGGTGGATGGGCGGATCTTTCTTCATTAGCTCAGGCCAGGGGGCTTTCGGAATGGTCAAGTTGGCAGAGCACTCAGCTCCGGCACTTCCTAAGGTCCCTTGGGGATTTCCCCATTCGGCACAGGCCCCTCACAACTTTTGAAGAAATCTGCACAAGCAACAATCCGGAGACACACGTACTCTCCCGCATGTATAAGCTACTTATCTCCTCCATGTCGGAAAAGGTGCCGCCTTACATTGGAAAGTGGGAGTGAGACTTGGGTGTCACCTTGTCACCGGACCAGATTGGGAGGCTTCTCTCCGCGCCACATAAAACCTCCATTTGCACTAAATTCCAGGAGTGTAATTACAAGCTACTCACCCGGTGGTACGCAGTCCCCACCGTGGTCGGTAAGTGGGCACCTGGCTCTTCGACTGACTGCTGGAGATGTGGTGCGGAGCGGGGTGACACTTTCTGGTCTTGCCCCAAGATACGTCCCTTTTGGGAAGCCATCAGGAAGATAATAAACGATGTATCGGAATGTCACCTGTCTGACGATCCGGGCGCGTGTCTGCTCCACCTAACCAATGCCCCCTTTAAGGGTTATAAGAAGTCTCTCCAGTGTCAGTTATTGAATGCAGCAAAAGCCTGCATCCCGCTGGTGTGGAGGCAGGAAAGTCCCCCTTCGCTGGCAACTTGGGTTCTAAAGGTGAACGATATTATGCGCTTTGAGAGCCTCATACTAACGAGAGATGGAGGATCCGAAAAGTTTACCACTACCTGGTATAATTGGATGCTGTTCCTAGACTCAGATGCCTGTAAGGCAATCTTGGAGTCTTCATAGGAACGTAAACCCCGGCGCCCTGGTTACTACAAAAGCCTGAGCAGGAGGTTCTACATCCCCTCCCCCCGGTTCTGCCTTCTTACTGGTCCCCTTCCCCCCTCCCCCCTCCCCTCTCACGCCTGCGTTTGGGAGCCCAAGCATCCCCTCTTCCCTGTCCCTATAACCCGCCATACCCTTTTGTTTCAGCTTTATAGGGTCTTAGTAACATAGATCAAGTTGTTATCTGAGCCATTAGGTTTGATTTTGAGTCTGCATATGAAACATATGATTGTAGAAACGTAATTTTTAATATGAACCCTAGTGTTTTCGACTATTACTGTTTTTTCTCTGTATTTTGTTGATAATCCATAAATAAAGAATTTATAAAAAAAAAAGAAGTAGCGCAGGCAATTCAAGAATTAAAGGTAAATGCCCGGGACCAGACGTTTTTTCCCAAATATTTTATAAACATTTTGGCTCACGCCTGGTTCCATTCTTTAACTAAAACCTTTAATGCAATCAGTGAGGAATGCCCCTTTCTCAAGCAATCCCTGGAAGCGACGATCTCAGTGATCCCCAAACCAGGGAAGGATACCACCCTCTGCAGTAGCTATAGGCCCATTTGCTTGATTAATGTTGATTTGAAAATTTACTCCAAGATTATCTCTCTGAGGCTCAAGCCACTGTTACCTGACTTAATACATCTAGACCAAGTGGGATTTGTCCCAGGGAGAGAGGCAAGTGACATCACCAATAAAGTATTCAATTTAATCTCATATGTCACTTCCTCAAAGATCCCGGCTTGCCTCCTGTTGTGCGTCACGGAGAAGGCCTTCGACAGGGTCAACTGGGCATTCATGAAGGCTGCCCTTCAACAAATTGGTGTTGGCCCGAATCTCCTCTACAAAATTCTTGCTCTGTACACTGTCCCAACGGCGAGAGTCAGAGCCAACGGCCTTCTCTCTGCTCCATTCCCAATTCCCAATCGCCAGGGTTGTCCACTCTCACCCCTTCTTTACGTTATCACAAGGGAACATTTGGCCGTAGTCATCCGAAACAGTTCAAGTATACAAGGAATACAGGTAGCAGGCCAACAATATAAAGCCTCCCTATTTGCAGATGACCTGCTTCTGCACTTAACCTCACCCCTAACACCTTTTCCATCTGTCCTGTCTGAATTTAACAGCTTCAGCCGCGTAAGCAATTTTTAAATTAATAATTACTTAATCGAAGTCAGAAGCATTTAATCTTTCATTGCCCTTGCGGGTAAGTAAACAGTTAGAGCTAAATTTTCATTTTCAAATGGCAACCTCACTCCATTAAGTATCTAGGCATCCAAATTTCGAATATGTCTAAAATATACGAGTTGAACTACAGCCCCCTCCTCACTAAAACGCTGGCTGACTTAGGTGCATACGCAAGGAAACAACTCTCTTGGTTTGGGAGGGTTAATGTAATAAAGATGGACATTTTGCCAAAGTTATTGTATCTTTTGCAGACAACCCCAATAAAGCATTCTCCAAAATTGTGTGGGGGTTGCCAGACCAAGAATTCACCTTTCCACTCTTTTTAGGAGTAAATCTGAAGGGGGGTTTTAGCCCTTAAAATTCCCCCAAAAATGGGGTTTCCGCACCTGGGAGGGGGGCCCTATGCCATTTTTTTTTAATTAACCCCTTATCTTCTGTCGCCCAGCAGGTATAAACGGCTTCCAGCAGCAGCAGGAGAGCAGAAGCCAGAGTGAGTGGTGGGGGAAGGAGAGGAATAGGAGGTAAGTATTAAAAATAAATAAAATATTTTTTTTCGTGTGTGTGTATTTTTTTTTGTTTAGTTTTTTTTTTACATTTAACCCGTTGTGAACTGGTAAGGAGTTCATGAGACCCCTATACCAGTTCACAAAGCTTAGGGGCTGGCAAGTCACCTGGGGCTAACGGGTGACTTGTTATTAACCCCCCCGTCCCCCTATTACCTGCCTCCCCAAGCTGGCCCCTGTGCCCTGATCTACAAGCCCTGCATAGCTGATCCCCAGGCTGGTAATGCTGGGTAGAGGGGACCCCACGTAATTTTTTACCCTTAAAGTGGACCAACACCCAGGGGGGATCGGCCCGGAAATCTATAAGATTCCCGGACCGATCAGATCCCTCCCCGCGGGGCATCCGAAATCGGGATGTCCCGCGGGGAGGAGCCCCCCAGGAGGCCCACAAACCTTACCTCAGCCCCGTTCCATCGGCGCATGCGCGAGCCGCGGCCGCGTCTCGCGCTTCCCTCTAGCAGGGTTAGAGGGAAGCGCGAGACGCGGCCTCCAGCGCTCAGAGCCAGCTGAGCTGGTATGCGCGTCCAGGCGATCCAGGGTGTTGGTCCACTTTAAATATCCCCCCACCCCTGGGGAAAGAGACCGCCATTTTTTTTCTTTTTAACCATTTATAGTGTGGACAGTAGTTGTATTTTATTTGTAAATGTTATAAAGTGCTCTTTTCAGTTTGGGGGTCTCCTGAGCAAGAATGGGGGGGCTACCGATACATATGTGGTACCGTTGTAATCGGGAGAAATGGTGCCTTCATATGCAATATGGTTTTCTTTAATAAAACAAATGTTTTATTTAAAATAAAGGAGTCAATTTTCTAAAAAATATTTTTTTATTTTTTACACAAAAATATTTGAAAAAACAGTAGAAAAATTACAAACAAGACATTTAATGTTAAAGTCTAAACTCTGCTGCAAATATATATATATATATATATATATATATATATATATATATAATTTTCCGGGAATTTTTTGAAAAAATCACAGTTAAACATGGCGCAAAAAGGTGAAAAATGACCTGTCAACAGAAGGTGACAAAGTCTCTCAAAGTAAGTTGGCAGTTAAAAGGGTTAAAAGTATCTATGCATTAGCATATTGTTTTGTTCAGGGGACCATGCGCTTTCATATTTAACTTGTTTTTTTCTTATTTGCATATTGATATTTTAGGAAAACATGTCCTTTATTCTGCTTTTTTATACATTTTTTAGGGAAACCCTGTGCAACCTAAGAATTCTTCAAGGGATTACTTCCAGAAAGATGAGTCCACTACAACATGCTGGGTATTCTTAAAAAACTTAACGTGTGTACTTTCAGGGAATATATGGTTTGTGGGGGGTATTCTAAATGTAAAGGGTTGTTTTGGTTGAAAAAACGCTAAGTGCCCCCTTTGTCTGCAGAGCTAAAAGTAAAATGACCATTACAGGGTCCTTCTCAAAAAATTAGCATATAGTGCTAAAGTTCATTATTTTCCATAATGAAATGATAAAAATTAAACTTTCATATATTTGAGATTCATTGCACACCAACTGAAAATTTTCAGGTCTTTTTTTTGTTTTAATACTGATGATTTTGCCATACAGCTCATGAAAACCCCCAAATCCTATCTCAAAAAATTAGCATATTTCATCCGACCAATAAAAGAAAAGTGTTTTTAATAAAAAGAAAAGTCAACCTTCAAATAATTATGTTCAGTTATGCACTCAATACTTAAACGGGAATCCTTTTGCAGAAATGACTGCTTCAATGCGGCGTGGCATGGAGACAATCAGCCTGTGGCACTGCTGAGGTGTTATGGAGGCCCATGATGCTTCGATAGCAGCCTTAAGCTCATCCAGAGTGTTGGGTCTTGCGTCTCTCAACTTTCTCTTCACAATATTCCACAGATTCTCTATGGGGTTCAGGTCAGGAGAGTTGGCAGGCCAATTGAGCACAGTAATACCATGGTCAGTAAACCATTTACACGGGTTTTGGCACTGTGAGCAGGTGCCAGGTCGTGCTGTAAAATGAAATCTTCATCTCCATAAAGCTTTTCAGCCGATGGAAGCATGAAGTGCTCCAAAATCTCCTGCTAGCTGCATTGACCCTGCCCTTTATAAAACACATTTTTTCAGGAGGGTCCGGGGTTAGGCTCCCCCGGTTTCTGTCTTTTATCTCTGACTGTTACCACACCGTTTAGTAAAAAAAGTTTGTTTACATTTATTTATGATTTATTTAAAAAACAATACATAGTTTGTTTTTCACATACAATTTACGCCTCAACATTCTAATACATGGAAAGTTATCTGACCATTGTCTCTTATTTCAATTACACATGAATGTACCTTTCAGGTGGGCAGACATGTTTCGCCTTATGACAAGGCTTTATCAATGCCCTATTCACCTGAGAAAAAGAGATACAGAGAAATGATGAGCCTTAGAAGCATTCTATGTTGAGGAAGCATATCTAGTGAATATAGTTACATTAAATTGATAATCAATGTAGATAAGCATTAGGCTACCTTATTGGGGAATTTCCATACATGCAGTAAAGTGGGAGACTGTATACTGGAGTTGTTTCCCGAGAAATGTCAGGTCCATGTGTCCTTTTAGGCACTGCATACAATATTTATTCAAATTGGATTGTGCTGGCCCTTTAAGAGATGTTGACCGGCCGTGATATGCTGGCCCTTTAAAAGATATTGCGCCACTTCCTTCAATTTAATGTTAGATTAATGCGAGGTTAGCCATACTGACATTATCAAATCATGGGTAAAATATTCCCTAATTGTTGATTAATTCATACCTGAAATCCCAGGTTATAGATTTCCCTGTAGTTTGCTTTGCCGTCCTTTCTGGCTTTCCCTTACTTTCTGTGGCACTATAAACATAGGGTGCACCATTGTTATCTAAATGTATTTCCATATATAGTTCTATGCAGTATTTTCCATATGGGTAGAAAAAGAGTGTTACATCTAGGTTGAGACTAACGGTAGTTAAAATGTGCATTGTTGGCAAAAGTGGATAGGGAGAAACTATGGACATAGATAAAAAGACAGGGATTCAATAAAGGCAGGTTACCTTGCAGCTTGGAGCCCTGGGGGAAGAAACAACTCCCCTTTCGTGTGAAGAAGTCGCCGTCTAGCGTGTTACCCGTCCGATGGTCGGGGCTGCTGTGCGCTCCTCCGGTGACGCTTTCCTGTGTCCTAGACATTACAATTAACAAAGACTCGTCGGGTCACATTACGACCACTCTGTATAGAAAGAGCACTGCAGCCAACACGACGTTGAGAGCATCCAGTTCTCATCCGTCTCACCTTTTAAAAAGTATCCCCTACGGGGAGTATTTGCGCGCTCGGCGCAATTGCAGTACCATTGAAGCATTTCAGGATGAGGCCAGGACCATACGTAATAGGCTGACAAAAAGAGGATACAAACAAACCGTCCTAAAAGCAGCATACAAAAAAGCTGCAAAAATGGATAGGCAAACATTACTATACAGACCTAGGAGAACAAAAACCCAACAGGGCCCTGCCCTCATCCTGACCTATAATCAATCACAAACACAAATACGAAAAATTCTGAAAAGGCACTGGCAGATTCTTTTAAATGACCCACACGTGAAAACGTTCCTACCAAACGAACCAAAAATCATATTTAGGCGGCCTCAGAACATCAAAGACCGCTTAGTCCACAGTCACCATAATATCAACCTCAAAGATCATTGCTGCAAACAAAAGGGAACATATCGATGTGGGGGGTGTAGCATGTGTCGCTACATCCATACAGGTCCAACAATAACGATTCCCAATAAAGGGGAATATAAAGCCAAACACTTTGTTAATTGCCAAACCAATAATGTGATCTATCTTTTAACCTGTGGATGTGGGTGATTTTATATAGGAAAAACAAATCGTCAGCTAAAACGTAGAATCTATGAACACCAATACAGTATAAAGAGCGGTAATAAAAAACTACCAGTAGCACATAATTTTGCATCACACCACAATAATGATCCTGGATCCTTAAAAGTATTTGGATTAGACCGCATACATACGTCCCAACAAGGAGGGAACATAGAAAAAATAACGTTACAAATGGAAACAAAATGGATATATAAACTAAAGACAGCACAATATCCAGGGCTGAATGATACTCTAAGCTTTGTATCATACATATAGAACTAAACGTACTTAAGAACAACTGTGTAGATAGGAGAAGGGGAAAATGGGGAATGGGAAGGAAGATAAGCAGAATAGGCATGATAACATATGAAGATACATATAATTGTGGGAACGTACATGTCATACGATAATGACACAACAAAAGAAAGTATAAAGGAACTGATAAATATGTGTATATATAGCATGGAAATGTCAAAAAATAAAAAAATAAGGAGAATTACTGTAAACGAGAAATGTCTGGTTCTACACCTTTGGGTATTTGATCTTACGATATCAACGCAATATCACCTCATAGCATCAACACGGTAGGACACCACTTGGGGTGTTACAGAACATCCTAAGTGGAGTTTTTAAGGTGGGGACCAAAAATATCATATGCAAATATAAGGCACCCCAGTATGGGTGAGATACGAAAATGGGATTAGACATCCCAAACTATGGGACTGACACCAAAACCCTACGAGATACTAAGAGCAGGTAACAGGCAGCACCAGTAAGGGCAGCACAGGGGAATAAGCTAAATCATGATGCCGGGGGGGGGGGTTGTATACCAATCACAGGGTTTTATCCCCTTTTTTGCAATATAGTATCTCTCAGGTAAACATCCCACTGTAGGGAGGGTAGAGGAGAAGGAGTCACATATACATCCAATATTACACCTGATGAAAATGAGTGATGTAGAGCCCAGTGAGTAGTACAAAATTTAAGCACCAATATATTAATAATTAATGCCGTACCCACTGTAAAGCTGTACCCACATTAAAGAGCAAGGATTCTCCCTTTTCCCCTTTTCCTCTTTTCCCCCGGAGAAAGCAGTGTATCATCTTTCTGTGCTCATTTATGCACAGATATTTAGGTTTTCGCCTGCCCGAAGGTGATTATGCACAGCTCTTTAATTAAGGCATAAATTCATTCATCCCCCTGTATCCACTGAGGTCTCCGCCAAAATGGAGCCTCGAGTTTGACAGCCCTATCTGGCCGGTGACGCGCCGGGCCCCATCCGGCGGAAACTCCGGAGGCGTATATTGCGCCCGGAGCCCGGGTCACAGGAAAGTGTCACCGGAGGAGCGCACAGCAGCCCCGACCATCGGACGGGTAACACGCTAGACGGCGACTTCTTCACACGAAAGGGGAGTTGTTTCTTCCCCCAGCGCTCCAAGCTGCAAGGTAACCTGCCTTTATTGAATCCCTGTCTTTTTATCTATGTCCATCTACTTTTGCCAACAATGCACATTTTAACTACCGTTAGTCTCAACCTAGATGTAACACTCTTTTTCTACCCATATGGAAAATACTGCATAGAACTATATATGGAAATACATTTAGGTAACAATGGTGCACCCTATGTTTATAGTGCCACAGAAAGTAAGGGAAAGCCAGAAAGGACGGCAAAGCAAACTACAGGGAAATCTATAACCTGGGATTTCAGGTATGAATTAATCAACAATTAGGGAATATTTTACCCATGATTTGATAATGTCAGTATGGCTAACCTCGCATTAATCTAACATTAAATTGAAGGAAGTGGCGCAATATCTTTTAAAGGGCCAGCATATCACTGCCGGTCAACATCTCTTAAAGGGCCAGCACAATCCAATTTGAATAAATATTGTATGCAGTGCCTAAAAGGACACATGGACCTGACATTTCTCGGGAAACAACTCCAGTATACAGTCTCCCACTTTACTGCATGTATGGAAATTCCCCAATAAGGTAGCCTAATGCTTATCTACATTGATTATCAATTTAATGTAACTATATTCACTAGATATGCTTCCTCAACATAGAATGCTTCTAAGGCTCATCATTTCTCTGTATCTCTTTTTCTCAGGTGAATAGGGCATTGATAAAGCCTTGTCATAAGGCGAAACATGTCTGCCCACCTGAAAGGTACATTCATGTGTAATTGAAATAAGAGACAATGGTCAGATAACTTTCCATGTATTAGAATGTTGAGGCGTAAATTGTATGTGAAAAACATAAACTATGTATTGTTTTTTAAATAAATCATAAATAAATGTAAACAAACTTTTTTTACTAAACGGTGTGGTTACAGTCAGAGATAAAAGACAGAAACGGGGGAGCCTAACCCCGGACCCTCCTGAAAAAATATTTTGACAGATCTTGACTGTGTACCCACCTTAAGAATACATATAGGGGTATTTCTCAAAAAGGGTTACACAAGTGGGGAAACCCAGGATAGACGTAACTTTATAAAACACAGTCGACCAACACCGGCAGCTGACATGGCTCCCCAGACCATCACTGACTGTGGGTACTTGACACTGGACTTCAGGCATTTTGGCATTTCCTTCTCCCCAGTCTTCCTCCAGACTCTGGCACCTTGATTTCCGAATGACATGCAAAATTTTCTTTCATCAGAAAAAAGTACTTGGGACCACTGAGCAACAGTTCCAGTGCTGCTTCTCTGTAGCCCAGGTCAGGCGCTTCTGCCGCTGTTTCTGGTTCAAAAGTGGTTTGACCTGGGGAATGCGGCACCTGTAGCCCATTTTCTGCACACGCCTGTGCACGGTGGCTCTGGATGTTTCTACTCCAGACTCAGTCCACTGCTTCCGCAGGTCCCCCAAGGTCTGGAATCGGTCCTTCTCCACAATCTTCCTCAGGGTCCGGTCACCTCTTCTCGTTGTGCAGCGTTTTCTGCCACATTTTTTCCTTCCCACAGACTTCCCATTGAGGTGCCTTGATACAGCACTCTGGGAACAGCCTATTTGTTCAGAAATTTCTTTCTGGGTCTTACCCTCTTGCTTGAGGGTGTCAATGATTGCCTTCTGGACAGCAGTCAGGTCGGCAGTCTTACCCATGATGGCGGTTTGGAGTAATGAACCAGGTTGGGCTTTTTTAAAAGCCTCAGGAATCTTTTGCAGGTGTTTAGAGTTAATTAGTTGATTCAGATGATTAGGTTAATAGCTCGTTTAGAGAACCTTTTCATGATATGCAAATTTTTTGAGATAGGATTTGGGGGTTTTCATGAGCTGTATGGCAAAATCATCAGTATTAAAACAAAAAAAGACCTGAAAAATGTCATTTGGTGTGCAATGAATCTCAAATATATGAAAGTTTAATTTTTATCATTTCATTATGGAAAATAATGAACTTTAGCACTATATGCTATTTTTTTGAGAAGGACCTGTAAGTGCATGCTTTACTTTGGGGTGGTTGGCAACTCTTCCCTTGAGAATACCTATGCATGTTGGGTATCGTTCTGTTCGGGGGACATTGCTTATTCAGATGTATTTTGTTTTTTCTTGTTTGTATATAGTTCTTTTTTAGGAAAATGTGGCTTTGATTCTTCTTTTTTATTCTTTTTTAGGGAAACTCTGCGCAACCAAAAATTTTATTGAGGGATTACTTCCAGAAAACTGCGCCCATTTCAACAAGCCTGGTATGCCTAGAAAGCTCGAGGTGTGTACTTCCAGAGAATATATAATTTGTGGGGGTATTTCAAATTTAAAGGGTTGTTTTTCTCGAGCTGTTGGTTTGCGGGCGTGTTCTGGTCAGGAAAGGGTGTCTACCAAGACACATATGATACTGTTGTAACTGGGAAAAATTGGGATTTCACACACAATGAGATTTTATTGATAAATTTACATTTTTTATTGCAAAAAATGCTACAAATTGTAAAAAATTGATTTTTAAAAAAATGTTTGCACATATTTCACCCAAAAGTATTTAGAATATACAAAAAAGGCCAAACAAGACATATTTCATGTTGAAGCCCAGACAATATATCATTTTCCTGAGAAATCCCTGGAAATCCCTTCATAAATGAACATGTGGATTGCAATATAGTGAAACATGGCCTGGCAACAGAGGGTAACAAAAACTCTAGGTAGGCTGGCACTTAAAGGGTTAAGGGTATCTGACAGTGTGTTTTCACTCACCCTCATCCAGTGCATCCCATTTAACCCTTTAAGTGCCAGCCTACCTGGAGATTTTGTCACCCTTTGTTGCCAGACCATTTTTCACCATTTTGTGCTCCACATGTTTAAGTGTAATTTTTGAAGGAATGTTTGGGGATTTCCTAGGGAAATTATATATTGCTTTTTTGGCACAATTTGGGCTTTAACATAGAATAACCTGTTTGTAATTTTTTCAGTACTTAAGCAATATTTTGGGGTGAAATGTGTGGTAAAAAATAAAAAAAAATGCAATTTGTTACATTGTGTAGTGTTTTTTGTAAGAAAAAAAATTAATTTTATAAATAAAATTGTATTGCGTGTAAAAGCCCCATTTCTCCCGGTTACAATGGTACCACATATGTAGTGGTAGACACCCTTTCCTGCCCAGGAGACACCCCCAAATTGAAACAGTGCTTTAGGAGATTTTCAGATAAAATACAACAGCTTTGAAATACCCCCCACAAAGTATATATTCCATGAAAGTACACACTTCAAGCTTTCAAGGAGTACCAGGCTTCTGGTTATGTGCAGAGCTTTCTTCAAGTAATCCTACGGCGAATAACTTGATTGCAGAGGGTTTTCCTAAAAATAAATAAATAAGCAGAATCAAAACCACGTTCTTCTAAAGAAAATAATATGACAACAAGAAAAAACACACGGGATCTGAAAGCGCAAGGTTCCCTGAACACCCAACATGCATAGCTGCTTCGCAGGGTAGGGTTGCCAAACACCCAAACCTAAAGCTTGCGCGTAAAGGTAATTTCAGCTCATTATTTCAGCTCTGCTGACAAAGTGCACAACTTTTTTTACCAAAATTACCCTTTACATATAAAATACCCCCCACAAACCATATATTCCCTGAAAGTACACATCTCAACCTTTCTAGGCGTACCAGGTTGGTAGTTGTGAGCTCAGCTTTCCGGACGCAAACGTGTGAAGAATTCATAGGTTGCACAGCATTTCCCTGCAAAAATACTAGAAAAACACAATCCACACCACATTTTAATAAAAAAATAATATGCCAACAAGAAAAAAAAACACTAAATCTGAAAGCGCAAGGTCCCCTGAACAGAACAACACCCAACATGCATAGCTACTTCGCAGGGTAGGGTTGCCAAACACCCAAACCTAAAGCATGCGCATAAAGGTAATTACACCTCATTATTTCAGCTCTGCTGACAAAGTGCACACCTTACACTTTTTTAACCAAAACGACCCTTTACATATAAAATACCCCCCACAAACCATATATTCCCTGAAACTACACATCTCAACCTTTCTAGGCGTACCAGGTTGGTAGTTGTGGGCTCAGCTTTCTGGACGCAAACGTGTGAAGAATTCATTGGTTGCACAGCATTTCCCTGCAAAAATACTAGAAAAACACAATCCACACCACATTTTAATAAAAAAATAATATGCCAACAAGAAAAAAAAACACTAAATCTGAAAGCGCAAGGTCCCCTGAACAGAACAACACCCAACATGCATAGCTACTTCGCAGGGTAGGGTTGCCAAACACCCAAACCTAAAGCATGCGCATAAAGGTAATTACACCTCATTATTTCAGCTCTGCTGACAAAGTGCACACCTTACACTTTTTTAACCAAAACGACCCTTTACATATAAAATACCCCCCACAAACCATATATTCCCTGAAAGTACACATCTCAACCTTTCTAGGCGTACCAGGTTGGTAGTTGTGGGCTCAGCTTTCTGGACGCAAACGTGTGAAGAATTCATTGGTTGCACAGCATTTCCCTGCAAAAATACTAAAAAAACACAATCCACACAACATTTTAATAAAAAAATAATATGCCAACAAGAAAAAACTAAATCTGAAAGCACAAGGTCCCCTGAACAGAACAACACCCAACATGCATAGCTACTTCGCAGGGTAGGGTTGCCAAACACCCAAACCACAGGCGGCAACGGCAAAGATCCACAGGCTGCAATGGCGACGATCCACAGGCTCTGAAGAAAGTGAACAGGCATATTAGTTACAGGCAGTGGGGCAGCAACCCCCATCACAGGCATGGCAGGATTACCCCCCCCCCCCCAAAATCAGTGGCAGCGGGTACAAACCCCCCAATCCATCACAGGCAGCAGGGTGGATGGCGGAGGCCCCTCACCCCAAGGCATTATCATGGCAAGAGGACACCCTTAGGCAGCATGACAGGAGGACCCCCCCCCCGCACACCAAGGTACCACCCCTTACATTCGAGAACAACCCACAGCAACAATGTATGCTGCAGCTGCAGCCGCCACTGCGATTGGAGAATCGCACTGGAGCGGCGATCTAGCACACCCCCACCCCCCAGAAAAGCCGTCCGCAGCCTTCCTTTCCAAGATCGATGAATCGATCGATCAGGCAGGGTGGCAGCCCCCTCCAAGATCGATCAATCGATCGATCAAAAAGTTCCCCCACCGACAAGCGCTGCCGCCGCTCCCGCCGGACTCCGCCACCGCCACCCCTGCCGATCGATCTCCGCCGTCCCCACACACTCCCCCACCCACCCAAAACAACCGCATCCGCCACCCCCGCCACCGGTCGATCGCTGCCGCCCCCATACACACCCCCACCCCCCAGAAAAACTGCATCCGCTCCTCCGCCGCCCCCGTCGCCGATCGATCGCTGCCGCTGCCGCCGCCCCCACGCACACCACCCCCCCCCCCCCCAGAACAACCGCCGGCAACCTCCTTACCTGTAACACGGTCCAGGATGAGGAACGTGGAGCCTGCACCAGCTATTTATACAGCTAGTGCAGGCGCCTGCTGATGACGAAACTGCTGCATCCTGATTGGTTGCTGAGAATCTGGGTCACAGAAGAGTCATTCCTGTGACCTGGACCTGACCCAAAGATGGCGCTGGACAGGATCTGCCCAGCAACACAGCCCTCAGGGACCCCCGATGGCCAGAAGATAGGTAAATGCCAAGCACATGGAGAAGCAACCACGTAGAAACTACGTGCTTGGCATTTAAAGGGTTAAATAGGATGCCCTGGGTGAGGGTGAGTTAAATGCACTACAGCAAACTTCAAAACGTGGTTTGGGTAGAAAAGCAAGAGAAATATAGGCAGGTGTGTGTGACCTGTAACACTAATTAGGCTTGAATGACCTGGGCATTAAACCAAATGCAAACACACTGTACACTGTCTCTTTCTGTCACTGTCTCTCTCTGTCTCTATCTCTGCCTCTCTCTTTCTCGCCCTGTCTCTTTCTTTTTCTCTCCCTGACTCTATCTGTCCCTGGCTCTATCTCTCCCTGACCCGTCCTCACTGCAATACACTGCTGAAATGCGCCCGCAAGATGGCCGCCGCTTATATAGGTCTGTGACATCACCAGGGTGCCTGGCTGCTGATAGACTAAATGTGGATTCACCATTTTAGATGACCTGGACTGCACTAAATTGAGTTTAAGGAAACGATTCGTGCAATCGAATCTCTGCGATATTCGTATTCGTTTAGAACTGAATCTTTCCTGAAATTCGTAACCAATTTGGATTCATCAGATTCGATTCGCTCATCCCTAGTAATAAAGATGTGACTATTTTTACATTGGTAGTAACTGTGGTCTTTTGGGGTTTGCACCTTTTTGCCTGCGTGTTTTGTGTACTATACAACTGGATTTTCCCTGCTGATCGTTACTCATCACAGGTCCTGGCTTAACTGCCCCAGAGAACTAAGCTGTGCAGAAACACCTCCTGGTGGCCAGGTATAACACACTGGGAATCCCAGGAGGAAGAGCCACAAGCAGGTAACCAGGGGAGCTGCCGGCTTCTGGCCTAGGTCAAACTCCCGGATTTCACACATTCTAAAGTGATTGTGGTTTACCACTCTGGTTCAAAAAAATTTAGAGGCCGATTCATCAATAGCGCCAGGTAGCGACAGATGAGCGACTGTAGCGTGATTTTTTCAGCGCCAGCCAGTATTCGCTGTGCTTGGCCGGCGTTAGCTTGATGACAGCGACTCAGTCGGTGTGCGGTAATGTTGAATACGGGCTGGGGGGTCGCTGTTTCACAGGTCCAGCGTTGTATGTGAGCGCCTGACAACGAATGGCCAGAGCGAACGGCTAGCTTCATATTCATCAAAAAATCACGCTCCGAATGTGCTGTCGCTGTCCATTCCTTGTTTAAACCCCAGAGCGCTGGCGGCGATCTGTATTAACTAGTTTTTAACCCCTAAACAACCATATTTTTTTAATGTAACATTATACATGTTTTTAGAATCATTTTGTTATATGAATACATTAATCTCAGACCTGTTAGATCAATTCTGCACATATTTTTTTTTTTTTTTTTTTGACTTAAAAATAAATCCTAACATTGCAGAAGTGGTCTCCGAATTTTTGACATTAAAAAAAAAATTAAAAAAAATAATACCAATTAATTATGATTAATTATAGCTTGCTCCATTGAAATGCATTGGACATCGCCAGGGAGCGACAGCTCATACCTGGCGCTGTGAGGGAATTTGCAGCGGCGCTGTTCGGTCCAGGCGGCTTCATGATGAATGCCGCGCTAGCCGTCGCTCTCGCCGGCGCTAGCCTCATTTTGCTTGATAAATGCGTCATTGTGACCGCCGCGGGCGTACTTGAGTCGGTAGTCGCCGTTAGCTGCCGCTACCTGGCGCTCGTCAGACACTACCTGGCGCTATCGCTTGATGAATAAGGGCACTAGTTTGTTACACCCTTGCTGTATGTTGTTGTTTGTGCACTGCAAACAGGAAATGAGGCTAAATGTACACTAAAGTGTCATATCAGCAAAATATTAAAGTCTCTGTCCAGAAAATAAAAAAATAATCTTACCTTTCAACCCATAGGCTTAAACTGGACCGTCACCATGATTTAATGAAAAGCCCAAACCCTTATAAAACAATTCCCAAGCATCTAAAATTAATATATTTTACGTTTTTAGACACTTATTATTCTTTCCCCCACCAGGCTGCAGCTCTGTTCAGGAATCTAGGATACGGGCGCCGCCATCTTGACTCAGAAGCATCACACTTACTGAGGAGAGGAGAGTTGGATAAAATACAGGGGGTGGGTAATAGCTGTGATTTGCTCAAACAGAGCAGAGCTGGGGTCAGGAAAAGGTCAGCAATCCCAGAATGCAGAGCAGCACCGTCAGAAGGCACTTCCTGTTTGCAGGCTGCCTGATGTTCCATGAGCCGCCATCTTGGATGTTTAAAGGCTCATAACATGCAGTAGATGCAGGTAGGATGATTTTTAATGTGAGCAATCTGTATGTACAGGGTGTGGGAAACATATAAGATAGACTCTTATTCAGAGTGAGGGTCCGATTTAATTCCACGGGGTGCTGCAGTCAATTGCTCTCTGCCTGGCATTAGTGCATATTTCTTTCACTGCTCATGGAGGAGCTGGATCCCCTGATTGACAACAGGAGGTGCATCATGTGAGCTATCAGGAGCATCCACCACAGTTATGTGCTACCAGTGGTGGGCACTTCTATGCACACCAGATCAGTTCAGCCCACAGGACTACAAGGGATCAAGATTGCAAGCTGGCAGGTAAGTGATGTTTTTTTTGTTTGCCAGAACATTCTTTATAAATCATTTACATGAATATTTTCTTCATATTTTAATATAAAAATAATACCTTACTTATATGTATGTACATGAGTTAACTGGGGTACCTTGATTCTTCTTGATCTTGAGCTGCCATCCTGATTTACACCTGAGTAACCTGCTTCTGAAAAACACCATCAAAATGGCCTCAAAGCTCTGTGCAATAACACTGATTTCCCAGCCAAAAGTGTATGGGAATGACTCACGATTGCTCTTCACTGCCAAGAGCTCCATTTTAGATACATTTGTCTAAATGCTCTTTAGCTGCCCTCCCCCCACCCTGATTGACACAACATTAAGGCCCTTATTTATGAAGGAATAGCGACAGGTAGCGACTGGTGAGCGACCGGTAATGACGGGCACCGCCATGAGAACGCCGGCTCCCCACCACAATCACACATTTATCAAGCCGATCCGGCTTAGCGACTGAGATATCGCCAGATAGCCACTCATTCATCATTATTCCAGCCTCAGCCCACAGCACCAGCGTCCGACCTTGAACAACGACAGGTATGACCTCTCGCTACCTGGCGCTCTCAAATGCATTTCAATGGAACAATCTTTAAATATTCATAATTAATTGTTATTAATGTTTTTTTTTTAATGTGAAAAATTCTGTGACCACTTCTGCCATGTGAGATAATTTTTTTAAGGTAAAAAAAAAAAAAAAAATGTGTGCAGAATTGATATTACAGGTCTGATATTATTGTATTCATATTACTAAATTCCAAAAATATGGTGGTTTGGGGGTTAAAAAACTACTTTTAACACATCGCCGCCAGCGCTCTGGGGTTTAAACATGCATTTCACAGCGCGAGAATATTTTGAGCGTGATTTTTTGATGAATATGGTGGGAGCCGGTCGCTCTGACCATTCGCTATCATGCGCACCCATACATCGCGGAACCTGTCAAATAGCGACTCGTCACCCCGTATTCAACATTACTGCACACCGACTCAGTCGCTATCAACAACCGAACAATGGCCAAGCACAGCGACTACTAGCGGGCGCTGTGAAAATACTGCTACAGCAGCTCAACTGTCGCTACCTGCCGCTATTAATGAATCGGCCTCCCCGAAACAAATGTAACAACTGATGGCTGTTTATTCAGTGTGTATGAGTAGAATGCTAGACCAGCTTCCCCTTGTTTCTGATGCATATCTCACAGATTGATGTGAGATGCTGTTGGCATAGCTCCCCCTTCATGATATGTGTAAGCAGGACTGTCAGTTGCGTAGTAAGGTGGCTATTCCACAGCATCGGCCTGGGGATAAGCCCTCTCAAACAATTTATGCCACTGATCATCAGATGAGTGGTTTAGGGGAGAAATTTACTAAACTTAATTTTTTTGACTGGAGGTCCGCTTTAAATAGCATGCAAAAAAGCCATACCACTTTAAGCTGACACTTATTTACATTCTGCCTCCATCACAACAGAGGAATTACATCAGCAGAAGGAGGACTGTCTGTTATATATCTGTTCTGTATCTATATCTGTTAAGTAAATCAGGCTTTGTTAAACTGCCATCTGTTTCTTAACTGAACAACAAGCTGTCAGAGTTTAGGGCAATAACAATAATGTAATATTAAATGTCAGTGTGCAAAGGTCATATTTTACTTCCTCCCTCCTTGTGCTCGGGGCTGAAAGACAAAGACAAGCAGCTTTCCCAGTCTCATCGAGGCTTTAGCCACAATAAACTACCACACTATGCCAGAAATGTTGATGGAAAATGAGGAGGTAAGCGAACTGGGGATAGCTGGGGGCTTTTTCTCTGTCATGGTTTGCAAATAATTACATTCCTAGTTATAGTTACAGATCTAGCGTTGAATTGAAATGTATCACCTAACAGGAGCCTGGTGTTTTGTTAACCGGTTGTTGTGCCTGTCCGTTTTAGAGTGATATCTATGTTTAACATAGATATTTATATGTGTCCCTTAAATAAGAACCTTTCTAAACTATGAAGGCAGATTGTTGAATTGTAGACTAGTTATGCACAGTATATTATTGTGTCTGCCCAGTATCATGGTGTGGGTAGACACACTGGATCAGAAATAAGATTTATTTTCTGACAAATACTGTATATTACAGGTATAAAGTATTACATATATTAGTACTTGTTTTCACTAGGGATTGAATGAAATGGTTACTTGGCAATGCAAGTGATAATGGGGTGGATGAAAACCCATTTCTGGGTCGACCACTCATATTTTGAGACCCGCCCCATCCTGATCAGCTGGGCTTGGCGGTGGCCTGGTTATCCCATGGCCAGCCATTCAGAAAGGAGAAGCCACATCGCCGGACCAGCTGGGATCAGGTAAGCTATAGATAAAGGATATTAAAGAGGCTCAAGGAAAAAATCAAAGGCAAAATGCAAAGTACAGGTATAAAAAAAGAAACAGCAAAATGGCATACAACATCTTGTGTACGAATAAAAGGGGTATATAAAGTTGTTTGAATCCAGCAGGTCCCCGTCCAGCAGGTGAAAGAAATAATGGTGCTTACATACCTGCCAGAACCTGCGAATTCTGTTCACAGTGTCAGCATCAGACCCCACAGCACTAAATCTGGAGGGCAGGAGCCTTCAAAGAGTAACATTTTGTACTAAATGACAGTCGTCGAAAGCTTGGCTGGCTGCACTAACTTGGGGCTGTGGCTGTGGCGCAGGAGCAATGGTGAGTTAAGCCCCAAACCCACCCCCAGTCACAATGATGGGCCACACCCATTCTCTTCACTGCAGTAAATGGAGTAGGCACAGATGTTGCCGGTTCACGGTGGCCCAATGGGGATGCTGCAGGACTTGATCTTGGAACCAGGACTAGGATAAAGGTATTGCAGGGATTTTTTAGTGTTTTGCCTGGACTGGTAGTATTGAGGGGGTAAGGGATAAAGCCAAGTTTGGCTCTCCCTTAATTAGCCTGCCTAAGATTAGATAGGTTGCCCTCCTCTCTTCATAAATCTTTGGGGGGGAAGGGGGGTCTCTACAGGAGTCCCCTTGGTGTGGAGGGCTTTCTTGGGGAGTGGGGAGTTAGTCCCCTGTTATAAAACTTGTTATAGGCAAGGTAGACACTTGTTACTTAAAAATATTAGACATTTGTTCTGTTTCCATCACTCAGTGTATTTCATCACTGTGTTTCATCATAATTCACAGTTCATACATATTTTTTAAACATATTTTACTTGTTTGTATACATATACAGAGATGTTGAGATTGATGTATTTCTCTCTGTTCAATTGGGACCTGGACTGTCACTTTAATAAGAAAAAACTGATGAGTCACTGATTCAGTATATCATAGATCGGTGCGTCATTGTTTATTAACATCAATACAATATCAATACACACACACACGTACACACTAAAAAATGCCTGAAAAACACTCTATACTCCTGGGGAGCTTTGTGTGTGTGGCAGCTGTGCACGACTGATTTCTGCAGTCAGATGGGCCACTGGAGTGATGCAGAAAAATAACTGAGCCCAAATTTAGAAATGTCCATTTTCTTCTAAGGGACTGAGCATTCCAACTGACCTTTATAAAAAAATGTTTATCGTCTTGGTGTAACTGTATATCTTTTATCTTTGAAAATTGCAAACACCAGGCAACAGCACATAGCCTTTGCTTATGAACGCTAGTCATTTGTTCTGGCCTTGACAGACCTTGCTTTTATGCCCAGACCACACCTGCCATCACATGCAGGGACTATAATAAGACAAACAGAGACATTTTATACACATAAGAAGTGAAAAAACCCTATGCTAGGGTAAAAAATGTAATACCTAGGGTGTCCCAGGAACCCTAACTGTTTGCTGCCACCCATATTGTTAATGCTGTAAAAAAATAGAAGCATATAAATGCCAGAAGTATATACAACTCAATGTGTTCACTAATACCATTGGTAGGCCTTTGTGCTTGGTGAGAGTTTCACTGCACCAGACACCTGTCCTTTAACCCTTTTAGTACCAGCCTACCTAGAGATTTAGGGCCTTATTTATCAAGGGCTAGCGCCAGGTAGTGTCTGACTAGCGCCAGGTAGCGCCAGCTATCGGCGGCTACCGACTCCAGAACGCCAGGCGGCGGACACAATCACGCATTTATCACGCTAAATGAGGCTAGCGCCGGCGAGTAGCCGACTGCAACGAACAGCGCCGCTACTAATACCATCACAGCGCCAGGTATGACCTGTCGCTCCCTGGTGCTCTCCAATGCATTTCAATGGAGCAATCTTTAATTATTCATAATTCATTGTTTTTAAGGTTTATTTATTTTTTTTTTTTAACTGTCAAAAATTCTGTGACCACTACGGCAATGTTAGATATTTTTTTTAAGGAAAAAAAAAAAAAAAAAAATTTGTGCAGAATTGATATTACAGGTCTGATATTAATGTATTCATATTACAAAATGTTTATAAAAACTTGTTTAATTTTTAAATCAAAAAATATGGTTGTTTGGGGGTTAAAAACTACTTTTAAGCCATCGCCGCCAGCGCTCTGGGGTTTAAACAAGCATTTCACAGCGCGAGAATTTTTTGAGCGTGATTTGTTAATGAATATGCTGGAAGCCGTTCGCTCTGGCCATTCGCTGTCAGGCGCACCCATACAGCGCGGAACCTGTGAAACAGCGACTCCTAACCCCGTATTCAACATTACCGCACACCGACTGAGTCGCTGTCAACAAGCGAACAACGGCCAAGCACAGCGAATACTAGCGGGCGCTGTGAAAATCACGCTACTGGCGCTCATCTGTCGCTACCTGGCGCTATTAATGAATCGCCCTCAAAGTCATCCTCTGTTGCCGGACCATTTTTCACCATTTTGCACTATACAGTTTAACTGTGTTTTTTGCAGGAAATTCAAGGGATTTTAGGTAAATTACATTTTTTTTTTGGAAGAGTTTTGGCTGTAACATAAAATGTGATTTTTGTAATTTTTCTTTAGTACTTTTAAGTGTTTTGGGGTTATATATGTCAAAAAATATGTTTTTCGCATTTTGTTGCATGTATGCATGTCAAAAAATTGCATGTAAAAGCTTCATTCCTCTCAGTTGCATTGGTACCATATATACTTTTTTTCCTGCCCAGGAGACACTGCAAAGAGTGGTTTATGAGATTTTCAAATGAAATACAACTACTAGGCACATTACCAAGAGTTATACCCTTAATTATTTTTTAATTGGTGTAGGTTTCTCACATGCCTTTAAGGGTTAAAACCCTTAAAAAAAAATGTAGACCAGGGCGTGGAAGCCAAGCAGCCAGCCCCCAGCCCTGAAGGCTACCAGCCTGCATAGCCCTCATGGACAGCAGGGTCTTCTGCACCCCCCTGGGCTTTGGGGATGCAGGTAATGGGGCTGGTACTGAAACTGGTATATAAGACTTTCTAGCTCTAAACATGAAACTGACGTTTTGAAAATGTCAGAACATTTTGCATTATCTGAGTAAATATCAACATATTTTTATTGCATACCATAAATGATTAAAACTATGCCACTTTAAATGGACCAACACCCACCCCTGATCGGCCCGGGAATCTATAAGATTCCCGGCCCGATCAGCTCCCTTCCCCTGTGTGAAACCCCCCAGAAAGCCCCTAAAATCTTACCTTTTAGGCGACGCATAAGCCGCCGCCGCCTCCTCCCGCGCGTCCCTCTGGCAGGGCGCGCTCCCGTGCCGGCTGTTTGTGAATGGCCGGCGCGGACGCGCGCCCCTTTAAGAGGGACGCACGAGAGGCCGCGGCAGCGGCTTATCCGTCGCTTGTCCGTCGCCTAAAAGGTAAGATTTTAGGGACTTTCTGGGGGGTTTCACACAGGTGCCCCGCGGAAGTGGACCAACACCCAGGATAGTGAAAATAAATAAGTAAATTCGGTTTATTGCAACCATTTTCAACTCTAAACTGCAGACAGTGTTTGTTTGTATAGGCTTTTCTACTCATATTCTGCTGATTGTGAGTATAATATCTGTGTATGGCTGTGTCACCCTTTGTTGCCAGACCATTTTGCACTATTTTGCGCTACGCATGTTCAAATGTGATTTTTGAAGGGATTTCCCAGGAAAATGATATATTGTTTTTTTCAGCAGAGTCTGGGCTTTTGTAATACAAGATGTAAGTTCGTCAATAAAATCTTATTGCGTGTGAAATCCCAATTTCTCCAAGTTACAACGGTACCACATATGTATTGTTAGACACCCTTTCCTGTCCAGAACACGCCCCCAAACTGAAACAGCGCTTTAGGGGATTTTCAGATAAAATACAACTACGCTATGCGCTAGGCGCACCTTGCAGTTTCTCAATAAAAACAACCCTTTACATTTGAAATACCCCCAACAAACTATATATTCTCTGGAAGTACACACCTCAAGCTTTCTGACATACCAGGCTTGTTGATGTGGCCACAGTTTTCTGGAAGTAATCCCTCACTGTATTCTTTGGTTGCAAAGAGTTTCCCTAAACAAGGATAAAAAAGCAGAATCAAAGCCTCATTTTCCTAAAAAAACTATATACAAACTACAACTACTAGCAACAAGTTAAATATGAAAAAGCAACATCCCCCGAACAGAACAATACCCAACACGCATAGGTACTGTCAAGGGAAGAGGTGCCAAACACCCCAAAGTGAAGCATGCGCATAACGGTAATTGTACTTGAAAATTTCAGCTCTGCAGAAAAAGTGCGCACCTTTTTCTACCAAAACAACCCTTTACATTTGGAATACCCCCCACAAACCATACATTGTCTGAAAGTACATATGTTAAGCTTGTTAAGCGTACCCAGCTAATTGTAGTGGGTTCATCTTTCTGTAAGTGATCCCTCAAAGAATTCTTTGGTTGCACAGGGTTTCCCTAAAAATGTATAAAAAAAGCAGAATAAAAAACACCTTTTCCTAAAATATCAATATGCAAACAAGAAAAACAAGCTAAAATCTGAAAGCAATATCCAACATGCATAGCTACTTTAACCCTTTTAACTGCTCACCTACTTAAGATTTTGTCACCCTCTGTTGACAGGTCATTTTTCACCATTTTGCGCCATTTTTTTGTGTAATTTTTGCAAGAATTTCCTGGAAAATTATATATAAATATTTTGTGGCAGAGTTTAGGCTTTAACATGAAATGTCTTGTTTGTAATTTTTCTACTGTTTTTTAAAATATTAAGTAAAACTAAATAAATAAATAAATAAAAAAAATATTTTTTAGAAAAAGTTCTCCTTTATTTTAAATAAAACATTTATTTTTATTAAAGAAAACCATATTGCATGTGATAGCCCCATTTCTCCTGATTACAACGGTACCACATATGTATTAGTAGCCCCCCCCCATTCTTGCCCAGGAGACCCCCAAACTAAAAAGAGCACTTTATAACATTTAAAAATAAAATACAACTACTTTCCACACTATAAAAAGTTTAATCAAGAAAAAAATTGGTTTGGGGTTCCCCTTTCCAGGGGGGGCACCACATTTTTGGGGGCATTTTAAGGGTTAATAAAACCCTTAAAAATCCCCAAAAAATTACATGGGGTCCCCCTTACCCAAAATAACCGACCCTGAACCAGCTATGCAGGGCTTGTAGGTGGCCCCTGGCCCTGCAGGCTGCAAGCCGGCATAGCCTATGGCCACGGGCTCTTCTGCCCCACCCCGGGCTTTGGGGAGGCAGGTAATTGGGGGTGCCAGGGGTTAATGACAAGTCACGCGCTAGCCGCAGGTGACTTTTCAGACCCCGAGCCTTGTGAACTGGTATAGAGGTCTCATGGACCCCTTACCAGTTCAAAATTGGTTAAATGTAAAAACACACACACACACACACACACACACACACACACACACACACAATACTTACCTCCCATCCATCCTGGAGCACTGTGTCCCTTGACAATCACTGGCTTCTGCTCTCCTGCTGGAAGCCTTTTATAGCTGCTGGGTGACAGAACATAAGGGGTTAATTAAAATAAAAAGACATAGGCTCCCCCCTCCCGGGACTTTTAAGGGTTAAAAACTAACATTTGTATCATCAGCAAACAGGCAAACTTTTCCCAGATTGCACGTCACTAGGAACAACACTCTGATGCCGATCATTCAGCCAGCTGGAAAATCCACTGAACTATCCAGGGATTGAGTCCTGACCTCAATAACTTATCAGCTCTTTATGTGGTACAGTGCAAAAGGTTTTGCTAAAATCCAGATAGGCAATATCCACAGCACCAGCTTTATTCAACATTTTAGTGACATTGTCAAAGAAATCAATAAGATTGGTCTGACATGATCTGCCCTCAGTAAAGCTATAGATTGTTAATTTTTAGATGGAGAATTATTTGTTTTTTTTAGTTTGATCACTATATATGTTAAATTAACTGGCCTGTAATTACTGGCTTCTTCTCTACTCCCCTTCTTATGGATTGCTATGACATTGGTCATTCTCCAATCACCTGGAACCTCAACAGAGGGGCTGCAATCACAAATCTGAGTTCCCCTAGAATTCTGTGGTGGATTCCATTTGAACCCATTGCCTTACTTAACTTTAGATGTGCCAGCTCAGCTGAGACATCAGCTTCCAAAAACTCCGGACCTGGGCCCTCCCAGCTGGATGCTATGCTTTGGCAATACCTGCTATGGGTTTGAAAGCCACTATCTGAAAATACTGAATAAAAGAAGCTGTCCACCTTATCTCTGTCAATATAATTATTTTCAATATTTCAAATTCATGAGACTGCACTGGTTTTCTTCTTTCTGATGCAAATATATCGGAAAAAAAAGTTTTATCTCCCCTCCTCCCAGATTTGGCCATTTCTTCCCCTTTAGCAGCATTTATAATCAGTTTTGCTTCCCTCTGTTTAATTTTATATGCCTCTCTGTCACCTACACTTCCACTTTCTTTATACTTCTTATAGGCAGACTTCTTTTATTTTATGATAGTGCTGACTTCCCTAATAAACTATAGTGGTTTCTTCTTCTTTTTATCCTTGCTAGTTTGTTTCATGTATTGCTTAGTTACCTTTAAGATGGCCATTTTTTTGTAGTGACCACTGGGCACTCACTTCTGGTAATCTTTTCCACTTACCTAAACACCATTTTAGATAGTCTACCATTTTCTTAAAGTTAGTTTTCCTAAAATTTACATGGATGGCAATAGAAGGGTTAAGGGACTACATACACAAATGTGTAACTATGCATAATATTATAAGTGTTAATTGACAACCAGCACAGTTTCACTAAGGACAGAAAGTGTCAGCCTAACCTGATTGGCTTCTATGAGGAGGTGAGTAGAAGCCTGGACAGAGGGCAGCTGTAAATATAGTTTGTAACTGGATTGAAAACTGGTTGAAGGATCAGGTGCAGAGAGTTGTGGTTAATGATACCTACTCTGAATGGTTACCAGTTGTAAGCGGTGTACCCCAGGATTCAGTGCTGGGCCCACTATAATTCAACAATGCACATCCTCTCTTTTTGCAGATGAAATAAAGATTTGTAGCACAGTGCAGTGTATTGATGTTCATAAGCTTTAAGCTGACTTCGACACTCTGTGCATCTACATGGCAAATTAAATTCAATGTGGAGAAATGTATAGTCATGCGCTTGGGGTATAATAACCTGAAGGCTGAATATGTCCTCCGGGTAGGAAAACTGGGAGAATCACTTGTTGAGAAGAATCTGGGGGTGCTGGTAGACCACAGGCTAAATAACAGCATGCAATGTCAAGCAGCTGCTGCCAAGGGCACCAAGATATTATCATGCGTCATGGAATTACAGGATAGGGAGGTAACTTTGCTTCTTTAAAAGGCGCTGACGCGCCCTCACCTGGAATATGCCATCCAGTTATGGGCTCCAGTTCATAGAAAAGATGCTCTGACTATAGAAAGGGTGCAGAGGAGAGCCACCAAACTTATAAGAGGAATGAAGGATCTCAGTTATGAGGAAAGATTATGATAATTAACCCTTTAAATGCCAGCCACGTAAAATGTACGTGGTTGCTTCTCCTCCACTTAAGTGCCAGCCACGTAAAATTCACGTGCCTGGCATTTACCCCTTCTAGTGAGCAAAAAAAAAAATGGATCCGTCCGGGTCTCCTCTTTAATTTGGTGCCATCCGATCCCCCGTGGGGGGTCGGATGGCTCCAGTAAAGCCCCCGGAATAGTGCCCCCCCCCCCTCTTCGGCAGCAGCAGCTGCTAACTGTAGAAAAAATTAAAAAAATAAAAATGACATTTACTTACCTGCAGTCGCGCTGCCTCCCTCTGGGTCTCTTCTTCACTGGGGGGGCCTCTGAGCACCCCTCCCCCCTAGCCTCTTCAGCTTCAGGGGAGAGCCTGAAAGGGCTCTCCCCCTCCTTTCCTGACGGGCGCCGCCATCTTGCCGTTATGACGTCACTCACCGGGTCCAGGGCTGTATTTAGGGTTCATGCTGCCCTAGGCACTATTTGTGTTTCACCCCCTCCCCCAAACAAAGTAAATAGGTAGAATGGGTCGAAGACCCAGTACAGGAGGCTGCAATAGTGGAATACATGGGGGATTGGCACTAGAAAATAGAGAGTTAGTGGAAATTGGTGCCAAGTCGGGAGTGATGAGTGTAAGGAAGACAACCCGTAATGCAGTGCTATTGACTATTCTGGGTTTTGGTCCACTTTAATCTTCTTTCATGCCACTACTTTGTCTAGTCAGCGCTTTACGCCGTTTGTACAAGAGTCGGGGGGCAGGGCGAAGAGTAGGACGGGGCTGCATTTTATGCAGAGGAGTAGCTAATCTATCCGGCACCCGGGGCAAATATTCAGAATGGTGCCCCCCCTCCATCATGTGTGTGGTGCTGCAGTGGATCATTTTTTGGTCCACAATGGTAGATTAATATCCCTGCATCACAGCACCACAAAGTCCCCAGCAGGGACTTATCAGAGGAGCCCCATCATTGTTGCTTCTCTTCCTTATTTATCATATTTGTGCTTATTAGGCATCAATTAGATAAAGGAAGCAGCATTTGTCTCTGCTGTTTCAATCTTTAGTTGTTTAGCTGCATCCGATTAAAGTGGACCAACACCCAGGATTTTCACTATCCTGGGTGTTGGTCCACTTCTGCGGGGGGGTGTGAAACCCCCCAGAAAGCCCCAAAATCTTACCTTTGTAGGCGACGGACAAGCGACAGATAAGCCACCGCCGCCTCCCGCGCGTCCCTCTTACAGGGCCCTGCTATAGGGACGCGCAGGAGGCAGCGGTGGCTTATCCGTCGCCTACAAAGGTAAGATTTTAGGGGTTTTCTGGGGGGTTTCACCCCGCGGGACATCCCAATCTCGGATGCCCCACGGGGAGGGAGCTGATCAGCCTGGGAATCTTATAGATTCCCAGCGCGATTAGGGGTGGGTGTTGGTCCACTTTAAGTTAACATTTATTACGACCCCCCCCCCCCACTATTATCCATGTGACTTCTAGTGCCCTTAGAAAAAAAAAAGAATAAACACAGTGTGAGCATATTCCCTAAACGAACCTAGAAGTAATTATCAAACAGATTCCACCCTCTTTGGTCTTTTTCTTATTTTGTGGCACCCTGAGTTGGGATGCCCGCTTTGTGAAATCCCCTGATTCGCCTGATACTCACCATTTCATTGCTGCAGCACCTGCCACCATGTCCGCTCCTGCTGGCAACCATTCGAGTCTGCCTGATGCAGATGACCATGGATGCCACTGGGGGCCCATGCATGCGCAGGATTGCTGACACAAGGTATCAGGTGAACTGAGGGGTTTCACAAAGTGGGCACCCCAAATCAGGATGCCCCTAGGAAGTGGGGCAAAACTAAGGGGAGCAAAGTCCTAGGCTCTGGCAACATTTTAAAGAGGAAATAAAGTCAAAAAGGACTTCCTCTGACCTCTGATTTCAGATGCCCCGCTCCACATTATTGTATGGCAAGACAGATCTTTTAGGTTCACCAGACAAGCGGACCCTAAATGATTGGTGGCAAGCAGTCTGTGGGGAGAGAAGAATGAAATATGGAGCATAGTGGGGCATCCCAAATCAGCTGAGAACGGTGGAAGTAAATTATTGTGTGATTTTACTTTCTCTTTAAAGCAAACCGAATTATTATTGATCTACATAAACTTAAATCTTAGGGGGCATCCCAAATCAGGATGCACCCCAAGAGTTAGGTTATGTGGATCAGAAGTCATGTGTGCTTTTGGTCTGCACTGACAACAAACAGCAAAACCATAAGAATACCTAGAAAGTTTCCCTTTCCCCTTTGCAGCAAATACAATACCCCCCCCCCCAAACAACACTAGACAGGAGCAAGACTTTTTTTTTTTTAACTCTTCTCAGTCTATGGCAGCCTGACTGACCTTTCATCTGCTTTCTTCTTTGCTTCTGCCTGGAAGCTGCTCTCAGGCTGCTGCTGGCCCCAGACACATAGAAGCAACACATCTCCACTCACCCCTGTGACCCCATTGCTCCCCTGACAGCCAGGGGAGGGGGGCAAAGCACATGGGCAGACAGGGCTGAGAATAAGGCAACACTCAGCAGGGGCAGACAGGGCGGCTGTGAGTGTCTCTGCTGCTCTTTTCATAGCAGATTTCTCTGCTACTGACCTCTCCATAGCAGTGCTGTGGTTTGCGCGGTACCTTCGTGAAATGGAAGTCTGAGCCTTGGGGGCGGGGCTTATGCTGCCTGTCACACAGGGGGCGGGACTTATGCTGCCTGTCACACAGGCTGAGCCAATGAGCAGCTCTCTGCCTCTCCTTCTCACTGACTGCACTGTACGCGCCGATCAGCAGCTCCTGCTTCTCTCTGGGGGCTTCCCCAGCTCTTCCACCTGTGCCTAGGACCACACTTTTTGCGCTTACAACCCACCCTGTGCGTGGAGGGTTCCCACTGATCCACCAATGTCTTCCTGTTATCGCCGCCCTCCCCTGTATCGCTGGCAGGCTCACAGCAGGCAAGTTTTTTTTTTTTACTAATACATTTTGCTGGTCTCTGCCCTAAACCCGCCCCTGTCCGTGTAGCTCCGCCCTAGGCACGTGCCTCGGTATGCCTTGTGACAAATACGGCTCTGACCGGGTCTCGTCCTGGCTCCCTGCTGATCTTCATTCAGATGCGATCATGCTGGCCACAGGAGCAGAGGGGCAGGTGATCAGATCATCACCTGCCCCTCTTCTACTGCAGCCAGCATGATCGCATCTGTCATCACATCGTGGGACAAAGGAGCTGACGATCGGAGGTAAGTAAAGTAAAAAAAGTTTTTATTTTTTAATAAAAGTCATTTTTTCTCTTTGTGTCAGTGTTTTTTTTTTTTACTGTTAACCCCTTGTGAACTGGTAAGGGGTCCATGAGACCCCTTATACCAGTTCACAAGGCTGGGGGTTGGCAAGTCACCTGCTAGCAGGCTAGCAGCATTAACCCCTGGCACCCCCAATTACCTGCCTCCCCAAAGCCCAGGGGGGGCAGAAGAGCCCGGGCCCACATAAGCTATGTGGGCTCATAGGCTGCAGGGTGGGGGGGCCACAAAAGCTGGCCCCCCCACTCTGTGCCTACAAGCCCCCATAGCTGGTCCCGGGCTGGTAATGCTGGGTAAGGGGGACCCCATTTCATTTTTTGGGGGGGATTTTTAAGGGTTTTTAACTAAATGGGGTCCCCCCCCTTTTTTTTAAATTAACCCCTTATGTTCTTTCGCCCAGCAGCTATAAAAGGCGTCCAGCAGGTGAGCGGAAGCCAGTGATTGCTGAGGGACACAGTGCTCCAGGATGGATGGGAGGTAAGTATTAAAAAAAAAAAATAATAATAAAATATTTTTTTCTCTTTGTGTGTCTGTGTTTTTTTTTACATTTAACCCCTTGTGAACTGGTAAGGGGTCCATGACCCCTATACCAGTTCACAAGGCTGGGGGAGGTGGCAAGTCACCTGTGACTAGCGGGTGACTTGCCATTAACCCCTGGCTCCCCCATTACCTGCCTCCCCAAAGCCCAGGGGGGGGGGGGGGCAGAAGAGCCCGGGCCCACGGGCTATGCAGGCCTGTAGCCTGCAGGGCCAGGGGCCACAAAAGCTGGCCCCTGTGCCCTGTCTCTACAAGCCCTGCATAGCGGGTCCCGAGCTGGTTACTTTGGGTAAGGGGGACCCCATGTTAATTTTTTGGGGGATTTTTAAGGGTTTTTAACCCCAGGGAGGGGGGACCCTATGTCATTTTTTTTTCTCGATTTAACCCTTTGTAGTTACATAGTTACATAGTTAATATGGTTGAAAAAAGACATATGTCCATCAAGTTCAACCAAGGGTGTTGGGGTAGGGGGAAGTTATTTTTTATTTCATAGGGGAAGCTATTTATTTTATTTTTTGTCTTTATTTTTTTTTTTTTTATTGATAACCACTAGTAGTAACTGTTAATGTTATTTTCTTCAAAATAAGCATCTAATCCTTTTTTGAAGCTGTCAGCGGTTGATGCTGTAACAAGCTTCTGTGGGAGGCTATTCCATAGATGTATAGTTCTTATGGTAAAAAACGATTGTCGCCTCCGGAGACTAAATTTCTTTTTTTCCAATCGAAGGCAGTGCCCTCTTGTCCTTAGAGCGGATTTTACGTGAAATAGTGTTCCCCCATATTTTTTGTATGGTCCATTTATCTATTTATACAAGTTAATCATGTCCCCCCTCAATCGCCTCCTCTCAAGACTAAACAGATTTAATTCTCGTAATCTTTCCTCATAACTAAGCTCTTTCATTCCCTTTATTAGTTTGGTGGCTCTCCTTTGCACCCTTTCCAGAGTCAGAGCGTCCTTTCTATGAATGGGCGCCCAGAACTGGACGGCATATTCCAGGTGAGGGCGCACCAGTGCCTTGTAAAGAGGCAAAATTACATCTCTATCCCGTGATTCCATGCCTCTTTTAATGCACGATAGTATCTTGGTGGCCTTGGAAGCAGCTGCTTGGCATTGCATGCTGTTATTTAATCTGTGATCTACTAGTACCCCCAGATCCTTCTCAACAAGTGACTCTCCCAGTTTTACTCCCCCGAGGACATATGTTGCCTTCGGGTTATTAGACCCCAAGTGCATGACTACATTTTTCCACATTGAACTTCATTTGCCAAGTGGATGCCCAGACACTCAATGTGTCCAAGTCAGCCTGAAGCTTGTGAACATCTTCAATAGACTGCACTGTGCTACATATCTTTGTGTCATCTGCAAAAATAGAGACAGTGCTTTTAATTCCATCTTCTATGTCGTTTATACACAAGTTGAATAATAGAGGGCCCAGCACTGAACCCTGGGGTACACCGCTTACAACTGGTAACCATTCAGAGTAGGTATCATTAACCACAACTCTCTGCACACGATCCTTCAGCCAGTTTTCAATCCAGTTACAAACTGCGTTTTCTAATCCTGAAGATCTCAATTTCTCCAATAAGCGTCTATGGGGGACAGTGTCAAATGCTTTTGCAAAATCCAGAAAAACTATATCCACAGCCGCCCTTCTGTCCAGGCATCTACTCACCTCCTCATAGAAGCCAATCAGGTTAGTTTGGCAGCTTCTGTCCTTAGTAAAACCATGTTGGTTGTCACTTATAATATTATGGATAGTTACATATTCGTGTATGTTGCCCCTTAATAGTCCCTCAAGCAATTTCCCCACAATGGATGTTAAGCTAACAGGTCTGTAATTGCCCAGAGAAGACCTAGAGCCCTTTTTAAAAATGGGCACCACATTTGCCCTGCGCCAGTCCCTTGGCACTATACCAGTTGCTAGTGAATCTTTAAAGATCAACAACAGAGGTGACGAGATAACGGAACTGAGTTCTTTGAGAACTCTTGGGCGAAGTCCATCTGGTCCTCCAGTCTTATTCACATTTAAATTATTGAGTTTTTCTTGGATGATATCCACGTTTAGCTTGTTAATTATTATACTTGGGCTATTACTATCAGTGGCATCTCCTGTGTTGGCTCCTTGCGCTTCTCTTGTGTACACAGAGCTAAAGAATCCATTTAACAGCTCTGCCTTATCCTCATCCCCAGTGACCATTTCCCCATTATCATTAATTAGGGCACCTACCTGTTCTGATTTAGTTTTCTTCGAATTAATATATTTGAAAAATCGTTTAGGGTTTGTTTTGCTTTCTTTGGCCACATCTCGTTCATTTTGTGCTTTTGCCAACCTTATTTCTTTCTTACACACTTTATTTACTAGCTTATACTGTTCAAGTGTTACAGCTCAGCCTTGTAATGTTTAAATGCCCTTTTTTTGTTCTTTATTGCCCTTTTAACCGCAGGTGTCAGCCATGAGGGGTTTAACTTTAGCCGCTTATATTTGTTAGGAATAATGTAGGAAAATGTAGGAATACATTTTGCAACGTTGCTACTCACAATTGATTTAAAGCACTCCCATTTGGCATCTGTATCCTTATTCCTGAACAGATGCTCCCAGTCTATGTCCTTGAGTGCAGCTCTGAGCCTGGGGAAGTTGGCCTTTCTAAAATTTCATGTTTTTGCCTTCCCAGGAAGAAAATCTTTCTTACAGTTTATGTTAAATACAATTATATTGTGGTCACTGTTACCAAGATTTTCACGGACTGTTACTGCCCCCATCAGGTCATCATTATTTGATATTACAAGATCTAGAATAGCATCACCCCTAGTAGGTGCCTCCACGAACTGATTCATATAATTATCTTGTAGCAAGCTGAGGAATGCTCTCCCCCTTGTAGTGGAAGCAGAACCATGTCTCCAGTCGATTCCTGGATAGTTGAAGTCCCCCATCACCACCACTGTACCAGCCTGTGATGCCCGCTCTATCTGTTTATGCAGTTGACCCTCTATAAACAGATGGAGCGGGCATCACAGGCTGGTACAGTGGTGGTGATGGGGGACTTCAACTATCCAGGAATCGACTGGAGATGGTAGTGTGGATGGTAGTTGTATTTTATTTGTAAATGTTATAAAGTACTTGTTTCAGTTTGGGGGGGTCTCCTGGGCAGGAACGGGGGGCTACCGATAAATAAGTGGTACCGTTCTAATCGGTAGAAATGGGGCTTTCACATGCAATATGATTTTTTTTAATAAAATACATTTTTTATTTAAAATAAAGGAGACAATTTTCTAAAAAAAAGTTATTTATTTATTTTTTTTACTTAATAATAATATTGTAAAAAACAGAATAAAATTTTGCAAACAAGATATTTCAAGTTAAAGCCTAAACTCTGCTGCAAAAAAATATATATATAAATTTTCCTAACAATTCCAGCAAAAATGTCGAAAAACATGGCGCAAAATGGGAAAAAATTTCCTGGCAACAGAGGGTGACAAAATCTCAAGTAGGCTGGCAAATAAAAAGGTTAAAGGTAGCTATGCATGTTGGGTATTGTTCTGCTTGGGGGACCTTGAGCTTTCAGACTAGTTTTTTTATTGTTTGCATATTTATATTTTAGGAAAAGGTGTTTTTTATTCAGCTTTTTTATACATTTTTTAGGGAAACCCTGCGCAAACAAAGAATTCTTTGAGGGATTAATTCCAGAAAGATGAGCCCACTACAACAAGCTGGGTACGCTTAGAAAGCTTAACATGTGTACTTTCAGGGCATAGGGGATATTCCAAATGTAAAGGGTTGTTTTGGTTGAAAAATCGCAAGGTGCGCACTTTGTCTGCAGAGCTGACATTTTCAAGTAAAATTACTGTTACGCACATGCTATACTTTGGGGTGTTTGGCAACTCTTCCCTTGACAGAACCTATGCATGTTAGGTATCGTTCTGTTCGGGACATGTTGCTTTTTCAGATAAAACTTTTTTTCTCTTGTTTGTAAATAGATTTATCAGGAAAATGTGGCTTTGATTCTGCTTTTTTATCCTTTTTTTAGGGAAACTCTTTGCAACCAAAGAATACATTGAGGGATTACTTCCAGAAAACTATGGCCACATCAACAAGCCTGGTACGCCTAGAAATCTTGAGGTGTGTACTTCCAGAGAATATATAGTTTTTTGGGGGTATTTCAAATGTAAAGGGTTGTTTTTCTGGAAAAACTGCAAGGTGCGCATAGCGCATATCACAGTTGAATTTTTTCTGAAAATCCTCTAAAGCGCTGTTTCAGTTTGGGGGAGTCTCCTGGGCAGGAAAGGGTGTCTACCAATACATATGTGGTACCGCTGTATCCGGGAGGATTTGGGATTTCACGCGCAATAAGATTTTATTGACAAACTTACATTTTTTATTACAAAAAAACACTACAAATTGTAAAAAATAGTTTTTTTTTTATTTTTTTGCACATATTTCACCCCAAAATATTGAGAATACACCTAAAAAATGACAAACAAGACATTTCATGTTAAAGCCCAGACTATGCTGGAAAAAACAATATATCATTTTCCTGGGAAATCCCTGGAAATCCCTTCAAAAATCACATTTGAACATGGGGAGCGCAAAATAGTGCAAAATGGTCTGGCAACAAAGGGTGACAAAAACTCCAGGTAGGCTGGCACTTAAAGGGTTAAATCTGTTTAGTCTTGAGAGGAGATGACTAAGGGGGGCATGTTTAACTTGTATAAATGTATAAGTGTGCAATGCAAAAAAATAGGGAAACCCTCTCGTCTGGAAAAAAAATTAAACCTCCGGAGGCAACAATCATTTTACCATAAGAACTAAAAATCTGTGGAATAGCCTCCCACAGAAGCTTGCTACAACATCAACCGCTGACAGCTTCAAAAAAGGATTAGAGAGAGAACCACATCTCTGTTAATGCAGCCAATTCATCCCTGGATATGATAGCCATTAACTCACAGAACATGTTGCCTAAGCTGTGAGCATTGGTACACATCATGTGGAGGATGTTGGTATTGCATTTTAGTTTGTTCTTGATATTTTCCACCTCTATCCTACCACTGACCAGGTTATTTGAAAGTCAACTTCCCCAGACTCAGAGCTGCACTCCATGACATAAGGGTCGATTCAAAGAAACATGTAACAGCTTTGATTTGGGTGCCGATCATCCTATTTTTCCTGTACGCTCGTGCGTTCGTATGAACTTGCGAGTGATTCTATGAGCAAATACGTTTCTATCCTAAAATTTAGGTCCGTTCGTATGGCAGTTCGGGAATCAGACCTATGTCAGTTTCCATCCTGAATTTTCCGTTTAATTTCTCAGGTTGCAACATTGGTTTTGCCCTTTTTTCCTTTTTTGTCTGGACGTAAATCCTTCTGATCTTGCGGCTGCGCACTACAAACTTACCTCATTAAAGTGCATTCTAAATATTTGGTCTTATTTTTCTTTATTTCATTCATTTTGTAGTAACCAACCATTAATGAATGCATTTGCATAAGTAAATCTTACTTTGTTTAATTTTTAGTTAACTTGCATTTTTTACTTGTGGATTTAATTTTAATATTTTGGCTTCAAATGGTACAACTTAAAATGTTGTGTGTGGTTACCCACACCCTCTACATACAGATTGCTCTCAAATATAAAAAAAACACCCAGCAACTTCTGCATGTTATGAGTCTAGAAACAGCCAAGATGGCGGCTCAGGTATTCTCGGGCAGCCTGCAAACAGAAAGGGCCTTGTGACTGTGTTGCTCTGCATTCTTTGATTTCTGACCTTTCCGTGCCCCCAGCTCTGCTGTGTCTGTGCAAAATACAGCAGTAACCCACATCCTGCACTTTATCCCGCTCTCCTCTCCTCAGTAAGTGTGATGCATCTGACCAAAGATGTGCTTAAATAATTAAACCAAGCAAAGGTAAACAACTACACCAATAAATGCAATCTAAAAATATTATTCTAGTACATCAATTTAAAAATAAATAACAAAGGACATAAGTTTCTTTAATTAACGCAAATAAATTGCAAAATAAAGGTTTACATGCAAAGGACTAATTAAGGTCCACATTAAAATGCTTTTATAAGGCATACATGAATCAGGTATGCATTGCCATACAATTTATGGCCTCGGCCATGCTGATACATGCAGTTCATTGGAGCTCAAGACGCGCAGACTCCTCCACATAGCCAAAAAACCTGTTCAAGAACAGCATTCCGACTGCTAAAAGGTGTCGGCAGTGGCTTTCTTTTAAAACGTATTTAGAGGTTTGAAAACTGTTCTCTGAATCACACCTAAATACATTCGATTATCCTAAATTTTACGTTTTCATCCTAAGTTTTAGGATTTGATCCTAAGTTTTACGTTTTGATCCTAAAATTTAGGAACGAACTTGCGATGATCGTAAGAGCATATACGCATTCGTACGTAGGCTCGTGCGAGTCGGAAATGGCCAAAAAAACAGGAAAAAATGACAAACACCCACCCAAACTTACAAATCTCGATCCGAAATCAATTAACTTTTGCTCTTTGAATCGAGGGGATAGACTGGGAGCATCTCTTGAGGAATAAGGATACAGATGCCAAATGGGAGTGCTTTAAATCAGTTGTGAATACCAACACTGCAAAACTTATTCCCATGGGTACCAAAGATAAGCAGCTAAAATGTAACCCCCCCTATTATAGCTTGCTAAAACATCAACCGCTGACAGCTTCAAAAAAGGATTAGATGCGTATTTAGAAGAAAATAACATTAACAGTTACTATTAGCTGTTATCAGTAAAGAAAAAAAAATAACTTCCTTTACCCTTGGTTGAACTTGAGGGACATATGTATTTTTTCAACCGTATTAACTATGTAGGAACCAAATGACTTTTTTTCCAGTTTCTCTTGTGGGGCAGAAAGAAACCAGAGCCATTACTTAAAGTGGACTGTCACCCACCCCTGATCGGCCTGGGAATCTATAAGATTCCCGGGCCGATCACCTCCCTCACCGCGGGACATCCGAGATCGGGATGTCCCGCGGTGAGGGACCCCCCCAAAACCCCCCAAAAACTCACCTCCTCTAGACGTGCGCGCGCCCATGCCGGCTGTTTGTGAGTGGCCGGCGCGGGCGCGCGCCCTGTCAGAGCGACGTGCGGGAGGCGGCGGCGGGCGCACTGTCTTGACCGCCGCTTGTCCGTGGCTACGTGGGAGTGTGGTGAGGTGAGTTTTGGGGGCTTTCTGGGGGGTTTTACACAGCGGGACACCCCTAATCGGGGTGCCCCCCTGAAGTGGACCAAAACCCAGGATAGTCAAAATCCTGGGTGTTGGTCCACTTTAAGGTGATTACTACCAGATGGGGTGTCTCAACAAAATTCACCTCCAAAGTGGGGGTAACCTCAAATATTATAGTAACATCAGAACATGTATTATAAATGTCAAAGCTAAATATACTAATTCCCAGTTTTGAGCTTTCTTGGGTGCGCAGATATTGCTCTACAAATCTGGGCTTGACAAGTTTTCCCATTACAGTCTAGTAAGGAAAAGGATCATATTATCAGGGTTATTGATCACGTGGGCTTCCCTTGGACATTGCTGTGGGGAACCTGGATTTTGCGTGACTCTTGAACTAGCATCTGGGCTTTTGCTAGTCACAGAACACCCTCCCGATGCTGTTGCATTCACCCCAGGTTGCTGTTACATAGTTGGTCCCTAATCAGAGTCCCTGCTAAACCTTCTTCATTTCTGCAAGCAGACTGTGTAGTACATGCTTAGCTTAAAATTAGGCATTTACAAGGAATTCACCATCTGTCTTGCAGACAACCATCCCAGTGTCCTGGGAAACATTTTAACACCTTGCAAGTTCATTTTGGGAGGAGAGGGACAGACATTGCTTTTGGGGTGTCTCTGGCACATTTCATCCATGGTACATTTATGTCCGGACACTCCCACCAGTTATCGTTTCCAAATAGTTAATATGTGTCAGGTCTTTGGACATTTAAGATACACTGCACATGCAGACACTTCGAGCCTCTATTCAACAGATTGCTGTCTGGCTTAATGGTCACTTTGTCAGTCCTCCTCCACCACCAATCGTACTCAGCTTTCATTGTCATGTGTGATTGCTCTTGTCAAAGTGCCCACATCCTTTACCAATTGTAAAACTGTGAAATCTTTACAGCACTAAACACAGGCAAACCACAAAGGGGAGACTTCAACTTCACTAAAAAAGGCCCAATGATAAAAATCCATATTAATATGCTGGATGGTGGAAGGAGGGGTCATTTATACACCTGACATTAAGAAATATCCTAGCAGGCTTGTCTTTTTCTTTTAACCAGGCCACATTTTGCAAATCATTTTGCAAAATCATTTTGCAAACATGTGCTCCTTTTTGTGGTTGTTTTTTCGTGAAACATTGTACTTCGTGATGGTGGTAAATTTAGATATAATTTACGTTTATTTATAAAATATTAATTTATAAAAATTACAAATTTTCAAAGTTTTAATTTTTATGTACCAAATTTACCATATGTCTACTTTAAGTTAGCATTATTTTGGAAACCTTTTTTTTAGGATGTTAGAAAGCCTGTATGTGTATGACACCAATTTTCATTTTTTAACAAAATTGACAAAACCACTTCACTTTTGAAGACCAGTTTTAAAAACAGGGCCCCAAAACTATCAGACAGTTTGTTAAAACAATTTTAAAAACCCCACTAAAATTTTGCACTAAAAAATTTCCAATAAAAAAACAAAATGTGTTATGCAATTTCTTCTGAACATGGTAATATCCCATATGTATTTGCAAGTTGAGGTGGACTGGGTTGGGGCTATAGGGCTTTTAGAGCATACCCAAACAACACATTTTGGAATAGCTGGTGCAGGTACGTAGATTAGTAGGAGAGTGGCCAATGACTTGTGCTCCTTTTAGCTTTCCTACACTGCTCTGAGGTCAGATTATTGAGGGAGAATACATGCATGTGCTGTGGGATTGCAGAAGATGTACTGTAGGAGAAGTATTTCCGGTTTTCCATATGGTTTCACAGAGCTGGGCATCCCAATCTGGGATGCCCCACTAGAGAGGAGCAACCACCAGGGTAGTGATAATCCTGCTGGTTTCTGGTGATAAGTCCTGGGATGGGATGTCCTTCTGTGTGAGGCCCCTAGGATCGGTCACACAACTTACCTTTCTGTCAATCTTACGAAGTATGCCTGGGCTCTCGCCCACTCAGCAGTTTATGCCGTGCATACTAAGGCATGGAATGAATTGCCCTTTTGAGCTCCGGCACAGATAATGGGGAGAGGATGCATCCCTAGTCTGTGGTCTTCTGTGCACTCCTGGCCCCCTAAATAGCTTGGTACAGGAACATGCCATTACTGCAGGTAGGCCAGGGGATGCAGCTGTGGCTTGAGAACATGATGTGGGAGTGCTGTGTGTTTGGTTGCGCGTGGGCTGTGGGGCTCACACAGTGGGGCATCCCGAATCAAGATGCCCCAGGGTCACTCTTTTAGAAACTGGGCATCCTGAATCAGAATGCCCCAGGGTCCAGAGCCAGCAGTTGAGGCCCTAGGCCGGTGATCACCTTGATAGGAATCTATTAGTAAGCAGCTGCAGCATAGCACTTTTTGTATTGATCATGCCAGTGGGGGTGAGAGCCCTACCCCCCTCCATATTTCTGCTGCCATAGGAATATGCTGCAGTGCTGCTCTTTACAGTCGCAGTCCAGTGTCAGACGATTCTCTCTGACACCCAATTCTCCGCCTCAAGTTACCGTCTCTTCTGCTCAGCTGGTGCTGGGTTGCTGGTGCCACTGATCTGCTCTCCTGAACCACCTCTGATCCACTCTCCTGAGCCGTCGGCGTTCTGCTCTCTTGAGCCACCACTTATCTGCTCTCAGCACCATTTCTCCGCTGTCGCCATTTTGCTCTGCTGAACAGTGGTTGATCTCTCTGCCACCACCATTCTGCTCTCCTGAGCCGCTGCCACTGATCTATCTGCTGCTGCCATTATGCTCTCCTGAGCTGCTGATCTTCTTTTCGCCGCTGCCGCCCTCGACTTGCTGCTGGTGCCGCCAGTTGGCACCCCACCTGTCTTCTTCTTGGCCAGGCAAGTAACTGTAGCCTTCACATAGGCTACTGACGGCTGGGGCCAGAAGTGCCCCTGCCTAAAGACGCCTACCAGACATTTTAGATGTGTTTACCAGTCACAACACAGTGATTGCCTTCATGGGGGGTTGTCGCTGCCCCCCCTGGGCGATGTGGATGATGGTTTGCTATCAGGGACAGCAGCCATGTCCACCCAATCACAATGTGTTTAGACATGGTGACATGACGAAAAGTTACAAAATCTTGTGAAAATGGGCTCCTGTGAATGAAGTGGCTATACATCATGCGTCGGGAAGGGGTTAATGGAAGAAAGAGGAATCAGAGGTGACAGATTCGGTCACTCCTGATACACTCAGAAACCGGTCACAACTGAATTTTATTCCTACCAGGAGAAAATAAAGCTCCCACAGAGTTTTATTCAGTTCGAGTATGTAAGTGCCTTCTGATCTTATTAGCCAATGTGTTATATGGATTTTTAATATTACACAATTTCTTGGTACAGCTCCTTTAAACAGTTTATTTCTCCACACCATAAGTTAAACAGGCTTCCTTCACTCACCCATGTTTAGGGAATGTGTTTTGTCTCTTAAACCTACTCACAACTTAGCCCAGTTTATTACCTCAACTGGGGACAATCTTTTCTGCCTCCTATAGTCCAAGCTCGTTGATCTATAAAGGTGTTTTTACTTTTTTGTGGTGCTTCTGCCACAACATAATTCTGGTGCACACATGCACAACTGGTTGAAGGCTTCTACACGTTCCAGCTACTGGGGTCTCTTGCACCTGGTCAGTACACACTAGTGTTGGGTGAACCTGAACTGCAAAGTTCAACCAGAAGTCTGTGTTTGGGCTCGGTGTTCGGGCCAGACATTGAAGCTGGTTGATGGACTGAGCAGCCCATCAATCAGCTTCTAGCCCTACCCACAGACAATCAGGTCGGCGAGCAGACTGACCATCTAACTGCCCCCTTTGGAGCTATTCTGACACATAGTCTGCTATGAGGGCAATGGGGGGGGGGGTTCACACAGTCTGCTTTTGGGGGCAATGGGGGGGATCTATTCTGTCACATCATCTGCTATGGGGTGATGAGTGGATCTGTCTCAAAGTCTATTATGGGGTAATGGGGGCTCTGTCACAAAGTCTACTATGAGGAGTCTGTTATAGGCTGATGAGGGCTCTGTCACAGTCTGTTATGGACTGATAGGGGCTCTGTCACAGTCTGTTATGGGGTGATGAGGGCTTTATTACATTCTGTTATGGGATGATGGGGGCTCCGTCACAGTCTGCTATGGGGTGATGGTGGCTCTGTCACATAGCTTGCAATTGGTGGATTCTGTTGCACCATCTGCTATCACACATAGAGATGAGCGAAGTTTTGAAAAATTTGATTCGGCTGATTCGCCGAATTTTCTGACAAAAATCGTTTCGATCCGAATTTATTCGCGGCGAATCGCTATTAACCACCCTTGACTTTCCCCCCTGCTAGTAAAAAAATAACTGTACAAAAATACTCACCTGACCCCTCTATCAAATTGGCCGGGTATCCTCTTTCATTTGGTGCCATCCGATCCCCCCTAGGGGCTCGGATGGCCCCAGGAAAGCCCCCGGAAAAGCCCCCCCCCCCCGATTTTCTGTCATTTGAAAAAAAAAAGTGGGCGGGGAGGAATGACAGCTTGGAAAGAAAGTGGGCGGGAGGAATGACAGCTTGGAAATAAAGTGGGCGGGAGGGAGGAGTTACAGCGGGCAGGGAGGTAATGACAGTTTGGAAAGAAAGTGGGCGGGGCGGGAGATAATGACAGTTTGGAAAGAAAGTGGGCGGGGCGGGAGGTAATGACAGCTTGGAAAGAAAGTGGGCAGGAGGGAGGAATGACAGCTTGGAAAGAAAGTGGGCGAGGCGGGAGGGAGGAGTTACAGCGGGCGGGGAGGTAATGACAGCTTGGAATGACAGCGGACGGGGCCGGCAGGCAGGAGCCCACTTTCTTTCCAAGCTGTCATTCACAAAAATCATCCTCCAAATTCATACTCTATTATCATCCGCCAAATTAATTCTCTATTATCATCCATTAAATTCATACTCTATCAATTAACTAAACAAAATGAATTCCCGCTAATCAACTAAATAAATCAGACCACAATCAAGTCCCGGAAACTTATATTCCTTTCCATTTGACTTTCATTTTATTTTCAATCATCAATTGAATTTTAATCATCAGTTAATTAAGTAATAAATACATAAGGTTTGTCCTATTTCCACTACAAAACATTACCAAGTTTTTTTATGCTTTTAATAAGGAAAAGCCGACAATTGAACTAATAAAGAAGAGCCGGCAATAGAGCTATCAAAGAAAAGCCGACAATAGAACAACTGCCTACAACTACATTTCCCAGCAAGCACTGGGAAACACCTGGTTCAAAAAGACAGCAAGGGCATTCCCGCCCCTACCTTGAAATAGTTTTATGAAATTGGTTTAAGATTGATTTAAAATTAATTAGTTTGAGAATATGAATATGCCAGAAAATCGATGGAGTGAGAGGTTATATATATATATATATATATATATATATATATATATCTTATATAAAGTGAATTTAAACTATTACCTCTAGACTCATCAATTTATTGCTACCTTTCTATGAGCATTACCATCAATGATATCACCGGTACAATTATATACACATATATCTCTTTCATATCAATTTAATATAACTCCATCTACTGACCACTGTTTATATTAATTTTTATATAATTGTATTACTAGTTATTACTTTTGAATACCGATTTTATACTCATATATATATATTTTTTAATTTTTGAATTAAACACACTCTCACCACATGGACAAAGTATAAATATGGATTTTAATTGCTTTTTAGAAAACAACTAACTAGATTGGTTCCCCTTCAATATTGATCTGTTCCTTAGAAAATATTTGTCTGGACTTTCCCCCTACTCATCAAACTTATTAATTTACTCCTTTACCGCAATGCTCGACTACACTATTTCCATTAACATTAACATTGCTATTCAATCATAATTAATTAACTTTTACATTTTTACACCCTTACATCCTTAATGTCACCACCTTTTTATCATTTTCATATCATTTCAAATCATTTTGTATCAATTACTTTTTACTAATCCTCTAATAATTTATTCCTCATCAACCATGATCTATATATTTATACTCGTATCATATTTTTATAATATCATTACTTTATATATCCATCAAATTGTTTTTTATCAATTACTTCTTACTAATCCTCTAGTAATTTATTCCTCATCCACCATGATCTATATATTTATATATTTATACTCTTATCATATTTTTATCATATCCTTAGTTTATATATCCATTCTATCTATTCACGTCTATCCAGTTTCAATTTTACATCCCTCCATCTAATTATTTAATGAATTGTCCCTCTACTAATGATTTAATCATTTTCTTTTTTTTTTTTATTTTATCAACCAATAACTAATTATTTAATTATGAACTTACAGTACCCACTATTAATATACACTCATTTATAGTATCTAACTTTCTAAATCTAAGTTCCCTCACACAAATATAACACTTCTATTTATATACGGAATTTATAAACATGATTCCCCTTTTTTCATACACAAGCAGGATCCAAAATAGAGTACAAACACAATACTTTTATATGCGCAGAATCTCTGCAGAAGAGTCGGGTGCACAGCTGAACACTTAATTACAATACCTTGTGACATTTGTATAATAATCTGTTACATATACATACTGCCTTTTCCCAGGTAAATACATTGTAACAAGCCTGAGGAGCTCTGTGCAACAGCACAGCCTCCTGGCACCATCTTGAAACCCTTTACAATGCTCATCCATTCTTTCAATGTTTGATTTTTTTATATATGTGAATACATTTTTAACTGTTCATTCATTCTTTAAATGTTTATCTATTTATTTTATGCTCCGGGTATTTTAGTTTATTTTCTAGTGTTTTTATAGTGTGTACATGCCGGCATGGTGGGAGCGGGGAAGCCGGCCACACTGTCAGCTGTGCAACCCGGCTTCTGCCGTCCGCTGACAGTGCGGCCAGCTTCCTCCACTCCCACCATACCGGCATGTAGGTAAGTGTGTGCTACATGCCGGTATGGTGGGAGCCGGGGAGGCCGGCTGCACTGTCAGCGGGAGGCGGAAGCTGGTTTGCACAGCTGACAGTGTAGCCGGCCTCCTCGGCTCCCACCAGGCCAGCCTTTTTTTTACATTTCAGGAAAACTTCAATCGATCGAATCGCGGGGAAATTCGGATTCGTTCAGAATCGAATTTTTCCTGAAATTCGGAACGAATTCGGGTTCGTCCTGATCGATTCGCTCATCCCTAATCACGCAGTCTGATATGAGCTGATGGGGGGTTATGTCACACAGTCTGCTATGGAGTGATGAGAGGATTCTGTCTCACAGCTTGCAATTGGGGGATTCTGTGGCACCATCTGCTATGGGGTAATGGAGAGATTCTGTCACGCAGTCTGCTATGGGGGTGATGGGGTGCTCTGCCATATAGTCTGCTAGGAGGTGATGAAGGGTTTGGTCACACAGTTTGCTATGGGGGTGATGGGGGGCTCGTTTAAACAGCTTGTGATTAGGGGATTCTGTCACACCATCTACTATGGTATGAAAGAGGGATTCTGTCACACAGTCTGCTATGGGGGTAATGGGGGATTCTGTCACACATTCTGATATGGGGTGATGGGAGGCTCAGTCACACAGTTTACTATGAGTTGATGGGGGCTCTGTCACACAGTCTGCTATGAGGTAATGGGGGCTGCTATGGGGTGGTGGGGGGTTCTGTCACACAGTCTGCTATGGGTGCGATTTTGAGTTAACGGAGGCTCTGTCACACAGTCTGCTATGGGCTGCTGAAGGTTCTGTCACACAGTTTGCTATGGGTGTGATAGGGAGAGTTTGTTATGGGGTGATGCAGGGGTTCTGTCACACATTCTGCTAAGGAGGGATTCTGGGTAATATGGGGGGATTCTGTCATGCAGTCTGCCATGAGGGTGATGGGGGTGCTGTCACCCAGTCTGCTATGGGAGCTCTGTCACAAAGTTATGTAATGTTATGTGTGCTCTAAGTTTATTGAGGCAAGTCCCACTGCATGCCGAAACACCCATTAAACCATGGCACCACCGCTGTTACTAGATGTGCAACACTTGCTTCATGATCGGGGCGTGGAGCCTATACAGGTTAGTGTGCTTAAATAGGGGGTCGGGTTAGGTCATGTGTTGTCCTGAGGAAGTGACGCGTCCTGACGTCACGCAACGCGTAGACGGGCGGGGCGGTGGGCAGGTGGTCGTTCATTCATGTAAGTTTATTTCCCTTCACTTTGGGGACCGATTTCTTTTGTCCTCCCTGGCTGTGTCCGCATGATTTAGTTTCAGAATGGTAGGCAGCGTTATTGAGTTGATAGGATAGAATCACACATTGTTATTGTTGGATATATGCTCATTGCACGTGTTTTGATGTTTTTGTAGCAATTTTCAGAGTAGAGGTGGATTAGTTATTATAATGTGTTAGGTAATAGTTGGCACTTATGCACTTTAAAGTTCAGCCAGGATTTATTCATTTATATTCATTGTGACTAGATTTTATTAGAACCACTTCCCACTGCCCCCACAAGATGTCTCCCTTCCTTTTTGTATATTGTCTTTAGTGTTTTTTAATCATGTCCAATGTATGTTACATTTTCTATCAAATAAAAAATATATATTTTTAATAGTAACAGCGGTGGTGCCATGGTTTAATTGGTGTTTGGGCATGCAGTGGGACTTGCCTCAATACTAGTACTGGTAACCCACTTGTGCACACCGCTTGATTGATTATCTTAATATTTAAAATTACAGTCTCCGGTGCAGTCTCAAACTGTTTCCTTGTTAATGTTATGTGTGCAGTAATTAGTGCCTGAGCATTGCTATAGAGCTACATGTGTGGGGGCACTTGAAGACAAGGCTGATAAACTGCTCTTAAAGATCTTTCTTGAACTTCAGTGAGGAAGAGGGGGGTGTTGGAAAACTACCCGTCTTAGAGCCACAATCCAGCTGATGCATGGTATGAAGCTGTACATGTTTTGACAAAAGACCCGGCTGTGTTCTGGTGGTAGATACAATCCAAAGCCAAATCATTCTTCAACTAAATTTTTCAATCTATCATCTTTGTTTGTCCTGGATATCCTCCTTTTCATGAACTCTGCAATAGGCTTTTTATGGTGAGCACACATTTTTTAATAAAATATCCCACGGATGTATTAGTTTGGGGTAACCTCTACACCCCCTGCCAAAAAACCCAACAGAGACTCACTATTGCACTCAAGCAATCAATTTATAAATCCATTTTATTGTAGCATATTGTTTAAAACCAATTTAAAAACAATTTTACTGAACCATATGCATGGTAAGCCACCAGGGGGCGCACTCCCTCATTAACAATACAATCTCATATACATATAAGTAATTTCAAAGTGATTCTGTGCTAATCTATCAATAAATTCATATATATACAACTATTCTAAAACTTAATATACAATTCACAATTAATATCCTCACCCTAATAAAGTGCCAGCGCTTCCATCACAAATAGTCCCTTGTGCAAAATATTTAAGCCCATTCACAGAGAGCAAGGGCACACAGACAACACACAACAAACAAGTGCTTACTGTTAGTATGGTGACAGGAAGGCCCTCCTCAGGCGCAGACCAACGCGTTTCGAGCCCCCTATGGGCTCTTGCTCACGGTCAGTATGTGTATATCCCACGGATGTGTAGGTTTTATAATGATACAGTGCTGTAGGAAAGGGGCATACATTTTTTAATGAGCCAGACATTTTTCTTATACATTTGTAAAAAAAAAGAATTCCCTAGCGGGTTTTTCAAGATGAATGTCTTTTCATATGTTTTAGGGTGCTGTTATTTATACATTTTTAACTTTGGTTCATTGTAAAAAAATTCTGCACTTCACCTACAGAGCTGTTTTATCACAAAACCAAACCAAGGGCAGAACCATTAAAAAAAGATAAAAAATATAATCATGGCACCCTGGTCACTCCACATTTTAGCTGCTTCTATTAGGTCATCTGTCTCTCCCGAGGAAATTGTAGCTCTATGACTCTTTATGTATTATGTTCTACTAGGAATTAAAAATGGTTGTTTCTTTCCTGTTACCTTATCTCTCTAAAATGCGTGCACTTGTCAAAACAAATTCCATGTATGCAATCAGTTGCATAACGGGCAGGCTGATTCATCATTAGCGGCAGGTAGCGACAGATGAGCAGGCATTTGAGAGCGCGCCCACTAGTAGTTGCTGTGCTCGGCCATGGGTCGCTATTTCATAGCGACTCAGTCGCTGTGCAGCAATGATGAATACATTGTGAGGAGTTCACTATTTGACCAGTACTGCGCTGTATGAGAGCGCATGTTAGCGACTGGTCAGTGCGACAGACTCACAGCATATTCATCAAAAAAACAGCCTCACACAACTCCGGCGATTTTTAGCATGTATCCACCAGCACCAAAGCGAAAACATATGGAATTACATTGTAATAACATTGTAACATGAACACATTAATGCCAGACCTGTAATGTCAATTCTGCATAAATATATAAAACATGAAAAATATTTTCTAAAATGGCTTTTACTATTCCAGAAGAGGTCACAACATTGAGTTTGTTAAAAAAAAAAAATGAAAATAACCCTGTTTAAAAAGAAATAAAAGTACGTCCATTGAAATGTATGGGAGAGCGACAGGTAGCGAGAGGTAATACCTGGCACTCTGCAAGGCTGAACGCCGGCGTTGTTTGCTGAGGCTGTGATAATGATGAATCGGACGCTACATGGAGTTATCCCAGTCGCTCAACAGATTCTGCTTGATAAATGTGTAATTGCATACCGTGTCCGGCGCTCACCTGTCACTACCTCTCATTTACAAGGCACTACCTGACCCTGAGTCTCACGTAGCTGACTTGAAATCCCCACAGAAAAAAAAGTATAAAAGTAAAAAACTCACCTGATCCCATGTTGGATCGGGCCGGGTCTTCTCTTCACCCGGGGGGCATCTGAACCCCCCCGGGGCTCTTCTCGCTTTAGAAGGGCGCCTGAAATAGCCGCTTCGGACATTGCTGTTTACTGTAAAAAAAAAAAATTTACATTTACTCATCTGTGGCAGCGGGGTCTCCTCTTCACCAGGGGGGCCTCCGATCGCCCCCCTGGGCTCTTCCGTAGTGAGGAGAGAGTGAGAAATTGCCCTCTCACTCACTTCCTGGTTCGTGGCAGTTAGCCCCGCCCCTTTGTGGGTGCGGCTAATGACGTCATTGTGACATCACCTGTCAATCAACACCCGCATCTGAGCCGACAAGCTCAGTAGATGCGGGTGATCAGAGGAGATGGTTGGTTGGCGCATATGGCTCTGATCATCTGCCCTTCCCCCCAGCCCAAACTCCATTGATCACCTGCATCTGTCATCGGAGCTTCGTGGGACATGATCGCCGGGGACAGCAGAGGATCGGAGGTGAGTAAAGGAAAAAAAAATAATAAATGTCATTTTTTTGTGTGTGTGTGCTTTTTTTTTACTGTTAACTCCTTGTGAACAGGTAAGGGATCCATATATCAGTTCAAAAGGCTGGGGGCTGGCAAGTCACCTGCAACTAGCGGGTGACTTGCCATTAACCCCCGGCACCCCAATTGCCTGTCTCCCCAAAGCCCAGGGGGGGGCAGAAGAGCCCAGGCCCACACAGGGTATGTGGGCTTGTAGGCTGCAAGGTGGGGGGCCACAAAAGCTGGCCCTTCCACTCTGTTCCTACAAGCCCCCATAGCTGGTCCCGGGCTGGTTATGACGGGTAGGGGGGACCCTACGTCATTTTTTGGGGGATTTTTAAGGGTTAGGGTTAAGGTTTGCCTAACCCTAACCCTTAAAATTCCCCAAAAAATGGGGTCCCCCCCCGGGAGGGGACTACCGATACATATGTGGTACCGTTGTAATCGGGAGAAATGAGGCTTTCACATGCAATATGGTTTTCATTAATAAAACAAATGTTTTATTTAAAATAAAGGAGACGGTAGCTTGACATGGCGGAGTGAAGTCGCAGGGAAAAGGAGCTCCGTTCCAAGAGAAGCAGAGCTAAGGCAGGACGACTTTAAATCACCCGCAGCATGGATGCCCAGGCGGGGTAAACTGCGGGGAACAAATAAGAAAGGGAAATCCCACACCATACCTGCGCTGTTCCGAGCTGGAGACCCCGCAAGCAGGGAACGGTCAGTGAGGAAGATGGCGGTGGCGGGCAGCGAGGTGCGCGCAAGTGGCCGCGAGTCACCGGCGCAGCAAGAAGGAGCTCCTGTCGGCTCACTGGCCTCGGCGGATGAGCAGCGGGGAGGAGGGGGGCACCCGCCCCGACACAGAGTCAGAGCGCCGGAGGAGCGGCTGAGGTGCACTCTGGGGCGGACGTGCAGTGAAGACTACCCGGCGGGTGCCAGGTCAGTTGCGTGTCCCGTCCCCCCCCCTCGGCCCCTGCAGCAAGTCTACAGGAACCTCGCTCCACACACCAATGTGCCAGGTGGGGAATGAAACGGGGGGTGGAGGGAGAAATAGCACTCCTCACAACATTGCCATACACATGGCAAAGCAGCCCCACGTGGTGCCCATGCAGGGGGGCCCTGACAGCCCGGACTCCCCCCCACGGAGCATTAGAGGGGCTCCCCAACCCCGCACTCGCGGGCACGGGGCTATTCCTCCCCACAAATAGAGGAACTGCCTTCAAGCCCCAGCTCATTGGCAGGCACCCCTTCACCGCCGCTGAGCCCGCAGCCAACTTGGCAGTCCAGACCCGGCAGTCCTCCGGGGGAACCTATGATAGTGGGGGATGCCCCTGCCCCATGCAACCTCTGGGGTGAAGATGTAGACTCCCCGGCCCAGGGGACCCAGGCGGGAGACATGCATTGGGGCACCCAGCCTATTCTGGGCTCTACCTCGCCTGTGAGAGGATTAATAAAAGCACCTGCTCTGGGCCCACCGCGGTGCGCCACACACAACGCCGAGCTTTCTTCTTCGCACAGCTCACCCACAGTTATACCAATAGATCTGCTCTCACACTCCATCGCGGAGGCGGTTAAAGCCAATATCAAAGAGGCCCTGCAGGGGGCTCCCAACGCACGGGAATTTTGATGGATATGTTTCCAGAATGGAGGGCACCATCAAGAGAGAACTGGCAGCACTACAAGGTTTAGTGGCGGAAGTCAAGGAAAGAGTGGATGGGGTGGAAGCCTCGCATAGAGCCTTGGAGGCACGCGTGGCAGAATTGGAACAGCAGCAGAATTGGAACAAACGCCTCCTAGCTGACTAATCCCTGGCCCACGACGACATAGAGAACAGGTGCCGCAGGAACTACCTGCGCCTCCGGGGAGTTCCTGAATCAGTGGAGCCACGAGACTTCCTACTGGAAACTGTCACCTCTGTCTTCAAAGAGCTCCTTGATCTCCCCAGCACAAATCATATGGAGATGGATCGGGTGCACCGGGCCCTGGGCCCCCGACCGCAAGACCCAAACAGGCCCAGTGACATCATCTGCAGAGTGCATTTCTTCAAGATAAAGGAGGATATACTCCGACGTGCCTGGGAGAAGGGCCCGATCAGGCATAAAGGCGCGCAGGTGATCATCCTTCAAGACCTCTCACGGAGGACATTACAGATGAGGAAGCTTTTAAAACCTGTGCTGGACGCTATCCGGAAGCAGGGGGCATCTTACAGATGGGGACACCCGTTTCAGCTCCTGGTGCGGAGGGGGGAAACTTGTTTGCCCTCAAATCGCCTGGCCAACCACCTGATTTGTTTCTTGGAGACGAAAAATGTAGACCTGGCCATATACAACAGGCAGCTACCACAGTGTCCGGGAGGAGACCCCAGAGGAGAGAGAAGAGGCGCGGGAGGCCGTGGAAGGTGAAGACCTGTGGCTCAGTTCCCCGCGTGGCATTCCCTGCCAGCTCCTACCTAGCCATATAAGCTCACTTTCTATCGTCTTCGCCAATAATGGCTTCGGTGGCGTGCGGGCGGTGGGGCGCCGCGGGGGGAACGGTGGTGGCTGAGGAGGGGTGTGCCCTGTTTTGAGGCGCTTTGGCCCTTTGCCCCGCCGCGTACCGGGTGGTGGGGCCCGGGCTCGGGCCCCCATCATGTTTTATTACTACTGTTGTTGTTGTTCTCCTTTAAAATGTTAGAACTGCATGCCTAGAATTAATTAGAAGTGTTTACAGCGTCTCCTGTGGCTCCCGCGGGGACTCCCCGCTTGGTTTACCGCCGGGTTGTACCGCAGAGTGAGGTGGCAGCCAATCTTGAGTCCTGAACTCATACGTAGCGAAGCTATGGCGCTAGTAAAGTCGCTGATGGGACCTGCCTCACTGGGTGGCTGCAAGCTGGGTGCGACTCCTAACCCGCTGAACGTAAGCCTAGTCTTCCAACCCCCCCAACACTTGGTGCACCCCTCTAGGGAAGCCTTTGGCCTCCTCTAGACGGGAATAGATATTGCACAGAGCCTAATAGACCATAGAGAAGGGACCTCTTTGGGAACCCCCCTCCATTAGGCATAACAAAAAAAGGCACCATTTCCGGGCTACGCCTTTAGGTGAGTAACCGGCGGACTACTTGCTAGTCCACAGTTTTCCCCATTACCCGAGTTTTCTCCCTTAAGTGCCCACACACCGTCTCATAGAGAACGGTACTTCTCCTTTGGGCCCTTTCCCCACCATTAACCTTTACTCTTCCAACCCCCTCCCATTGGCGTGTGGGACCGGACACGGGATAAGCTGCACCTTCAGTCAACAGTGCGCTGAAGTAGTCATCCTCCTGTAGTGCGTTCAGACTAACATGGGCTCAATAAAGATAGTCTCCCTAAATGTTAAGGGGCTTAATACCCCAGAAAAGAGAACTATCTTAAGGCAGGAACTAAATAGATGCAAAGCAAAGATTGTTTTCTTAGAGGAAACGCATTTCAAAAGAGATGTGGCTCCTAGACTCTGTAGCAAACAATTCCCACTCGTGTTCACCAGCTGCACTGCTGACACCAAAAAGAAGGGAGTAGCGATCATGTTGGCGCGGGACTTACCCTTCAGCTCAAAAGAGGTCTGGAAGGACGAATCGGGAAGGGTGGTACTGGCCAAAGGGTTGATCAACCAAAGAATGTATACGCTGGCCTCTATATATGCGCCCAATCAAGGCCAGATCCAATTCCTGTGGAACTCGCTGGATAAGATAGAAAAATTTATGGAGGGTGATGTAATACTGAGGGGGGGACTTCAATTTAGCCATAGAGCCCCTGCTGGATTCTTCGGCGGGTAGATCAGCGGTCTCACAATTGGCTTTGAGATCCCTGAAGATAAAATTACATAGCATGCAGCTGGTAGATGCGTGGCGCGTCAGAAACCCAGGGGCACGAGACTACTCTTTTTACTCTCATGTTCATGGGACAAACTCCAGGCTAGATTACATCTGGATCTCACATAGACTACTGAGCCAGGCCACAGGAGACGGGATATACCCGACCTCCTTTTCGGACCATGCCCCGGTTTTCCTTGATCTTGACCTTGTGGTCGGACCCCCGCCCCCCTCGTCGTGGAGACTAAACGAGTCCCTCCTACAAAATGCAGTGGTGTCGCAAGACATAAAAGAGGGTATTGAGACTTACTTTGGGCTCAACGACAATGGGGAGGTCTCTCCGCCAACATTATGGGAGGCCCATAAAAGTGTGATAAGGGGTATTCTGATTAGTCACAGGGCAAGGCTTAAAAAAGAAAGATTATCCCAAATAGCAAAGCTCACTGAAAAGGTCAGGCACTTGGAGCTGTCCCATTAACAGTCCGAGGCAGCAAAGGTTCTTGGGAAGCTAACCCAAGCATGGGAGGCCCTCAATGCCCTACTGAGACAAAAGGCCAAACATGTAATTAGAAGATGTAAATGCACATATTATGAGTACGGCAATAAGAGTAGCGCGCTACTGGCTAGGGCGCTTAGAAAACAGCAATCCCAAAACTTCATTGCAGAGATATTAGACAGCAACCAACAGTCGCGGCATACTACAGAGGGGATAGCAGACACGTTCAGACTATATTATACAGGTCTGTACAACCTGGGTGGGGGGCCGGCGGTGCGGACGCACCCAGGCAAAATAGAGGAGTATATTAGGGCATCCGGTATGCCAACAATCACAGAGGAGATCGCGGCATCTCTGGAGGACCCGATCGGGATGGAGGAGCTACTGGAGGCAGTTAAACAGACCCCCTCAGGGAAGGCCCCGGGGCCAGATGGCTATTCTGTAAAGTATTATAAAACCTTTATCCCAATACTGGGCCCGAGAATGATAAAGGCTTGGAATTTGATAACAGATCCAGCGCCAGGCTCATTTTTAAGCAGAGACCTAGAAGCCCACATTTCTGTCCTGCACAAACCAAGAAAGGATCCTCTTTCATGCAAAAGTTACTGCCCCATCTCTCTTCTCAGCGCGGACCTGAAGTTGTACGCTAAGATCCTAGCCAATAGATTGGCACTGATAGTGGCCCAGGTGGTCCACTTGGACCAGACGGGCTTCATGCTGGGAAGAGATGCAAGGGATAATGTGGTAAGGGCTCTGAGCGTGGTATATGCAGCACAAAAATCTGACATACCTATGATGCTCCTGTCCACAGACACAGAAAAGGCCTTTGACAGGGTGAGTTGGCCTTTCCTAAAAGAGACTCTTCAACATATAGGCCTCAGGGACAACATGAGAAAGCTTATTGCAGCACTGGATACAATGCCCTCAGCCAGGGTCAAGGTCAATGGCCATCTCTCCGCTCAGGTTCCCATCCGCAACGGAACACGTCAGGGTTGCCCTCTGTCCCCTCTACTGTTTGCTTTGACCCTGGAACCATTCCTGTGCAGAATCAGGGGTAATGTTGACATAGGGGGCCTAGAAACTGGAGGGGACACTCATAAGGTTAATGCCTACGCAGATGACCTCCTGTTTTTCATCTGTAATCCTACTATCACTCTGCCAGTACTGATGAAAGAATTTGAGGGCTTCGGCAGGCTGTCCTTCTTTAAAATCAACTTCGAGAAATCTGAGGCTCTAAACGTGTCGCTCCCTGGGGACGTGGCCAGGAACCTCCAGCGGTCTTTCTCATTTAAATGGGCCAGGACCTCAATATCGTATCTGGGTACTCAGTTACTGAGCCGGCTGCCGAAGGTCTTAGAGTTGAACTTCATGCCCTTGTCCCAGAGAATAAAAGCAGACCTAGATAGATGGGATTCCCCTACCTTCTTATGGATGGGCAGGGTAAATATAATTAAAATGTCGATCTTGCCAAAACTTCTTTTCCTATTTCAGGCACTCCCAATTAACATCCTTGCATACTTCTTAAAGAACCTAGATAAAGTACTGATGGGGTTTGTCTGGCAGAAAAAGAGAGCTAGGCTCAAGTGGCAGTCATTAAGTAAACCCAAACACCTAGGGGGCATGGCAATGCCAGACTTCCAATTATATTGGGTTGCTTCCCATCTGCAGAGAATATGCGAATGGCACACGTGTAAAAACACAAAGAGGTGGGTCCAACTAGAACATTCACTGGCACTGGCCCCACTGGATTCAACTGTCTGGAATAGGGAAACATATATGCCGGGTTGAGATCCCACGCGACAGTGGCAGCCACATTGGGGGTCCTACGGTGCCATAGGAAGCATTTGGAAATCTCTCCTTGCCCCCCCCCTATGATCGCTCTAATGGACAACCCTCCTCTCCTGGCAGAATGCTCGAGGGCGGCCATTAGGGAATGGGGAAAGGCGAATCAGCTGAGAGGCGGCGATCTGATGTCGGAGAAGGGATGGGTACCATTAGGGGACCTAAGGACTAAACTGAAGAATGGGGACCTGGACCCCTGGACCCTTCTCCGATTTCAGTCAATTTTGTCCCGGACAGGTTACTGAAAGGAAAACGCTAGGGGGCACACAGAGTTTGAAAAGATTTGCCTAGAGGGACAGCCATACCCCCACCTGATCTTTAAACTGTACTCACTACTCATAGGCGAACAGGTCATCATTCTGGAGAGATTGGGAAATCGACCTGGGCAGGACAATAGGGGAGAAAGAGAGGAATAAAATAGCGACCCTGGCGCACAAGTCATCAGTAGCTACGAGAGTCCAGGAGGTCAACTACAAACTTTTGACGTGCTGGTATTACACCCCAGATAGATTAGGTAAGATGTTTAACACAGCAGACTCAAGCTGCTGGAGATGTGGGGAGAAGAGGGGGACACTGTTCCACATTCTTTGGACATTCCCCAGAGTTCAGGAATATTGGGAGGTGATCCTGCCCATCATCTCGCAGCTTACTGGGGTGCAAATGCTGGGAGACCCAGCCTGTGTCTTACTTCACTCAACAAAGGTCCCGACAGGGAAATACATAAAAACCCTGCTAATCCACTTACTAAATGCCGCCAAGCAAACAATACCTAGACTCTGGAAATGAAAAAAAGCTGAGGTCATGAACGTTAGGGAAATGGAGGACCTGACGCTATCCCTACACGACAGAGGTGAGCAGTACAGAACCACCTGGCTGCCCTGGCTAATATATGAGGAATCGGTAGAATTTAGGAGCCTGTTTGAGCAATAGGACATGAGGTATAGTCGTATCGCTGGCTCGCCCTGACCCACACAGCCAGAGGGGAATCCAGGTTTACCCATGGACTACCAGCTGAGAGCCGGCCATGGTGAGCGCCCGGCTAGAAACCGAGTCCCACACACCATACACAGTACCCAGCCCTCCCCTACCCCCTCCTTTCCCCAACCTAGCCATATCCCTAGTGTGGTTTCCCTCCCCCCCCCTTTTTTTGGGGGATTGGACACATGGATACATCTTGTGATGTAAAGAGTTACCTCCCGTTGGGAAATAGCATGTTAGAATGTACTTGCTTGGTGCGGGAAGGAATATGCCCTCCCGGGGTACGCCAGAAGGGCATCTCACATACCAGCGGCGAGTAGAAGGGGGACCTCTCCATCGAGTAAAGTGTATTGGCATCAGCAACTAGCTCCCTAATGTTATGATTTAAATACTTTGAAAACTGTGTTTCTAAAGGCCTTTCCCTTTCCCCACATGTCTTGTAATGTGAGTTTAAATGTATGTATTGTCTAAAACTGCAAAACCTTTAAATAAAGATTATAAAAAATAAATAAATAAAGGAGACAATTGTCTAAAAAATATTATTTTATTTATTTCTTTGCTTTTTTTAAGCAAAAATATAAAAAAAAACAGTAGAAAAATTACAAACAAGACATTTCATGTTAAAGCCTAAACTCTGCTGCAAAAAATAAATATATAATTTTCCTGGAAATTCTGGCAAAAATCACGGTTAAACATGACGCAAAATGGGGAAAAATGACCTGTCAACAGAGGGTGACAAAACTTCAAGCAGGCTGGCAATTAAAAGGGTTAATAGTACCTATGCATGTTGGGTATTGTTCTGCTTGAGGCACCTTGCTCTTTCAGATTTAGCTTGTTTTTTCTTGTTTGCATATTGATATTTTAGGAAAACATGTTTTTTTCAGCTTTTTATACATTTTTTTAGGAAAACCCTGTGCAACCTTAGAATTCTTTGAGGGATTACTTCCAGAAAGATGAGCCCACTACAACAAGCTGGGTACACTTAGAAAGCTTAACATGTGTACTTTCAGGGAATATGGTTTATGGGGGATATTCCAAATGTAAAGGGTTGTTTTGGTTGAAAAACTGCAAGGTGCGCAATTTGTCTGCAGAGCTGAAATTTTCAAGTAAAATTACCGTTACGCACATGCTTTACTTTGGGGTGTTTGCCAATTCTTCCCTTGACAGTAGCTATGCATGTTGGGTATTGTTCTGTTCGAGGGATGTTGCTTTTTCAGATTTTTCTTGTTGCATATGTTTTTTTTTAGGAAAATGTGGCTTTGATTCTTCCTTTTTATTCTTTTTTAGGGAAACTCTGTGCAACCAAAGAATTGATTGAGGGATTACTTCTAAAAAGCTATGCCCACATCAATAAGCCTGGTACGCCTAGAAAGCTTGAGGTGTGTACTTCCAGAGAATATATAGTTTGTGGGGGGTATTTCAAATGTAAAGGGTTGTTTTTCTGGAAAAACTGCAAGGTGTGCATAGCGCATATCACAGTTGTATTTTATCTGAAAATCTAAAGCTCTGTTTCAGTTTGGGGGAGTCTCCTGGGCAGGAAAGGGTGTCTTCCTATACAGGTACCACTGTGACCGGGAGAAATTGGGGTTTCACACGCAATAACATTTTATTACAAAAAAACACTACAAATTGCAAACAATAGATTTTTAAAAAAATGTTTGCACATATTTCACCCAAAAGTATTGAGAATCCACTAAAAAAGGCCATACAAGACATTCATGTTGAAGCCCAGACTTATATATATTGAAAAAAACAATATATAATTTTCCTGGGAAATCCCTTCGAAAATCAAGGTTGAACATGTGTAGCGCAAAATAGCGAAATGTAGTCTGGTACTTAAAGGGTTAAATATGTGCTAATATATTTTATATATTTCACCATGTTGCTGTACAACCTAAGAAAATATATTTTTGGATGCAGGAGTACTGGACTGTAATGATTAAATGGAATAGAAAATGCGGTATTTGGTGTGAGACTAGCCCTTTAAGTAGTTGTCGGTAAGGCACTTGACAGGGACCTGGAGTTCTACTGGTCAATCCTCACAATCATGGAGGCCTTTAAAAAGGCTTATAAGAACTAGCCAGGAAACCAGCTGGTATGCTATACAGTACTGGTTCTTCTTTCTGCCCACTACTGGGATCGGTGTTCGGGCTGGACCCGGAAAAAGGCTGATTAGCAGCTGCCCAGCAGCAAATCAGCCTTCTTCCTTCCCCTCTCTCCATTGGCCCGGCATGACACTTGACCCCGCAGTATAAAAGGCAGGGTCCGAGTCACTCCACGCAACGCTGCTGTGAGCTCTGCAGTTGATAGGGACAGGTTTCTGGCTGCTGCTGAGGGACAGATCAATCTATTTGGGTTAATAAACTGCCCTTTTCAGGGCAATACTTAGTCAGGAATAGTGGCTGGAGTAAAGGCTAGATTGGTGGGGTGTCAGCACTACCGTTAAAAACCACTTCTTGTCACAACTGGGGCGTGTGTAACCTGTTATCCCACAAATTGCTCTAAGCACTGGGGTGTGTGTACCGTGTTATCCAGGGCCAGCTCCAGCTTTATATGGGTCCTTGGGCAACAGAGTCACAGTGGGCCCCTTTAAGTTGAGTCATGACCAACATGTCGGTAAAGCCGCAGATATGTTGGATATTGTCCCTTGATGCTGCTCTGCCTTTAAGAGAATGTCCCCTTTCGTAAACTTTCCCCAAAGACCTCAGACCAACAGGAGCCAAAAAGAAGGAAAGAAAAGAAGGAATGATAAAAAAAAAGAAGACAGAATGACAGAAAAAAAATAGAACGGCAGAAACAAAGGAATGACAGAATAAATATAAGGAATGAGAGAGAAAGGACAAATAAATAAAAAAGAAGAATTGATATAAAGAAGGAATGAGGAGGAAAGGAAGAAAGAAAAATAGAATGTCAAAGAAAAGGAATCACATAATGAATAGTAGGAATGGCAGAAAGAGGGGATAAGAAAGAAAGAAAGAAAGAAAGAGAGGACAAATAAATAAAAAAGAATAAATGGCAGAAAGAAAAAATAGAAGGAATGACATAAAGGGGAAATGAGAATGGAATAAAAGCAGGAATAACAGAAAAAAACAGTGAATGACAGAAAGAAAGGAAACAAATGACATAGAAAGGACAGAAAGGAATAAAATTAGGAAATAAAGAAAAAAAAAAGAAGGAATGAGAAAAAGAAAAAGAAGTAATGACAAAAGAAGAAATAATGATAAAGAAAGAAAGAAGAAATGACAAAAGGAAGGGAGGACAAAGAAAAAAAGAAAAAGATGGAAAAAAATGTGTGACAGAATGAAAGGAAGAAAAAACAATTGGGAAAAGATATGTCACATGACCACTATGTGAGATAGGCCCTTCCTAGGTGCAGGTTCCCCGGCACCTACCCTGCTAAGCCCAGTACTGATGCCGTCCCGGGTGTTATCCCACAACTTGCTCTAAGCACTGGCATGTAACCTGGTATCCCATAGCATGCTCTAAGCACTGGGGTGTATCCTGTTATCCCACAATTTGCTCTAAGCACTGGGGTGTAACCTATTATCCCATAACTTGCTCTAAGCACTGGGGTGTAAGCTGTTATCCCATAACTTGCTCTAAGCACTGGCATGTAACCTGGTATCCCATAGCATGCTCTAAGCACTGGGGTGTATCCTGTTATCCCACAATTTGCTCTAAGCACTGGGGTGTAACCTATTATCCCATAACTTGCTCTAAGCACTGGGGTGTAAGCTGTTATCCCATAACTTGCTCTAAGCACTGGGGTGTAACCTATTATCCCATAAATTGCTCTAAGCACTGGGGTGTAAGCTGTTATCCCACAACTTGATCTAACCACTGGGGTGTGTGTACTATGTTATCCCAAAATTTGATCTAACCACTGGGGTGTGTGTCCTGTGTTATCCCACAATGTGCTCTATGCATTGGGGTGTGTGTACCGCTTTATTCCACAATTCCAGTACTGGGGAGTAAACTGTTATCCCACAACTTGCTTTAAGCACTTTGGGGTAGGTAGTGTATTATCCCACAACTCAATCTAACCACAGGGTTGTGTGGACCGTGTTATCCCACAACTTGCTTTAAGCACTGGGGTGTGTGCCCTGTTATACTTTAACTTGCTCCAAGCACTGGGTGTGTACCGTTATACTACAACTTTTTCCAAGCACTGGGGCGTATCCTGTTATTCCACAACTTGCTCTAAGCACTGGGGTGTGTGTACAGTGTTATCCCACAACTTGCTCTAAGCACTGAGGTAATAATCTGTTATCCCACAACTTGTTTTAAGCACTGGGGCTTTTTTACCATGTTATCTCACAACTTGTTTGTAAGCACTGGGGGATTGTGTACCCTGTTATACCACACCTTGCTCTAAACTCTGGGATGTATTCTGTTATTCCACAACTTACTCTAAGCACTGGGCCGTAACCTGTTATACCATAACTTTCTCTATGCACTGGGCTGTAACCTGTTATCCCACAACTTGGTCTAACCACTAGGGTGTGTACCCTGTTATACTACAACTTGCTCTAAGCGCCGGGGTGTTTGAACTCTGTTATACTACAACTTGTTTTAATCACTAATGTGTACCCTGTTATCCTACAACTTGCTCTAACCGCTGGGATGTGTGTACCTTGTTATCCCACAGCTTGTTGTAAGCACTGGGGGATTGTGTATTATGTTATCCTACAACCTGCTCTAAGCACTAGGATATGTGTACCATGTGATCCCACAACTTGCTCTAAGCACTAGGGTGCGTGTACCTTGTTATCCCATAGCTTGTTGTAAGCACTGGGGGATTGTGCATTATGTTATCCCACAACCTGCTCTAAGCGCTGGGGTATGTGTACCGTGTTAGCCCACAACTTGCTGTAAGCACTGGGGTGTGTTCCGTGTTATCCCACAACTTGCTCTAAGCACTGGGGTGAGTGTATCTGTTATACTACAACTTGTTCTAAGCACTGGGGTGGTAACCTGTTATCCCACAACTTTCTCTATGCACTGGGCTGTAACCTGTTATCCCACAACTTGGTCTAACCACTAGGGTGTGTACCCTGTTATACTACAACTTGCTCTAAGCGCCGGGGTGTTTGAACTCTGTTATACTACAACCTGTTTTAATCACTAATGTGTACCCTGTTATCCTACAACTTGCTCTAACAGCTGGGATGTGTGTACCTTGTTATCCCACAGCTTGTTGTAAGCACTGGGGGATTGTGTATTATGTTATCCTACAACCTGCTCTAAGCACTAGGATATGTGTACCGTGTGATCCCACAACTTGCTCTGAGCACTAGGGTGCGTGTACCTTGTTATCCCATAGCTTGTTGTAAGCACTGGGGGATTGTGCATTATGTTATCCCACAACCTGCTCTAAGCGCTGGGGTATGTGTACCGTGTTAGCCCACAACTTGCTCTAAGCACTGGGGTGTGTACCGTGTTATCCCACAACTTGCTCTAAGCACTGGGGTGAGTGTATCTGTTATACTACAACTTGTTCTAAGCACTGGGGTGTTAACCTGTTATCCCACAACTTGCTTTAAGCAATGGGGTATGTGTACCGTGTTATCCCACAATTTGCACTAAGCACTGGGGTGTATCCTGCTATCCCACAACTTGCTCAAAACACTGGGATGTGTGTACCCTGTTATAGTAACTTAAGACTCAAAAGGGTGAAGGAGGTGGCACCAACCAGTCCTAGTATCCGTGGTGCTAAACTTTGGCAGTTCCAACAATATATGTACAGAAAATGGGGATGCCCCACAGCCCCTATAGAGCAATGCCAAAGATTTACTATTGCACACACCCAGTATAATAATATATCTATTTTTATTGTTACAAAATCATTGTACCTAATAAGTCTATGCCGCAAGGAGACAAAAGTCAAAGTAAAAAAAGTGCTACTTATCTTAGAACTGGGTAACAACAGCAGAAGTGCGACCCCCCTCAGAGCCCACGCGCGGGCTCTGTGCGGGGTCGCACTTCTGCTGTTGTTACCCAGTGCGGTATAGACTTATTAGGTATCTTATTGGCACAGTTGTTTACTTGGGATTGATGCACAATGCACTTAGCACTTTCTTTTTTGATGTAAATAAATATATTTTACTCTTATGCAATATTTTTGGGGATATGTGTACCTAGATATATATATATATATATATTACTGGGTTTATATCAGCATGGTACAACAGCGCCCCCTGGTGGCAGATTAAGTTGTGTTATGTGATATATGTTTTTTAAAATTGTGTGTTTGTTGTCATAACTGTACAATGATTTTGTAACAATAAAAATAGATATATTTTTATACTGGGTGTGTGCAATAGTAAATCTTTGGCATTGCTCTATAGGGGCTGTGGGGCATCCCCATTTTCTGTACATGTACCCTGTTATACTACAACTTGTTCTAAGCACTGGGATGAGTGTACCCTGTTATACTACAATTGGCTCTAAGCACTGGGGTTTGTGTACCATGTTATCCCACAATTTGTTGAAAGCACTTGAGGATTGTGTACCCTGTTATCCCACAACGTGTTATAATCATTGGGCAATTGGGTATCCTTGTTATACTACAATTTGCTCTAAGCACTGGGGTGAGTGTACCCTGTTATACTACAACTCGCTCTAAGCACTGGAGTGTACCCTGTTATACTACATGGTGTTCTAAGTACTGGTGTGTACCATGTTATACTACAACTTGCTCTAAGCATTGATGTGTACCCTGTTATCCCACAACACCATGTTATCCCACAACTTGCTCTAAGCACTGGGTTAAGTGTACCCTGGTATACTACAACTTGTTTTAAGCACCGGTGTGTACCATGCTCTACTACAACTTGCTCTGAGCACTGGGATGAGTGTACCCTGTTATACTACCACTTGCTCTAAGTACTGGGGTGTGCGTAATGTGTTATCACACAACTTGCTCTAAGTACTGAGGTGTTAGCCTGTTATCCAACAACTTGCTATAAGCACTAGGGTGAGTGTACCCTGTTATACTACAACTTGTTCTAAGCACTGGTGTGTAACAGGTTATACTACAACTTGTTCTAAACAAGGGTGTGTACCCTGTGTGGTAATGTGTATAGGAAAGTGTTGAATGGTGTATATTTCTCCCTTGCTTTGCTCAATCAGGCACGATCCATGCCGGGTTTACAGGATCCCAGCCCACATTCCCAGTCCTCTATGGGTTTTTCCCCTAATCCCAGTTCTCACACAGGTGTTGAGGATGATTGCAAGGAAGCCAAATAAAAGGAGCTGACAAAGGCTTTCAGTTTGCTGTTGAACAGCCTGGGGTGAGGAGCCCAGGCCGTACTGCCCACAGAGACTGACAGAACTGAAGGCAGCCGAAGGACTTTCTTTGTGTCCCCCGAACTTGGACTTGTGGATTTACAGCGTGGACTTTTATGCCCTGTAAGCGGACCTGTTACAACAAGGACTTGCAGTTTGCTGGATTATCCTACCCTGGACTTTACTAGAGCTGGTGAGGTAACCACTTGATGTACTGCATTGTAGGCTGCAACCTTCTCTGAAGTGAAGAGATTTTGGCTGTTGAATAATTTATTTTCAATAAAATTGCTTTTGATTTGAAGTACTGTCGTCCGAGTCACTGCCGTTCGCCCCAGATCCTGACACCTGTTATACTACAACTTACTCTAAGCACCGTGGTGTCTGTACCCTGTTATACTACAACTTGTTCTAAGCACTGGTGTGTACCATGTTATTCCACAACTTGCTCTAAGGCCACTGTAACTGCAAGTGTATAACAAAACAGAAATCAGCAAATTAGGGACAGGGACATGGCAGTGGTGCATCTGCTGCTCCTGCTGGTAATGGGGCTGGTGCTCATCAGCTCACTGGTGCTGCAGGGAGAGGATGTCTTTTATCCTTGCCTGCTACACCTTGCGATTTTTGTAGTGGTAAGGGCAGAACAAATTGAGGCAATCATAGATTATAGAACACTCAGTGCTACCAGTTCCGTGGTATTGACTGAGTCCTCCACCTCACCCCTGGTAAAATCAAGGCCATCTCAGCCAGATGTCACTAATGATCTGTGATGACACACCTGACTGGGATTCCACTGGCTATTCACTTACTATGCACCTGCAAGCAAAACATGAGCCGCAGTGAAAGAACTACCAGATAAAAAAAAATGCATGTTGGTGGATGCACTACTGGCTGGAGTTCTCAGCTGACTTTGAGGGCTCAGTGGTGGCACCAGTAGGAGGAGGAGTAAGTCGCAATTGCAGCATGGGGACAGGCAGCACCTCACAGGGAGGGTGAGTATGGTCACAATGTGAAACAGCTTATTTCATTGTCCGCTACTTCCCCTGCGTCCCATAGTACCAGGAGGCAGACTTTGCATGGTAGATGACTACCTGTCCACGCATCTCCTGGTACTGAACAATGTGTCCTCCCCTTTTGGTTTCTGGGTTGGTAAATTGGACATGTGGCCATAGCTTGCCCTCTATATCTACAGCCAATGTGGATATGCTTACATTCCTTAAGATGAACCAAATGTGGAACCCACAGGACTTGGCTGTGCCAGCACCTGAGTGAGTGGTTAAAGTGTTTGCTACCTCCTCCACCTTGTACTCTTAAACCGGACTTCAGGTCCCCATTGACTTCAATGGGGTTCTGGTGTCTTGTGCCCTGCAGTCCCCCTAGCTAGAAGAGGTGAAAGCCAGGCATTCCCAGAAACAGGCCACCCTGCCCATCACTGCTCACAGGAACAGTAAGCAAGTTGCCTGCATGGACTAATTCATCCAGCCCTCCCTCTGCAAATTAAGGGAATCACTCTGTCTCAGCCTTGGCAAATAATGTGAAAGGCTCGCCATCAGTGGGGACAGCCCCCATAGCCTAGGATGCAACATAATTTTTTTTTTTGACTGAAGCCCCGAGCAAACCAGCGTGCACAAAACCACTAATAAAAAGCCAGCTTTACTTGACTAAACCTCCCAAAACCATTAGTGGACCAAAGCTCAGCGCTGGATAGCCCCATTATGATGTTCAAATTGTATAGAGCCATTAGATTCTGTGGCAATAATACAGTTCTGGGCCCTGGTGGGCTCACACCTGACTTTTTAAATCTTTATTTCCAGAACTAGATCCCCTATTGGCCAACCTTTACAATCAAATTTTGAAGAGGGAATGTTAACCACAAAGATTTACCCAAGCAGGTACCGCTCTATTACTGAAACCCAACAAGGATCCTGAGCTTGTGTCTTCCTATAAAACAGTCATACCGGCCCCCAGGGGTCATGCTTTTCGTTAAGGACCATACATGCACAATTGCACTCTGCAGTTTCAACTATGCATCTTATTAATATTATTAGATTAAAAGCTACGTTTTAAATATGAACTGTGGGGAGAGGGAGATGGACAACTCTTTTTGCATAATTGGGATTTGCACAGTTATTGCTGCCCTGATCTCAACAAAAAAAAATCTCCCAATGTACCTTGCCAAAGTGTAATGTTGGTGGCTTCCTAGTCAGTTATGTTGCAGAGTCAATTTAGATAGACATTGTGGATGAACACAAACTGGCTTTTATTGGAACATGTGCGCAGTAAGAGAAGGTCACCTTAACATGGTGAAACATACAGACAGGAAAAAGAAAGTTCACCTCTATAAACAGGAAATGCAACACATTATAGAAATGCACAGAGAGACTACAGATTGCATCCAGCACTCACTGGGCTTTGTCTCAGTTTTCATCTCTTTCCAAAGAAATCTATAGATGGCCCCCCACTAGACTGATCATTAACCGCAGGTTGTCATACCTGGCTAGGCTGTTTAGAGGCACCTACCAGGGCTGTCCTCTACTCCCTATTTTCCCTTTGCTGATTATGTTTTGCTGTACATCTCCAATCCGGAAGAGGTTGCCAGCCTTCCTAGATCTGCTAAGAGAGTTTAGCCTAGTCTAGGCTATTTAATCAACACAGAAACTAATGCTGTCACAATACCCAACGCATCCTGCCATAGTTTGATACTTTGAGAGTAATATAAAGTATAACACAAATGTTTGCCCATTATATGCAAGAAATCTTACCTTTATCCTTCATCCCCCGGCAGACGACCTGGTGCTCTAAGGATCCGCTAGACCAGGGGTACTCAACTACTTTTAATAAATGTCTGCTTACAGGGGGTCTGTCGCAGGGTGAAGGTCCAAGCTGAACATCAACCGGCTGGAGAGGGTGTGCACTGCTGGAAGTGAGTAACACGACCCTGGCTCTCATTCCAAATGGAGTTCCAACCATTTTTTTTACACAAACTATTAGGAGTAGTACATCTCTGGCACTCATTCTGAGTGGAATTCACCTTCTCATTGTACATGCCCATGCCGGCCATTCAGGCAGCTAATCAGAAGACCCTGAAATCTTTTAAATTCTAGGGCCAGCCACAGTGTTTTTTTTATATAAAATAATCTAAATGGCTTAATGCACTGGTTGCACCTTTTTTTCTCCCACTACTCTGAATGACACTTTTTGTGCCCCCCATAATTGCCAGACAGCTTTTACCATTATATACCTTCCAACGTTTTATTTTCTGTTCACACTCCTAGCTATGTCCATGCCTCCCTAACTACACGAAATTTCCCACCATTCAACACCAATTTAGGATGCCCCATAGTCAGTATTACTGACTGACGCCTGCCCGAATTCCCCCAACACTTATCATCCCGCAATCCACGGTTATAATCCGATGTGGCACAGGAAGTGCATGCAGAGAAATCCTATGTTCCCTGTTTTTCATGCCTCCACCTGGGGCCCTCTAGGAATCAGCATTACTATATTAAAAGTCAAATTTGACATAGCATAGTGGCACTGCAGTGTCATCCTGGGACTGTCCCACCCAATACGTGGCAGTTGGGAGATATGCCTTTACGTTGGCTTGTGAACTTCTATGGACTGATGGAGCTGCCTGGTGTCTGGTGTTTTACTATACGTCCAGGCTCTATGTGCAGCCGGGGCAGAATTAACACAACCATCTGCTTGTTGCTACTGTTCCTGGGGGAAATGAAATGAAGTGCCACCTGGCATACTGCGATCATTGCAGGCAGCGGCAGCTGCACCTTTGCAGGCTGGTAGTCTTCTCTGCGGATCTAAACTACTGCCCATGGTCCACCAGTTAAGTACCCCTGCCCTAGACTTAGTGTTTGCAAAATGTTTATGATGTTCAACAGCACTGTCTTTGCTGCCCAATACTCTGGATCACTTGTACTCCAGTACACGGCCTTATTCTCTGGAAGAAAATGTCCATGTTTTTATGACTGTAGCTTCAACACAGTACAACTTCTCAAAAATGATAAAAACTTTCTCTCCGTAGGCCAGATGAAAGTAGTGCCACCAGGTCGCCTACTACACAGCACATACATTTTATTCCCACAGAGCTGGCTAGACATAATTACATATGTATCAATTATTCTATTATCATCAAATGTTAACCAAACCGTTCTTTTCATGGCAATCGTGATCTATAGTGGCCCTATCCCCTGCAGTAGATACAAATGGCTGGCGATAAGAGCGCACTCACAGCCCAAAGATGCAGGAAAGGAGCCAGGAGAGTTTTTGCCACAACCTTTTTCACACAGTGGGGCATGCCAATTTGGAATGCACCCGGGGGGGGGGGGGGGACCAGCTGCCAGCCGTGCTGTTATGCTTTAATGTCTGTTTTGAATAAGACCTGATGGCAGACATCTTTTGCTAGCATTGAGTTAACTCCATTTATACCCCATGGGAAGGGAATGCAACATAATTTCTATGTCCTAACAATTGTTTTGTTTTGAAAGATACACTGGATTAATCAAATCTGGCTGTTGGTACAGCAACTAATCAATACATTTGGGGGGGGGGGGGGGGGCTCAGCCAGGTCATGATGTATTGTATCTTCTTTCTAAACACTGTAAATCAGTTGATGAACTGAACAACTGAACCATCCCCGTAGATATGTCTCAAAGACCTTAGACCCCGAAGGGAATCACTGACTTGGGCAACCCAATATGTTCTAACTATTCTTTCTGGTCTTAGCTGTCATAGGATGAAGCCCTTATACTGGTTTTAATTGATGCCACGAAAACAGAAAACAGATGCTTTATGCCTGGGGGATGTTTTGCCCATATCTTTTTTTTTTTGCAGGTAGGGCATTTTTAGAAATTGACATGGTAGATAACCACGTGTTATGGGGTCTTTGGTTAATCCTCTAATGTGTCATGGACTGTTGAGATAGCACATGTTCTCCTTATTTTTCAGGATGAATGCTACAACATGCCTGACAAAAATAAAAAAAAACTGTGTAAACAGTGTAGACAGGGGATTAAATAAATGTTGCAGCAACTGAAATGACTGATTTGCAGTCAGTACATCTGGTTAGTTTATATACTTTCAAGTTGGTGTACCTCACCTGTCTCTTGCTGACTAGACTCAAGACCAGAGAGAGGCACAAAGCACAGCAACACAAATTTCAGGTAAGGTAGAGATACACTTAGATTCTGTAAGATGACAGCTGAAGGAAAAGGTCATGTTTGTTAGACTATTGCTGCAATTATTATGTAATAAAGCTTCTCAGGCCTATCCATGGCTGCATCTCTGTTCCTCTTACAGAGCCCTTTGCTCGTTCTGGTCTCTTCTGCCCTCCAGTCAGCCACACTCTACACTGGCTTTTTAGCTCTCATGTTTAGAACCATCTGGCACTGCAAGTCTGAGACCTTGCACTTGGTCAAAGACCTGGACTGAATTCACCATCTTTAATTCCCCCCCCCCCCCCTGCTCAGACCTATCGGGAAGAGCACCTTGCTTCATTATACACTGGGCGCATGCATCCACATTGTCTTGCTGAGACAGCAAGACACCTGGCATGACACCCCCGCACCAGTTGTGACCTCTAAATCCACTCCTCTTTCTACAGGACTGGAAAACCCAGTCACATAACCCTCACACTTGTGTTGGGCAAAATATCTTTCCTATCGCTCTCTCAAGCTTCTGTTGAAGGCAGCTAAGAAGCTACCTGTTTTAGCTTTCTTTATTTGCCCCCTGCCTCCAGACAGCTGGCAAGAACTCCTGCCCTTTGTGTGTCCAAATGCCCAAGGTATTCACAATCTGAGTTGGAGTAATTACCAGCACTCCGAAAAAATTAAATAGTTACCCGTCTCTTTATAGTTTATGTTGTGTATGTCTACAATAGACACAAAGAACATACAATGTTGCACCGCGGCAGTAATAAAAATACCTCAGGAAAAACGTCTTCCTTATCTGATTCGGCACTGTGAGAATGTTTTTTCTCACTTTATTGTGAGAAAACAAATGTATCTTGATTTTCCTTGGTGCATTGGTTTTAGCTGTGCAAATGTTTTGAATTTGAAAAGAATGGTGCTGAACTGAACCAAGGAAAAAGATATTTTTTTCACAAAAAAAGTTCAGCCCTACAGAGCAGTAGCCCAAAACAGATACATTTTTTTTTTCCGAACTGTGAGCTGTAGATACTGACACATAAAATAAAAAGGGTGACAAAGGGAAGAGGGGGGAATGGTTTGTTATACAATGTATAATTCTAATTAAGGCCTATCTATAGGTAAATATTAAAATAACTGAAGTAAATATTTTGGTTAACTAATGCTGATCCTGGTCATCATTAAAAAAAATTACTTCATCTGTGAAGCATGTAATAGAGGACTATGCAAAAAATGCTGTGCATCAGAAGTGGATTTTCTCCCTTTAAAGGGGAACAAAAGACACAAAAAAAACCCAGGGGACTTATTCATCTTCTGGACGCAGGTTCGGCTGCTTCCACAGCACAATGTCCACTGTGCTGCTGCTTTTGTCTTCTGCTTAAATGGTGTGGTAAATCAATCATTATAAAGCTGCGGATCACTGGCCAGTGACGTTATTCACCAGCCAGCAGACTGCAGCTACGTTCAAGATGGTCCCCCCCACTGAACCTCTCTCGCTGACACTGGGGGAAAAGCCGGCCACTCTCTGTGAAAGCCTAGTGCCCAGGTTTGAGGTGAAAGGCCACTCCTGGAATGATTGTAGGATACATACTCCCGGATGTAACAAGATGGTGTCACAGGACCGAGAGGTCCGGGAGCCAGTGGCCTGGTAAGTTTAGGAAGTTATTAATACGCATCAGTTTGCATGCTTAATAATTACCCATTTTTTTAAGTTTTAAAAACTTAAAAAATATATATATATCGACCTTTCAGTCCCCTTTAAAATATTTTAATTTAAATATGATGTTGAGGTCTTATTCCACTGAATCCTGTGGATTGTTTCCTTTTTGCATAGATCAGCCTTTTTTGTTACTTTTGTATTCCCGTCATTTTTTATTTTTTAGTCTCTTGCCCACAGAAAGCAAACACCACTGCTAGAATGTGGGTGTTAGTCAGACCAAGACCATTTGATAATGGCAGGTTATAGCCTTCCCAAATTGGTATGACCTGCAGTGTGAAAACCACCAGTTTACCAGCAAACTTAATTCGTTCCCCTATCCCATGGAAAATGCGCAGGCCTCCCGTGGCATCTCCTACACCCTTTTGACCACTGTGCGTGGTGGAGGGAGTGGGTAGCAGGCATTCCCTGGCAATTAATTGATTCAGTATTCATTGCCAGACATATGCATATATGTATAGAAATGAATGCTGATTGGAGGAGATCCCACAAATGTACTGTGGGAGCAGGGACTGAGGTGAGTCTATGAGCACATGTGAGAGGGGGTACGCAGGGAAGTTAACATCAGGACTTTTAGTCCTCTCAAGAAAATTGTGGATTTTTTTTCTATATATCTTCATTATAACTCTATTAGTGCCAGCTACGTGAGTCTCACATAGCTTCCCCTCCAACCGTTAAGTGGCAGCTACGTGAAACTCACTAAACTGGAAAAAAAAAAAAAAGTAAGAAAGAAATGTACCTCCACTAACGATTGATCCAGTTGGGTCTTTTCTTTACCTGGGGAGCATCCAACCTCGCTCTTTTGCTCTTCTAGCTTAGGAGAGGGCTTACAATCGTTGGTGCAGAGCAGGTGGGAGGGCAGGATTCCCGGGCCGATTGATTTCTCCCCCATCCTGATTTTGGATGTCCCGCTGTGTGAAACCCCCCAGGTCGCTCCATTCACTTACCTCGTTTCCCCAGTCCCACTGAGTGTCTAAGAGCAGCGGCCACATCCCGCTCTCCCTCTAGCAGGGCGCGTGCCCTGTGGATGGCCGCTGCTCTTAGACGCGCCATGGGACCGGGAAGTGGTGAGCTGATCTTGGCGTTCTGGGGGATTTGACACAGCGGGGCATCCCCCGGGGAAAGGACTCTAAATCTAAACCCAACTCACTTAATGCCTGTCCTGTGTGCTTCTCCTCTATTTCCGGCAATTCAGGGTAGAAGCTGTAGCAGGGCTCTGGAGTTTGCCCTACTTTCAATTTAATCCTCCAGGGCCATGCAGAAAGTGGGTCTAGCAGTGACCTAGCAGCCTTCGGGGCTTTCAGCATGAGTGAGCAGAGCATGCCACAGTGAACCTACAGCTGTCTCTGCATGCTAATGCCCTTCCCACCTCAGCCACAACCCAGAAATGAAAGCGAAGAGAGTGGCTTTGCATGCAGGTATAGAAAACAAAAGGTATTTACATATAATCAGGGGTTTAAGATGCTTTGACTGGCCCAACAGTGTCCCTACCTATACCCAGATAGGAAGTTTAGGTCATCATCGCATTCTATCCCCAGCCCAGTACCCCAAAACAGCCTGTGTTTTTCTAAAGCCTATGCCCAGCATTCAACAACTCAGTATGATGTAGAATTACATGCCATATGCTAATTAATTCAGTTCAAAGGTAAACTGCAGCATAATGGCAATTATTATAACTGATAAGGCTAACCTCCAATGCTAAGCTGGGTTTAATTTAATGTATCTTCGCTGGAAAGTACCAGGGAGCAATATGGGCAAATATTGGAACAGCAGACTGCATCCGGTTTGTGTTTTTATGAATATTGGGCAAAGGCTTTAGTAAATAAAAAAGAAACGCTGGCTGTTTTGATGCACTGCTCTAAGGATAGAACTTGACGACATAAACTTCCTTTTTGGGTACAGGATCGCTTTATGGTAATATTTGGCTTCCTTTCTTTCCTTTCCTGGCAAAGAGCATCCTACCACCATGGGTTGTATTCTTGCACAGTATATTACAAAATAGCAAGCCATCAGACTGCTTGAACTGAGCATCATTTCATATCAAGCACGGTTTCAGTTTGCAATTCTTTTTCTTGGCCTATGGGGACTGTCAAAACCACTCTAGTTTTAAAGACAAGATTTGATTAAAGTATCTATTTACTGAATATTCATCCAGTAAAACCTCAAAGCCTTTCCCTTTATAGTCCTTGGTGCCCATCTTCAATAATAAGATGTAAGCTACGTTATCTACATGACAGACTATCCTTTCAGCTAATGGAAATAGAACTGTGCAATTTTCTCACTATTGCCAGCACAATACCCCCCGCCAGCAACCAGAAGGGCATAATGTAATTTGATCTAGCTTCCTCTATATAAGTTGTACTTCATCAGTCCCAGATTACTGATTACATTTTCTTTAGTGAGCCAGCTAAAAATGCCTAGCAATTTTATATGTTGCTGTTTCTGCCCTAGGATCCACAACCCTCATCAAGAGGTAGGTCTTAAATAGCTATATACTTTTGTAACAAAACAAGATGATAGTAAATGATCAAGATCAAGAAAATATTATTTTCTGTTTTTGCTCACTTATAACCTTTTTTTACATTTTTAATTGAAATGTGTGATATGTTCAGAATACTATAAAGGTTTTTTTTGGAACAGCTTAATATCTATTTTTCTTGCACTAAATACCAGGTGCAAGATGAAAACTTGACTCTTTTTAGTAGACAGGTAGTTTGTATATTATGAAGTTTGCTCGTACAACTGTAAATGCTTTTTACTTTGGAAACACTAACCATCTATGGTGATGCTTGATAAAATTGTATTTGCTTGTGTATCGCATCTCTTGCCCAACACAAATTGATCTGTTTGTGAATAAAAACAACTAAAGCAACAAATCATATAAAGCATTACTGTTTTTGGTGCATTCAGGTTTAGTTTGTACAGACCCTGGGTTAATAAAATAGTTTATAATAATTATATTTTAAGAGAACTGAAACTAGCATCTTGAAGCATACATTTAAGTAGTTTTCTAATGCAAGTCGAGATTTAGGCATAATGCTTTACAAATATTTAACCTAACTTTTTTTTTTCCTAAAATGGACAAAATGAATCTTAAAGGGAGATGTTGTGCCCTCTAAACATTTTTGCAAATGCCTTAGGTATGTACAATCATAGGTAAAAACAGATCCAAGCAGAGCAGTTGCCTTGTCAGGACTGGATAGTCTAATCATATTACTATCAAATATCTGTTGTCATATTTTATATAGAAATTGGACACTAAGTAGAACTATATTTCTTTTTTTTTTTTTTAAAGTTTCTTTTTATTGCAGTTCAACAAACATCAAACACAAATACAAGTCACATATCACATTAAGATGCCGCAGGCACCTAGTACCGTTGCATAGTTTCAATAAACATTTAGACACGACAACCATTCACTCAACACACATACATACATTTGGACTCGGATGTCTAGTTAATTATTCACCGGGATGGGAGGACCAATCGGGAGTCACATCTCCAGGATGCTTCTCCCGTCTCCCTAATTCCACTTTGACTCGCTCAATGATTCAGCCTACTATAGGTGAGCAGCTTCGCCCCTTAAGTAGACCCTTCCCCTTTCTAATCGGCCTCCGAGGCAGTGTCCTGGCTCTGCAGCCAGGGACCCCATACCTTCTCAAACTTATCGGGCACCCCCCGAGCCGTGTATGTTAGTTTGTACATAGTGAGTTTCTGGTTTACCAGAGCCCTCCACGCCTGTACGGATGGTTTAGCCGGGTGTTTCCAATTAAGCAGAACGCATTTCCGGGCATAAAAGAGCAGCAGCCTATATAGCGATTTCAGCGGCCCCGACAGCGATAGTGATTCGACCACCCCCAGAAGACATAGGGAAATCGAGCCGGTGATCCGGATGCCCACCACTTTACCAATCAAATCCATCACCTCTCCCCAATATCTCACCAGGACTTCACAGGACCAGGTCATATGTTCCCATGTACCAGTCTCCCTCTCACACCTGGGACATAAATCATTAGCGAGTAAGCCCATCTTATGCAGCCGTATCGGCGTGATGTAGGCTTGATGTATCCATTTGGTCTGGATAAATCTGTCTCTGGCTTCTATGACCGAAGAGTGTAGGTTATCTAGGATTTCTTCCCAGTCATCCCGGTCCAAAGTTTGGTCCAGGGTCAGCCACCTGCTTTCAACCTTCCCCCTGGGGGATTCCAGCCCAGCAACCAGGCACCTATACAATGTGGAGACCGGTTTCCCCAAGTCCGTCCCTCTCACCGCAGTCTCCACCTGGGACACCGAAAAATTCGGGCTGTCCCTGTGGAATTGAGATTGCAGAGCGTGCCTGAGCTGCAGGTAGCGAAAGAAGTCCCGGTGAGAAGCCCGAAAGGTCTCCCTAACTTGATCAAACGACAGGAGCACTCCATCCCTGTACACCTGGCCCAGCGTCCGGAGGCCCCTTCCATCCCAAAACTGCGGATCCTGCATTGAAACCAACTCAGGGAGCTTGGGGTTGTTCCAGAGAGGAGCAAAGGGGGACCAATGCTGGGCCTCATCCGGCTTCCTGTTCAACTTGGCTACCCTTTCCCATATGTTACACACTACCCTCATGCATCCGGTAGCTTCCCGGACCCCCCGAACCCCCCTGTACACCAAGAGGGATAGTTTCTCAGGGGAACCCAGCACCGCCATCTCCAGACCCACCACCGGGTTGCTCTGCGGCTGACAGAGCCACCAGTGCACAAACAGGAGCTGCGTGGAATAAAAATACAATTGCATGTGCGGGACCGCTAGACCCCCCTCCGTCACTTGTGCTTTCATTATTTGTCTGTTAAGCCTAGGTGGAGACTGCCCCCAAATAAAGCCAAACAGAATTGAATCCAACGTCTTAAAGTGGGAGACGGGCAGCAACACTGGCGAGGCCTGATAAATATACAGAAATTTTGGAAGGAATATCATTTTGTATATATTAATTCTGCCCATGACTGACAGGGGCAGGTTCGCCCACTGAGCAACCCGCTGCCTTAGTCTCGACACGACAGGGGAAATATTCAAAGATATGAACTCACTTGGTTGCTTACTAATCATAATCCCCAAGTATTTAAATTGTTGGACTATTTTTAATTGAGACCTCGGGGAGATGTCGGGGGGAACAGGCTCATCCACTAACATTAGACTGGATTTGTCCCAGTTAATCCTCAGTCCAGAGAACTTCCCAAACACTCCGATAGTATCCAGGGCTGCGTCCAGACACTTATGGCCATCCGCAAGGTACAGCAGTGTATCGTCTGCATAGAGGGATATCTTTTCCTCCACTGCTCTCAGCTTCCATCCAGAGATACTTGGGGAATTCCTGACAATGATCGCCAAGGGTTCGATAGCTAAAGCAAAAAGCAATGGCGATAATGGACACCCCTGTCTTGTCCCCCTATGCAAGGCAAATGAATTAGAGTAACACCCCGTATCCGGGCAGTTGGCTGTTCATATAATAATTTGATATATGTAATAAAGCTAGCAGGAAGTCCAAATCTTTCTAAGACTGCCCAGAGATACTCCCATTCCACCGAGTCGAAGGCTTTCTCATTATCTAATGATATAACCACCCGTTTCCCATGGTTATCATGTATAATTTGGAGGTTGGACATCAGTCTGCGGAGGTTCACACACGTGGTACGCCCTGGCATAAACCCTGATTGATCTTGCCCGATCAAATGTAGGATAACTTTGTTTAGCCTAGTGGCCAGTATCTTGGCCAATATTTTTGCATCTTGGTTCAATAGGGATATGGGCCGGTAGGACGCACAGGAGTCAGGGGGTCTCCCTTCCTTATAAATGAGGACCACATGCGCCTCACGAAAAGAGGTCGGAAGGCACTCACTTTCAAGCGCTTGTTTCAGCACTTCCCACAGCTTGGGGGTTACCTGTTCAAGGTCCTGTTTATACCACTCGGCCGGCATCCCATCTGGTCCTGGCGCCTTCCTGCTAGAAAGCATCCTAATTGCGCCAGAGACTTCATCCATGGTGATAGGGGAGTTCAAAGCCTCCTGATCTTCTACAGTCAGCCTCGGAAAGACAATCTGGTCCAGATAGTTACCCAGATCAGTCGCTCCATAGCTCGCCCTCGAGGAATACAAGGCCGAGTAGTACTCCAGAAACCTCTGGGCTATCTCCTCCCCCCCCCGTCACCCTCGTCCCATTATCTAGGATTTCAGCAATGTGGTTGGGTTGGCTTTCGGCTCTCGCCAAGTAGAACTATATTTCAAAAGACAAACACTATATCACCCACTGCATATGCTGGACAATATGCAGCCAAAAGAATATCCTTAAAGTGGACCAAAACCCAGGATTTTGACTATCCTGGGTTTTGGGGGTGCCCTGCTATGTGAAACCCCCCAGATCGCAGGGTAAATCTCACCTCACCCCGCTCCTACCGCGCATGCGCGGCCAATCAGCGTGCTCTGAGCCACTGTGGTATGCGAGTCAAAGCGGGGTCAAACCACAGCGGCTCCAAGCACGCTGGTGGCCGCATCTCGTGCTTCCCTCTAACAGGGAGCGCGCCCGCACGTGCCCTGCTAGAGAGAAGCGCGAGATGCAGCCGCGACCCATGCATGCACCGTTGGACCGGGAGTAAGGTAAGGTTAGCGGGCATCCTGGAGGGTTTCACACAGCGGGGCATCCTGATTTTGGATGTCCCACAGGGAGGGATCGGATCAGCCTGGGAATATTATAGATTCCCGTTCCGATCCAACAGGCTGTTGGTCCACTTTAAGGTGCTAAGCTAATCTGGTGTTTTTTTTTCTTCTTATTTAGCAAAAGTAAGGCAGCTCACTTACTTACATATGCTCAGCAGTGTTCTGTGTGTACAGGACACACTTCTCTCATAGATCTTGGTGTACAGACCTGGCGTATATGTCAGGTCTGGAGTTCCTCCACAGCTTTGGAGCATGCCTCTGTTTAGTACTGCTTCCGGCTGGCTCCTTTTCTGGAACTTTCCCCTGCAATATGCTGCTGGTAATCAACCAGCACCTGTGTCTTCTTGGCCTATATAAGCTGATCCTCTCATTCAGGCAGCGGATCAGCATTGAAGTGAATTGCATTGCCATCTTGAACTCTGATTCCAGATCTCTGTACCTGGGACTCTAGTCATAGTCATAGAGGCCGATTCATTAATAGCGCCAGGTAGCGACAGATGAGCGCCAGTAGCGTGATTTTCACAGCGCCAGCTAGTATTCGCTGTGCTTGGCCGGGGTTTGCTTGTTGACAGCGACTCAGTCGGTGTGCGGTAATGTTGAATACGGGGTTAGGGGTCGCTGTTTCACAGGTTCCGCTTGTATGGGTGCGCCTGACAGCGAATGGCCAGAGCGAACGGCTTGCTGCAGATTCATTAAAAAATCACGCTCAAAAATTTCTCGTGCTGTGAATTCCTTGTTTAAACCCCAGAGCGCTGGCGGCGATGTGTGTAAAGTAGTTTTTAACCCCCAAACAACCTTTTTTTTTATATGTAAAAATTATACAAGTTTTTCTAAACATTTTGTAATATGAATACATGAATTTCAGACCTGTAATATCAATTCTGCACATTTTTTTTTTTTTTTTACTTTAAAAAAAAACCTAACATTGCAGAAATGGTCACAGAATTTTTGACATTAAAAAAAAAAAAACAGTAATAGCAATTAATTACCGTATATACTCGAGTATAAGCCGAGTTTTTCAGCCCACTTTTTGGGCTGAAAAAAGCCACCTCGGCTTATACTCGAGTCAGTGGCCGAAATGGAGGAGAAAAAGGGGCAGGGGGGGCGTGTCCTGACCGTAATGCGGAGTGGAAGCAGTTAGCCGAGCTGGATGAGAATTGAGGAGGAGGTGACTGGCAAGATGGCGCCCATGCGGGAGAGCGAGGAGGAGAGCACTGCAGAGGATCTCCGTCTTACCAGCTTGTCGGATGTCGTGGCTGAGGATGAGCGGAGGGGCAGAGGGACCCCTGTCATGAGCCCGGCGGCGGATGCTGCAGAGGAGCCGCGGCAGCAGCATCGGAGCCCTGAAGGCAGCGTCCTACACCCAGGCAGAGGTGGGTGTATGAAGATGGCGGCGCACGCGCACCGCTCTGTCATGTCGGCGCAGCCCGGGCCCCAGGCGGTGTATAAAGGAAGCCCTCACCCTTACTTATCATTTGCTTTCTCCCTCTCCGTGGCCATCCTGAAGGACATAGTGGGGAGAAAAATAAATGCCTTACTTTGCCCGGGATCTAGTGATGTTACACCAGCATCTCTGGTCCTGGGTGCAGCCATCTTGGAGAGAATGCACAGATTGGCAGGTCTGTCACCCAATTCTGTGCAGCAGTGTAATAGTCATTCACTCAAGCTTAATTGTCTCTCAGGTCTATGTTTGCCATTCAGAGTCTAGCCCCCTGCCAGAATTGGGGAGGATTGCGATGATCAGGAAAGCTTGCGGTTCCTCTTTAAGTGGCCTGCACTCTTTAAAAGTTTAGGCATCCTTCTCCTAGACGTATGCAGCAATGTGAAACTTCTTGGTTTCCCCATACACTGCCCTTGATCTCATATCTGTAGCAAGGCTTTGCATGCAACACCCCACAGCATCCTGCTCCTGCACATGACTCTGCAGTAGCCCAGAGGCATTGGACACTGCAAGCTCTATCTCAATATGCATACGCTCCCAGAGGCACAGACCAAGCTCCTGCACCCGCAGCCCCCCGAACCTGCATTTCCCACCCTAGGCTTATACTCGAGTCAATAACTTTTCCAGTTTTTTTGTGGTAAAATTGGGTGCCTCGGCTTATATTCGGGTCGGCCTATACTCGAGTATATACGGTATGATTATTTAAAGATTGCTCCATTGAAATGTATTGGACCATGCCAGGGAGCGCCAGGTCATACCTGTCGCTGTGATGGGATTAGCAGCGGCGCTGTTCGTTGCAGTCGGCTACATGATGAATCCCGCGCTAGCTGACGCTCTCGCCGGCGCTAGCCTCATTTAGCGTGATAAATGCGTCATTGTGACCGCCGCCGGGCGTACTTGATTCGGTAGCCGCCGATAGCTGGCGGTACCTGGCGCTCGTCAGACACTACCTGGCGCTAGCCCTTGATAAATAAGGGCCTTAGTCACAGTCTCAGCCATTGTGTTTCCCTCTCTAAGCCTTGTATCCAGCCTTGGACTTTGGACGTTCCTTGGACTCCTATGCATGTATGTTTTCTGACTTCACGGTTAATCTATGTATCTGCACAACCGAGATCACCTGTATTTGGTTTTTAGTCATTGCAGTATATTTATGTTTCCATGTGTATATATGTGTATAGCAGCCTGGTTAGTGTGTACTCACTGTTTGTTACTATTAAACACGGTTTGCTGCATATCCACCTCTGTCTCTCAGTCTCAATTTTGGTCACTTACTACAATCGGGATTTCTCCATTGAGAAATCCCTGACAGTATAGTTGCCAACAGTAACAGATTGCAGGTAATGATTACTACCTTATTTTTGCCCTATAAAATGTACCTGCCCATAAGACACACCTAGGATTTGGAAGAGGAAAAAAAATATTCTGAACCAAATGTTGAGCTAAAGCACTGTCCCCTCAAGAAGCAGATAACAGGCAAGGTGCAGAATCACCCTGTTGGGGTTTCTAAGGATTGTCTGGCCTCCCTCGCCCAAGGTCTGTCAGTGTTCCATCAGCAGCTGCTTGAGATCAGATACTAAGGCCCTTATTTAACAAGGGATAGCGCCAGGTAGCGAATGGTGAGCGAACGGTAATGGCGCTCACCGCCACGAGAACGCCGGCTCCCCTCCGCAATCACACATTTATGAAGCCGATCCTGCTTAGCGACTGACAGAGCGGCAGATAGCGAATCATTCATCATTATTCCAGCCTCACCCCACAGCGCCAGCGAGCGACCTTGAACAGCGACAGGTATGACCTCTCGCTACTTGGCGCTCTCCAATGCATTTCAATGGAGCTAACTTTAAATATTCATAATTAATTGCTATTAATTTTTTTTTTTTTTTTTTTAATGTCAAAAATTCTGTGACCACTTCTGCAATGTTAGATTTTTTTTTTTAAGCTAAAAAAAAAAAAAAAAAAAAATTAACCCTTTAAACGCCAGCTACGTAAAATTCATGTAGCTGCCTCTCCTGTCATTAAACGCCAGCAACGTACATTTTACGTACCTGGGTTTCCCCCCTGCTAACTGGCAAAAAAAAGACACTCACCTGACCCCTCGTTTGATTCGGCCGGGTCTTCTCTTTAAGATGGTGTGCTCCGATCGTCCGTGGGACCTCCTCCGGCTGCAGGGGAGGGCCCGGAATAGGGTGCCCCCCCCCCCGTTTTAGCTGCCACTGGTTTCCTGTAAAAAAAAAAAATAAAAATAAAAATGACATTTACCTACCTGCATGTGCGCTGGCTCCCGTCGACCCTCCTCTTCACCTGGGGGGCCTCCTCCCCCCCCCCAGGACTTACCGATCTTCAGGAGAGAGCCCGGGAGGCTCTCTCCTTCTCGATGGTGGCCGCCATCTTGCCACTAAGCCCCGCCCCCTTGGGCACCCCCAGCGGTGATCGGTGCCCTGGAAGGAGGTGGCAGGAGATCCTCTGATCTCCTGCCTCCCCCTTCTCTGGATGCCGATCACCGGCATCTGTCATCAGAGCGGCGAGGGACAAGAGCTTGCAATCGGAGGTAAGTACAGTAAAGAAATTTTTTTTTTTTTAATAAAATCATTTTGTGTGAGCTAACCTAACCTGAGTTAACCCTTTGTGAGCTGGTAAGGGGTCTATCAGACCCCTGTACCAGCTCACAAGGCTCTGGGTCTGGCAAGTCACCTGCGGGCTAGCGGGTGACTTGCCATTAACCCCCAGTCCCCCATTACCTGCCTCCCCAAAGGCCGGGGGGGGGGGCAGAAGGGCCCAGGCCACTATGGCTATGTGGACTAGTAGCCTGCAGGGCCAGGGGCCACCAACGCTGGCCCCTGTGCCCTGTTCTACAAGCCCCCATAGCTGGGCCGGGTCGGTAACGCTGTAACGCTGGGTAGGGGGGACCCTACATCATTTTTTGGGGGGGATTTTTAAGGGTTTTTAACCCTTAAAATTCCAAAAAAAATGGGGTCCCCCACCCTATGTCAATTTTTTTTTAAATTAACCCCTTATGTCCTGTCACCCAGCTGGTAATAAATGCTTCCAGCATTTTGTGGTGTGGTGTGTTTTTTTTTTTTACATTTAAAGTGGACCAACACCCAGGATTTTGACTTTCCTGGGTACTGGTCCTTTCCCCTGGGGCATCCCGATTGGGGATGCCCCACTGCGTGAAACCCCCCGATCAGCCACAATAACTCACCTTACCCGGGTCCTACGGCGCATGCGCGACCGCTCGTCCAATCAGCGCGCTCAGAGCGGCTGAGTTATGGACGTCTAAGAGACATCTAAGCTCAGCCGCTCTGAGCACCCTGGCGGCCGCATCCCCCACTTCCCTCTAACAGGGAGCATGCCCGCGGTGGCCATTCATAAATTGCCGGCCTGGGCACGCGTCCTGCTAGAGGGATAGCGGGGATGCGGCCCGCGCATGCGCCATAGGACCAGATTCAAGTAAGTGGTAGCAGGTGTTCCGGGGGGTTTCACACAGGGGGGCATCCCGATTTTGGATGCCCCAGGGGGAGGGAACAGAACGGTCCAGGAATCTTATAGATTCTGGGGCCGATCAGCCCTGGGTGTTGGTCCACTTTAACCCTTTGTGAACTTGTAAGGAGTCCATGAGACCCCTGTACCAGTTCACAAGGCTCGAGGGCTGTCAAGTCACCTGCGGCTAGTGGGTGACTTGCCATTAACCCCGGCCCCCCTATTACCTGCCTCCCCGAAGCCCAGGGGGGCAGAAGGGCCCGGGCTGATTTAGGCGGTGCTGGCTTGTACTTGGCAGGGCGGGGGGCCACCAAAGCTGGCCCCTGCGCCCTGTTCTACAATCCCTGCATAGCTGATCCCTGGGCTACTTATGCTGGATAGGGGGGACCCCATGTCATTTTTTATGGGAATTATTAAGGGTTTTTAACCCTTAAAATAAAAAAAAATGGGGGTTACCTCCCCCCCAGGAAGGGGAACCCCACACTAATTTTTGTTCTTGATTTAACCCTTTATAGTGTGGATTGTAGTTGTATTTTATTTTTACATGTTATAAAATGTTTTTTCAGTTTGGGGGGTCTTCTGAACAGTAACAGGGGGCTACCGATACATATGTGGTACCGTTGTAATCGGAAGAAATGGGGCTTTCACATGCAATATGGTTTTCTTTAATAAAACAAATGTTTTATCTGAAATAAAGGAGACAATTTTCTAAAAAAAAAAATGTTTTTGTTTTGTTTAATTTACTCAAAAATATTAAAAAAAAACAGTAAAAAATTACAAACAAGACATTTCATGTTAAAGCCTAAACTCTGCCGCAAAAAAAAAAAATATGATTTTCCTGGAAATTCCTGCAAAAATCACAGTTAAGCATAGCGCAAAATGGTGAAAAATGACCTGTCAAGAGAGGGTGACAAAGCCTAAAGTAGGCTGGCAGTTAAAAGGGTTAGTAGTACCTATGCATGTTGGGTATCGTTCTGCTCGGGGGATTTTGCGCTTTCAGATTTAGCTTGTTTTTTCTTGTTTGCATATTGATATTTTAGGAAAACTCATTTTTTATTCTGCTTTATTATACATTTTTTAAGGAAACCCTGTGCGACCAACGAATTCTTTGAGGGATTACTTCCAGAAAGATGGGCCCACTACAACATGCTGGGTATTATTAGAAAGCTTATCATGTGTACTTTCAGAAAATATATGGTTTGTGGCAGGTATTCCAAATGTAAAGGGTTGTTTTGGTAGAAAAACGCAGGGTGCCACTTTGTCTGCAGAGCTGAAATTTTCAAGCAAAATTACCGTTGTGCCCAAGCTTTACTTTGGGGTGTTTGGCAACTCTTCCCTTGACAGTAGCTATGCATGTTGGGTATCGTTCTGTTCGGGGGATGTTGCTTTTTTAGATTAACTTGTTTTTTCTTGTTTGCTTATAGTTTTCTTTAGAAAAATGTGGCTTTGATTCTGCTTTTTTATCCTTTTTTAGGGAAGCTCTGTGTAACCAAAGAATACATTGAGGGAGAACTTCCAGGAAACTGTGGCAACATCAACAAGCCTGGTATGCCTAAAAAGCTTGAGGTGTGTACTTCCAGAGAATATATAGTTTGTGGGGGGTATTTCAAATGTAAAGGGTTGTTTTTATTGAAAAACTGCAAGGTGCACATAGTGCTTAGCATAGCTGTATTTGATCTGAAAATCTCTTAAAGCGCTGTTTCAGTTTGGGGTAATCTCCTGGGCAGGAAAGGGCATCTACCAATACATATGTGGTGCCGTTGTAACAGGGAGAAATTGGGATTTCACACGCAATAAGATTTTATTGACAAACTTACATTTTTTATTACAAAAAACACTACAAATAGTAAAAAATAGATTTTTTTTATTTTTTTGCACATATCTCACCCCAAAATATTAAGAATACACTTAAAAAATGACAAACAAGACATTTCATGTTAAAGCCCAGACTCTGCTGAAAAAAACAATATACAATTTTTCTGGGAAATCCCTGGAAATCCCTTCAAAAATCACAGTTGAACATGCATAGTGCAAAATAGTGAAAAATGGTCTGGCAACAAAGCGTAACAAAAACTCCAGGTAGGCTGGCACATAAAGGGTTAATGTATTCATATTACAAAATGTTTTGAAAAACATGTTTTTTTTTTCTAAAAATATGGTTGTTTGGGGTTTAAAAAACTACTTTTAACCCATCGCCGCCAGCGCTCTGGGGTTTAAACAAGCATTTCACAGCGCGAGAATTTTTGGAGCGTTATTTGTTAATGAATATGCTGGGAGCCGTTCGCTATGGTCGTTCGCTGTCATGCGCTCCCATACAGAGCGGAACCTGTCAAACAGCGACTCATAACCCTGTATTCAACATTACCACACACCGACTGAGTCGCTGTCAACAGCTGAACAACGGCCAAGCACAGCGAATACTAGCGGGCGCTGTGAAAATAACGCTACTGTCGCTCATCTGTCGCTACCTGCCGCTATTAATGAATCAGCCTGTAAGAACCACAAGCTTGTACACTAGGTACGGTTCAAAGACTGATCTAAGTTTATTCAGAAATGAATGCATATTCACACATAAAGCTGGCAATAAATCTTGTGGTTCCTACATGAACAATTTTCCTATATGTCTGCTGATAATAATAATTCAAGGGATTCCCGTGACCTACATCTAGATAAATCACTGAGAGAAGGACATTTCTACACACTAAAATGTCTGTTGGCTTTATGTGCAGAACTTAATATCACATGTATATCATATATCAAATTATAGAACAAAATGGAGTCTTCTTTTCAACATGGCCACCATTAGGCTAAGCATTTCACCCTTCACCCCCATTACAGGAAGAATGTAATCCCCCTCTCCCATTCTCCATTACAGGGAGTGTGTCAATGCCCTCTGCCATTGACTGGCCTCCCGAGGCATTGGAGTAAGGGTTTTGTAACTTTCCTTTTTTTGTCCTTTTTTACATTCACCCGATAAAAATACACCAATTTCAGTATGTACACATATGCTATTTTACAAGGATAAAAATATATAACAAAAGATTTTTGTAAAGATTAAAAAATATATATATTAAAAAACTAGGAAAAAAATATATACAATTAAGGCCACATACATCAGATGTAAAGCTTCTAACCCTGATGATATCAGCATCTCCATATATAAATGCAAACAATTAACCAACATGGTTTCCAACATGGGAAATAATTTCTTAGCAAATATTCCCACAGTGCATGCTTAATGATCCAAGGTAATTATCCACACACAGTCCATCTCGAGGTTGGCCCCCACCACAATCAAGGGGCATGCAATTGCGGGTATGATCAAATTAGTTGGCTTCCTTCAATATTTGGAGAAAGGCTCGTTAAGGAGGCTAGCTTTCCATATTTAGTGTGTGTTGTCCCTAGCATTATATTGCCTCCTGTAAATTGGACCTCAATCTCCCCTTTTAACTAGTTGCCCCTTGTTCCCTGTAGCTTCTCCTATCTAGAGTAAGGCAATTTTAGTGTTCATTTTCCGTTTGCTTACACAAGTTATGGCCTCCAACATAACACTATCTTCAAAGTCCCATTTCTTTACATACTCAAAGAAGACAGTCACACCAGTGCTAGTCCCTTTCTGCTTAGCATCTGTTCTGTCAGTGTAGGGGTGCTGGAATTCTGCTCATCTATTGACCTTTTAGCAATGAAGGATGACAGTAGCACTCTTACCCTGTAATCCGTGGGTGCCACACTCGCGCAGGCACCACAGTAAGCATGAACAATAATGATAAATCCAGGTATATTAATTCCTCAGCAGGAACATTTGGTCCAAGTCCATGAAGTCCATAAAGTTCATACATAAAACAAAAGTCGCACTCTATATAATCCAATACGTTTTGGGGGGCGAGTGCCCCCCCCTTCTTTAGGACGAGGCTGCAAATAAAACACAGACAAATATCTTTAAATAAGGGCTAGCCCATATAAATTGGGGCTAAACCACCCAAAAAACACTTAAAGTGGACCCAAACCCAGGATAGTCAATAGTTTTGACTATCCTGGGTTTTAGACATTTCCCCAGGGGCACCGGCCGGCGCGGGTATGCTCCCAGTTAGAGGGAGGCAGAGGATGCAGCCGTGACAGGCCGTGGGACCGGGAAGAGTTCAGCTGGGCTCGGCATTTTGGGGGGTTCCACACAGCAGGGCACCCCGCGATTGGGGTGCCCCCGGGGAAAGGGCCAAAACCCAGGATAGTCAAAATTCTGGGTTTTGGTCCACTTTAAGTAAAATGTCTACCAACAGAGTTGTGTAGCGGATCATGACTCAGCTCATCTCTGCCGCCACCAAGCAGCATGCTTGGTAACTAGGAGGAAGGACGGTGGGCAAGGCTGAGCTAAAAGTCAGCCCAGTGATAGATGACGCACACGGAAACCGACCGTCCGATTGGCAGGTGAATTCTATAGCATCTCAGCACGGTGCAGACAGCGCTTTCCCTGTGATTCAGATGGCTGTCAGCCTGTCATAGTGGCTGCCAGCGTCGATCCTGAAGAGGACATAGGTATGCTCCGTGCCCTCGGGATCGTGCTTTGGCAGGGGGAGCACAATGTGCTCAAGGACATATAAAGCCAGCAATAGTGGTTACAGGAATGCGTAAATGCTCAGGGGGAATAGAATAAGTGGGGAAGGTGGGTGGAGGAACAAAGTAGGAAACAGTAGGCAGAGAAAGCACATAAGAGAATAACAGGAAGAGGGCCATTGATTGGAAAGGAAGGAAAAGTAGGATTGGAAGAAGCAGGAACATAAGTGAAGGAGAGTGAAAGGGAGGAGCGTTAATAAAAAAAAGAAAAGAAAACTTAAAAAGGAAAAAGACAATAGGAAACAAAACAAAAATAAGGAAAACAAAGAGCAAAGAGAGTGGAAGAAAAGAGCATTGATAAAGAAATGCAGTAGGGACCAAAACAAAAAAAAGAGAAAGAATGAGCAAGGAGAGGAAGAGTTAGCAGAATTCTCTAGACACAACAATCACTGTTTCTCTAAAAAACAGGAGAAACCAAAAGACGTGTTTAAACCTTTAGGTTGCATAGTATTCCTCTATGGATCCAGAAAATCTTGATTGTGGTGATCGCACCCCCCCTCCGGGGCATCTCAATATGTTCTGTCACCATGCCCCTGAGTTCATGCACCTACATGCACATTTCACAAAATGTAGGACCACAGGTTTATCATAGTCTGGTTGTTCCCCCTTCTTGCATTTCTCAAGGCCGGTCCTTACGTTGCTACGGTGCTGTTGGCAACGTTTTTTTTACCCACATACACAAGCCTGCACGGGCAATTATGTGTAAGTTTACACAATAGTCTGTGAGGCAATTGTAAACTCCTCTGATCCTAAATCTCTGTCCAGTGTGTGGATCAGAATCAGTGAATTACATATGTTGCAATTGTTGCAACGGAAACGGAAACATTATTTTTTAGACTGGTAGTTTCCTGTATGGCAAAAAAGAAAGTTAACCCTCTGCACACTCATACTATTGAAAAACCTAGCTAACACTTGTTAAGAACATGGACTGTTAATTTACTAACAAAGGGTGCACCGCCCAAATCTTCCTACAAAATGTATACAACTGTGTGCTCACCCATATAAAATGCAATCCACAATAATTTGGAGTGGGCGTGCAAAGAACACACCAATCTCCCAAAGGAAGCACCACTACAATCAACAGTATATATTAATGATTTTATTAGTACAAAAAAACAAAGAATTAAAATACATAAACCACAAGACAAATTTAAAAACAACCAGTATGGCCAAATGTATCTATATCAATGTATATGGCCCCTAAGGGCCGCTTAAATAACTGCCCTATGGGTGAATAATATTAATTATCCTAGAGTAGTCATAACCCATCCTTTTTGTGCCGGCACAAAAAATCCTAACCACATGTAAATATATGTGCAAATTCATGAAACCAATACTACAAAAATATTAATAATATATATGGCAAAAATATGTGCAAAAACAGTGAATATACAATAAAATAATATCAATATATAAAGTGCAAATACATGAAAAACACATAAACCTAAACCACTACCTAATATTGCACAGGGAAACCCATACCAATAAGACTTTAAAGTGCAGACAATAACAATATATGATATAAATGCAAGTGCCAGCAGAGAGAAAATAAATGGTTAAATCTCACGTCATAAGATAACACCCAGGGCAACAGTCAGGCCAACCTCAGTGAAAAATGTCTGCGCACGCAGCCCCCATGCTGCTTCAAGGACAAGGGTCCTTGTCCTTGAAGCAGCATGGGGGCTGCGTGCGCAGACATTTTTCACTGAGGTTGGCCTGACTGTTGCCCTGGGTGTTATCTTATGACGTGAGATTTAACCATTTATTTTCTCTCTGCTGGCACTTGCATTTATATCATATATTGTTATTGTCTGCACTTTAAAGTCTTATTGGTATGGGTTTCCCTGTGCAATATTAGGTAGTGTTTTAGGTTTATGTGTTTTTCATGTATTTGCACTTTATATATTGATATTATTTTATTGTATATTCACTGTTTTTGCACATATTTTTGCCATATATATTATTAATAGTCATGAACATGGACTGTTAGTTAATATAGATTGCAATGAATGTAAAAGCGAGGTAGCCGCGTCAAGGCCGTCCAATTTGTACCCTGTCCCTAACATTACTAAGTTTGTGCAGACATTGCTACTTCTTTACTTGTGTGTGCACAAGCAATGCAATACATGAATCAGCCTGTCAGGTAACCTTGACGCGGCTACCTCGCTTTTACATTCATTGCAATCTATCTAACTAACAGTCCATGTTCTTAACAAGTGTTAGCTAGGTTTTTCAATAGTATGAGTGTGCAGAGGGTTAACTTTCTTTTTTGCTTAGTGTGTGGTCACACCCCTCTAGCACCTCTTGACTGCTATATATTGACTGGATGAGCACATCCTATCTTTCTTTTTGCAGTTTCCTGTATGGCAGCCAGTAGCGGGGGTGTCTGTAGGGCCAAACAAATCATTTAGCTTGTTGCTGTTAGCTATACACACAGTACACCGAAATAGAGCTGCATGGGGTTCCAGGGGTCACCACTTTGTGCACATTACACTTATAACAGCTTATTAGATTCAATTATTCAATTGGTGCAACCCTTGAATATGCAGTACTTGAAGAAGTTGCCCCAGTACTTATTCGCTGGTGTGCTTGGATGGGCATGTGCATTTGCTGTTTATTTCTTGCAATGTGAATAGGTGTGGCATAGACACATGCATAAAAATTAATTAGCTGTGAGGTGGCATGTGTAATTTTTCATATATTGGCCTTTCATGGTCCTGCAACAACACTTAGGCCCTGATGGCATCATGAACTAGGCAATCGAAATGAGTCATACATCTTTTGAAACTAAACAACTCAAACTATTGAACAAGTTAACTATTACAGCAACAGCACACATGTCTGAATCGATGGACCCCGGCAAAGCCTGGAGTGTAGCTGGGTTCAACAGGCCCTACATAATTTCTTCTGCTGCATTAAATTGCAGTTTGTGTCGTATTCCACCTCCAGTTTCCAAGCTTAAACAAGGATGTAGTCATGCAAAGGTCACGGCCAACATCTACATCAACAACAGCACAAAGTACCTTACCCTTGTTGCTTTCGCTTGTTGATTTTTTTACTTACAGCATATTTCATGTCAGCAAACTTCCTTTTCACTTGATCCACATCCTTTCGCTGTGGTCCAGCACTATTAACCTGCCCGGTAATGGCCTCCCACAGGTTGGCTTGACAGATTTTGGTGTAGCTCTAGAACTGCGCCTATACAACTGATCAAAATGGTCAGCCATACATTGGGTATCATTACACCTGCCACTCAGGATTGGCCATCATCTCCCTGTGTGGAATGGGGACATATTTGCGCTATGGGTGTTGAGGAAGATCCTGAGGGTTTAGATTCGTCACTAGCTGGAGACTGGGCAGGGCTGTATTTCTGGCCCGGCGTTGGCCATGATGAGCCTGGATTGGAGGTTGCTGGGGAGAGGAGGATATCATCAAGATTTGCCTGACTGTGTGTGTGTTGGTGTGTGCTTGATAAAGGAGGACTGTGGCGCCCTAGTCCTTGGCCATCATCCAGCAGGGCATAGCTTGGTTCAGCTGTCCTGCTTTTGTGTGTGTGCTTTTTTTCCAGCCATCCTGACCTATCTTACAATGGAAACTACAGTAGTGGAATGTTGCCTTCTTCACATCTCAGTGTGTGTCCAAATATAATTCACATAGGACATAAGTCTAAAAAATATAGCAATTATATGGATGTGTGGAAAAATAAATGTTTACATGCTAAGGACTAATTAAGGTCAGCATTAAAATGCTTCTATAAGGCATACATGAAATGTATTGATTTAGGTATGCATTGCTATACAATTTATGGCCTCGGCCATGCTGATACATGCAATGCCTTGGTGCTAAAGGCGCGCAGACTCCTCCACATAGCCGCAAAACATGCTCAACAATAGCAATCCGAGCCCTCAATGGTCTCGTAAGTGGATCGGAAATGAAATGGATTTATAGGGTGGTGATCCGTCGGAAATCAGCTCTCTGAATCAGACGGAAGCTCTCTGAATCAACGGAAGTTTTCTGAACGAACGGAAAATTTCCGATTTTGTTTGGAAAATGATCCGAACTAACGGAAATGTTCCGATTTGCTTCCGATCATCGAAAGAGCATATACACATTTTCCCAAACGTTCGTGCGAGTAGAAAATGGACGAAAAAAAGCAAAAAAATGACAAACACCCACCAAAACTTTCACAGACAGCTACGGAAGTCCGGACGAATGTGTCTCTGAATCGAGGCTTTTATTTTTATATGTATTTTCTCTACATTTTAGATAAGGATGACCTATTGCTATGATCTCCTGCCCGACATCTATGCCAAGAGGACAGATGGAGGAGGAGTCCCACACCACCTACAAGTTCACACAGATCATACAGCATTGGTCGGACGTGAAAAGGAGGAGCAAGCCCTGGGTGAGGAGGCATTTCTGCAAACTCTTTCCAAGTAAGTGACAATTCTTGCTTAAACATTCACTACTACAATAACATTAGCCAGGCCTTTGTTTAAAAGAATGCTATTCTTTTCTAGTATCAGAATTTCGCCAAAGGGAGCGGCCGACGGAAGTGACGAGTTTGGCCAATGCTGGCAAGACCTGGTGGACGTGTAGGTGGTGGGGCACAAGTGCCAACGTCCTCACCCTCCTCTGCATGTGAGCCCCAAATTTTCCTAGACAGACCTGTGGAGGAGGAGGCCCAGATGTCAGGCAGAGAGTCCCAAGATTCTGGTATGAGCATCACATACAAACACACACAAGAAGACACAGACTAAACATTCACACATATGTGTTATAATGCTACCTTTTGGAATATTTTATTCTAGATCAGCAAGAGGTCCACGTTGGTGAGCAGCAAGGGAAGGAAGTTGGTGGGATTCCCGATCAAGACGAAAGTGGGTGATGTCCCATACACAACACAAGCCAATTCACACATCTATCACTTTTTTTTTTATTCTACAGACTCTAAAGACCAAGAGGTGTGTCAGGTCCCAGTGAGAAGCGTGGCTCTCCAACCCCGACATTCCCACCAGGTTTGCAGGAAGACACTAATTGCTTGATTTTTGTCTTGTACACAGAGAAGATGCACAGCAGCGCCTGGAGGAACTCGCAGCTGCTGTACATAGGTTTGTGAGGGAGATTGAAGAGCTGGTCACAGCCATGGGGAGCCACCCACTTTAAAGTGGACCAACACCCAGGGGTGATCGGCCCGGAAATCTATAAGATTCCCGGGCCAATCACCTCCCACCCCGCGGGACATCCGAGATCGGGATGTCCCGCGGGGTGAAACCCCCAAAACATCTTACCTGATCCGCCGCCGCTTCCGCCGCCTCCCGCGCGCCCCTCCAGACGTGCGCGCGCCCGCGCCGGCCCTCTGTGAATGGCCGGCGGGGGCGCGCGCGCGCGCCGAGAGTGACGCACGGGAGGCGGCGGCGGCGGAAGTGGCTTGGACGTTCCTGTCCCCCGCCTGGACGTTGGCGGGGATTGGCTGCGGCGTTCACGTGGGAGCGTTGAGAGGTGAGTTTTTTGGGGTTTCTGGGGGGTTTCACACAGCGGGGCACCCCCGATCGGGGTGCCCCGCCGAAGTGGACCAAAACCCAGGATAGTCAAAATCCTGGGTGTTGGTCCACTTTAAGGCACTGGGAGCATTCCACATTCTTTTACCCCCCAACATTGTAAATAGTTTTTTGTTTAATGTTTTACATTTTTTTTTTTTAATATTTTTAATTTTCAGAACTTTAAAACTTAAAACTGAATACATTTTAAAAAAAATTTAGCAAATTATTATACAAATAAAATAAATAAAGAAATTATTATATAAAATATATATAGAAAGTAGTACAGGTATGCATTTAAAAGAAGAAAGAACACTGCATGGCAATACTGAAAGTGGTAAAGGTGAGCATTAGGAAGCATAGGACATCCTAAACAAAGACCAAGCAAGAAGAAGGAGCAAAGCTGGAGAGTACGATGGGTAGCGCTAAGCACTTTAGAGCAGAAGAGACTTGGCACAGCAAGAAGTAAGTAATGGAATACCAGGACCAGGGGATGAAGAATGGAAAACACTAAATATGAGAGGCTCGCATATGCGCACAAGCCAGCGTATGAGTACACATTATGGATGTGTGTACAAAAAATTAAATTACCATGCTAAATTAAGGGAAAGAACAGCTCTTTTCTGAAGGAAACTAGTAGGACTTGAAACTGAAAATTTAAACAGCAAGGTAAGTGGAAACACATCCTAAAAATTCTGGAGGATGGGTCGTTCGCGCCGCGTAAACGAAACTGTCACCTACCGTCTAAGCCACGAAAGCCTACACACAACGCTTTCACTGGCTTTTGCAACTACGAGGACAGAGCGAAGCTGTCCCAACGGAGGCTCTGAATCATGTGAACGCACTTACAAACAATGTAAATTACTTGCTGCGAACGCTTTTACGCACACAAATAAAAACTATTATAGCAGGCTGTGAATCGACCTTGTCTGTCATTTTGTAATATCATATATGTCTGTCATATATTGTAATCCATTTAGAATTGGGGAGAACTTACTTGCTAACTGAACACATAATAAAGTGCAAACAAATCATATCCTTTTTAAATAAAAAAAATGTACAATTCAGATGAGGTACAGGGATGTAAAAGAATTGTAAACCAAACAGCAATAATTAGCCAGAAAGCAGCTGACCTGATACCTATCTCATATGCCTCTCCTCCATTTCCAGCAGTGTAGGGTAGTGTCGGGACTGCCATTATTTGCTGGGGTTTTGGTGTGCTGGATTGGTGTGGTTTTACCCTGGGTCCTAAAACTACTTTATTTTACCTCACTTCCATGAATGCATGTGTCTGGTCCCGCCCTTCCATTGGAACAATGCGTTTTTTTTTCAGAGTGTAGCTTTGCTCTTCAACCCTCTGCGTTCTAACTTGTCTTGAATATTTTATTGGAGCTATGACTCATTTTGAGCCCTTTATTGGGTCAGTCTTGAATCCTGTACAACTTAAAACCTGTATCGGGGCTCTTGCTCTTCATGAATCCTGTATTTGGGCTCATGCCCATTCTTGTCCTTGCTGGGCCATGGCCCTTCGTTGATTGTGCTATTCTGTGTCTGTGCGGGACCCACAGCAAGGGTCACCATCAGGAGGGAGGGGCAGATCTAGTGCCCTGGGCCTAAGTGCCCCGGAGGGGGCCCGACCTCTAGAGCTGTCGCACCCCAGTCACTCCCCCTATATTCAGGCAACAGTGAGCAGCTCCATCCAGCCTCTTCCTCGATTCTGAGGGGAGAGGTGGGCCGGCACAGAGATGTGAGCTTCATGCAGCTGCCTACATCCAACTCTTCATTCAGATGCGAGGAGAAGGAGGCGGCATGTGGAGCAGTTGTGCAGACTCCGGGCTCACAGGGAAAGGTAACGTCTCTTTTTTAATGCTTCGTATTTACGGGGGGGGATCAAGGGTGTAACTATAGGGGGTGCACCGGGGCCCAGGAGTTCAGGGGGGGCCATCATTGTTCCCAATAGGGATGTAACTATTCAGGGTACACCAGGGCCCAGGAGGCTCCATCATTGTTCCTACCTGGGGCGTAACTATAGGGGGTGCACCGGGGCCTAGGAGGTTAAAGGGGGCCCCATCATTGTTCCTCCACCTTATCATATTTGTGTTCACTTGGGGTGTAACTATAGGGGGTGCACCGGGACCCAGGAGGGCCCATCATTGTTCCCAATAGGAATGTAACTATCGGGGCCCCATGAACAATGAAGGAGGCCCCATCATTGTTCCTCCTTCTCCTTATTTATCATATTTCTGTTCACTTGCCATCGCTTAGAGAAAGGATGCACCAATTTTCCTTTCTTGGGTTTTGTTTCATCCCCCCCCCCCTGACATTGTGATTCCCCGCTGTGTGAAACCACAGAAAAAGGCTTTAATCACTTACCCTTCCCCGTTCCAACGGTGCATGTGTGGGCTCTTGTCTAAGGAGAGCCGTCTACCATGAATGGCGGCTGCGTGTTCCCGGGGATGCCCTCCTGCCCCAGGATGCAGGAGCACGGCATTGTAATAACAGACAGTATCATTTCTGCATGCTATTAGGAATGTCACCCAGCTCTGTTTTAAAAACCCTGTACTCCTATGCTGGGAGCACATACATACATCAATTTAACCACATACAGATCTATGAAAGATGTCAAATGACATTACACATCATATGGCTCACTTGATCCTGCGTAGCTCCGCCCTACGCAGGATCACATGACCGTCTAAACATTGAAGCAGCGTCGGGACCCGCGGCCGAGGGGAAGACGTGATTGCGAGGGGAGACTTAAAGCGGACCTTCACTCTGAATAAGAGTCTATCTTATATGTTTCCCACACCCTGTACATACAGATTGTCCACATTAAAAATCATCCTACCTGCATCTACTGCATGTTATGAGCCTTTAAACATCCAAGATGGCGGCTTATGGAAGCCACCATCTTATCAGGCAGCCTGCAAACAGGAAGTGCCTCCTGACTGTGCTGCTCTGCATTCTGGGACTGCTGACCTTTACCTGACCCCAGCTCTGCTCTGTCTGAGCAAAGCACAGCTATAACCCGCCCCCCTGTACCTTATCCCACTCTCCTCTCCTCAGTAAGTGTGATGCTTCTGAGTCAAGATGGCGGCGCCCGTATCCTAAATTCCTGAACAGAGTTGCAGCCCAGTGGGGGAAAGAATAATAAGTTAGTGACTAAAAACGTAAAATATATTAATTTTAGATGCTGGGGAACCGTTTTTTAAGAGTTTGGGCTTTTCATTAAATCACGCTGAAGGTCCGGTTTAAGAGTTTGCTCTGCTATACCTTCTAATTCATTCTATGCGAGTTTATTCTGTGTTCTGGTGAGCAGTTTCTTGGAGACCGCAGGATAGCTTCTGATTTTGTGGAAACAGTATCAGGCTATGTGAGGTTTTCTATTTCCTTTTCTTTTACATGTCATTTTATCTAAATAAATCGAGGATGATTTTAAATATTGCCTAATGTGCGGCTATTTGGATATGTGTTTGGCTGATGAGATTTTATTGAGAGGCCAAAGTGGATATAACTCCTAAATGAGTTGTTGGAGCCATTAAAGCGGAGCTAAATTGACCAACGCAATCTGTCTGTTGTGGAGCTGGTACGTGATTGAATCTATAGGTGGAGGGATTTTTGCACTAAAGTTGATTGAAGATTTTCTGAACATTAACCACTTCGGGTGTCAAAGAAAGTTATATGCTAATGAGCACATTTAAAAAGTTATCCCGCTGAGCGTATACATATATATACATGACGTTTTTATGTGGTGTATATGTCTGCTGATAAGGACCGCACGTGACATTGGTCTATAGCTTGGAGCGGGACTATAATAAGAATATTATTTGTTGGTGTATGTTTGGTTTATATTGCGCTGTTTTGAAGGGAGAAATTGCCTTTTTTGTATAAGGAATTTATATAGCTGAAAAATTCCACTCCTGACAGCAGTATACATCTCCCAGGGTTTACACTGCACCGTGCGGATTGTGATACCAAAATGGCAGGAAAAAAGATGGGGGGTGGCATTTTCTTCTACATTAATGAAAAGTAGAGTAAAGAAAAGACAAAATGTTACACCCCAAAGAGGGACAAATGAGAACGAGGGACTGGGGGACATGGAATTAAAAGAGGGACAGTCCCTCCAAATCAGGGACACTTGGGAGATATGAAAAGATGTCTCTATAATAACCAGAAGCTGTGCCCCTGATGTGGAATACACGGATCTTCCAGCCAGACAGTCCTTTGTACGTTAGCTTCTGTGAGGACATGCTGATTCCTATGCAATCTGTTGGCAAACTGAGACAACTACAACTGAATAGAGAGCACACACAGAAAGAGCAAAAAGAGAATTGCGTGCAATGTGACTGGAGAGGTACGTTTTTATTAGTTAAAGTGGACCAAAACCCAGGATTTTGACGTTTCTGAGTTTTGATCTTTGCCCCCCCCCCCCGTTTAGGGATGCCCCGCTATGTGAAAGCCCCCTGATCGCCCAATCTCATTTACCCTTCCCCGGTCCTACAGTGCATGTGCAGCCCTCTTGTCCAATCACTGTGCTCGAATCCGTTCCAGCCCCTTCAACCAGGAGCTCATCTAATGCGAGTGGATCTGAGCACACTGGCTGTCACATCCCCCGCTACCCTTTAGCAGGGAGCATTCTCGCACCAGCCATTCATGGGCAGGACAGGGCATGTGCACTGCTAAAGGGATATGCACCTGCTGCTCACGCATGCGCCGTTTGACCAGGAATGAAGGTGAGTTTACAGGCGTCCTGTGGGGTTTGGCACAGCCCAGGTTCAGGATGCCCCAGGGGGAGCGAGTATCCCTGCCCTGGAGTCTCATAGACTCCAGTGTGGGTTTTGGTCCATTTTAAGTGCTAAACCAGTGGGGTAGGGGGACGGGCAAGCCAGGTTTGGGGAGTTTTGTTGACTCCACAACAGACCTGTAATGTTCCTCTTTAAAGTCCATCCTTTACCCGGCTAGAGTTTCGCAATCCAGCCACAGCGAACATTCCTTTATCTACACCCTCGGCAAGGCACTGCACGTGTTGCTTATGCTTAGTGCATAGGATCGGCACACAGTATTTTTAGTTGCGGCGTGACGTCACGCCCTTGGTCAGCCAGCCGCTATATAAGCTAAGCAGGGACGGCCAGGAAGTTTACAGAATGCACAGCATACCCTTTGCTGTGTTCCTGTTTTGCTGCTCCTCCGATTGGAGAAACTAACACTGTACGTTTTTAGTGAGCCAATCGCACGCGTAGACACGCCCATCCCGAGTTCGTGCAGCTTAGCTTGTGATGGTTGGTTGCTTGGCCAGCGTATGCTGCAGGTGGAAGAGAAAAGCCGCTCCGAGGGGCTGGAAATGGAGGGGCGACATCCCGAGCTCTGTATTCGGTTTCGACCGGGCTATGTGAAGTTGGTGCAGGTGAGGACTCGGGCCTCGCGAGGCAATGAAGCAGCTGGCCTAAGCGCTGGGCCTCGCCTGCTCGCTAGACATCCTGGCGTGATGAGGGTGTTGGGGTGATCGCTGTAGACGTGCAACACATCTCTCTCAGTGCGGTGCTGGCTTATGGGTCCTCGTGCTGCCCTACACTACACATTTAGTGCTTACATACACTATTGGTCTCTCTTTAAAGTGCTACAGCAGGCAGATGTAATTTTTACACCATTGTGTTGGGCTATGTTTGGCACTGTCCTAATCTGTTTTTAAATTGAAGAAGAAATGGTGGAGATATTGGGTTTACAGATTCAGCTTATGATTTCTCTTCTAAAAAAGTGGGCGCGACCCTTGCATCTGTAATGCTGCATAATCTGGGATACATCTGGAGGAAGGGACCAGCAATTTTGTCCCGTCTTCTGAGCTGATTTGGGGAACAAGATGAAAAAGAGATTGTCATTGGCTGAACCTGTAAACCCCAATATCTCGTCCATTTCTGCTTCAATTTAAAGTGGACCAACACCCAGGGGTGATCGGTCCGGGAATCTATAACATTCCCGGGCCGATCACCTCTCTCACCGCGGGACATCCGAGATCGGGATGTCCCGCGGGGTGAAACCCCCCCCCAAAAAACCTTACCTTAGCTGCTGCCGCCTCCCGTGCGCCCCTCTCGACGTGCCCGCGCCGGCTGTTTGTGAATGGCCGGCGCGGGCGCGCGCCCTGTAAGAGTGACGTGCGGGAGGCGGCGGCGGCAGACGCGCTGTCTTGGTCGTCACTGTCACCCGCTTGGACGTTTGCGGGGATTGGACGGTGCGGTCACGTGGGAGCGTGGTGAAGTGAGTTTTTGGGGCTTTCTGGGGGGTTTCACACAGCGGTGCCCCCCCCGAAGTGGACCAAAACCCAGGATAGTCAAAATCCTGGGTGTTGGTCCACTTTAAAATCAGGCAGTGCCAAATGTAGCCCGACACAATGGTGTAACAATAACCTTTGCTTGCATTATTACATAAGGACCGAAACCATTTAGGGCCAGCCTAAACGACTGTATGGATGGGTAATTCCCAGTCCTGGTTCGGGATGCCCCTCGGTCTCCCTTGCCAATCTGGCCATCATCGGCTTTCCACAGCTGAAGCAGCACACATCAGCTAGAAGGAGGCGTCCCACTCTTTTATTCATTCATAGTAGATTTCCAGGTAATGCAATAAATTCTGACTGCAGGAGAGCTCGTGCATGCCCTGTGGGATACACATGGAATGCCCCAGCCTTTATAGTCTCTTGCTCAAGACCTTGAACTTCTCAATCCAATTGAATGCCAAAATGCCTGTGAGAAAAAATCAAATAAAACGTACTGTTCAACTTTAAAATAATTAATTTGCCATATAAAGAGAAAAACTTTATCCACTTAAATCAATGTATTTCAGTTGCGTCAACACATAAATAATCGTACCATTACCTGCACAACCAATCTCTCCCCCTTATGTCTCCGTACCAAACCCAGAATTCCTGCTTGCAACGCGTCACCTGTGTGGACCCTGTATCCCAGCCCTACATCCGGGAGGTGAACTCCAAACTGGTGAAGTTATGGGCTGACTGTACATTTCCAGCTGTGATTTCCATGCTTATTCTTTCTTTATTTACAGTGACCTACTAGTGTTCAAATCCTATAGAAAAAAGGAATCGGATAACAGTATCTTGAGAACAGAGATTTGCCATCCTACTCCCAAACAACTTCCACAATTGTTCTTAGACCGGACTAACACCCATTTTACATAAAATGCTTGTGGGGGGGGGGGGGGGGGCAATTGCTGGGAACCCCCTCAATTGACCCTCTTATGAATCCTGTAAATCTCACCTTAAAGTGGACCAACACCCAGGGGTGATCGGCCCGGAAATCTATAAGATTCCCGGGCCGATCACCTCCCACCCCGCGGGACATCTGAGATCGGGATGTCCCGCGGGGTGAAACCCCAAAAAGATCTTACCTGATCCGTCGCCGCCTCCCGCGCGCCCCTCCAGACGTGCCCGCGCCGGCGGGGGCGCGCGCGCGCGCGCCAAGAGTGACGCGCGGGAGGCGGCGGCGGCGGCGGCGGCTTGGACGTTCCTGTCCCCCGCCTGGACGTTGGCGGGGATTGGCTGCGGCGTTCACGTGGGAGCGGGGAGAGGTGAGTTTTTTGGGGTTTCTGGGGGGTTTCACACAGCCGAAGTGGACCAAAACCCAGGATAGTCAAAATCCTGGGTGTTGGTCCACTTTAAAGTGGACCACATTTTTTCTATGAATCTCCAGTGCTCTAATACTTTAGGAACTACAGGGTCTTTTTGAAAACCGATTGACATTTTTGGTACTGCAAGGTGTAGCCTGAGACATTGGGACAACAATCGGGCTTGCCTTTAGTGTAACCTTAATTTAAATCTAGAAGGTTTTTCCTTTTTTTTTTTTTTTTTTTTTTTAATGACTAGTGTTGACAATTAATTATTTTGAAGATGGTTTTATACAGTTTGTTCTCACTGGTATTTGGACATTAGTTCATTTTACATGCTCTATATACTGTAACTTACAATAAAAGTAAATATTTTTTAAAATCTAAATACTTACTTGACACTACCTTGATCCGTTGTAGTCCCATTGGCTGCAGCTTATCTGCTTTTAGTGCATACCCACAGAGGCTTTGGTGCATGCTTCTGCTTTCAGTCGTTGTTGAGCTGGCTCTCCCTTGTGTGGTAGCAGGGGTTCCAAGAGAAATGGCTGCAGCAAACTGTAGCTAGTTGGACTACAGTGGGTTGTGGCAGCATAGGGTGAGTAGGTTGTAAAAAATCTACCTTAAAAAACCCACAAGGGGTGTAACTAAATATATGGGAATAAACACTTGGCCTGTTCTCGTTTTGGCTGCGTTGGTCTTGTTCCACTGGAAGTTGTGCTATGCAGAGGAGGAAGTGGAAGGAGTGGCAATGCAGTGCTGCCACACAGCCTAGAGTGCGGTGCCTAAGACCAGTTTTTGTGGGGGATCTGGCAGCAGTAACTACTCACGCTACAAATAGATGCAATTGGCACCCATTTTTAATTAAAATAATGGGACACTTAGAATATAGTATATACACATATACTGCTCCTGGCATATAATCACTAGTTGCCAGTTGAGCTTTTTCATTAATAAGGCTCTACTCCTTTTAATTTGCACAAATTTATTTTTCAGACAGAATCCGTCCTATTGATTCCAAACGGGACCTGACGGGCAAGGCCTCTGTCATTTGAACTTTATGGATTACAACCTCACATTAAAGGGACCCAAATGTATGATATTAGTGTCTCCTCCACTGGGCACCTTCTCCAGCATTGAGGCAGGGTGGGTAGTTACAGAGGAACACCACACCCCATTTTGACCTTTTGGGGTGCTGTTTCTATACTCAGGGGCATCCCGAATCGGGCTCCAGAACAAGGTCACTGTAACAAGGCTTCACTGGAAGAAGAGTGGAACTTGGATGGCTCTGGATTTTTTAGGCTCCAGGCCTGCGATGTTCCTTTTTAAGTGGAGGTCTAGTCTCGCATTTTAACATGTCTCCAAGCATCTAGTCAGGATGGTCATTGGAGTTTCTTTGTTGCTATTGGCTGTATAAATATGTTTAGGACCGTGCCAAACATAGCCGACATAATGGTCTAACAATTGGCTTTGCCTACAATATGACTTCATACATAAATTACACAGGAATCTACGCACATAGGCCATTCACAATGTGTTCACCGTGGGAGGGTGCGAGGGGGGGGGGTGGCTGAGGGCAAAAGGGAGGCACTGAGGAAATTTTCTGATAGTCAAGGGTCTATGGCAATAGACAGCATAAGTTGGCCAGGGTGAGGGGGGGGGGGGGGCAGGTAAGGGAACAAACGAACATTTGAAGAAAGAAAGTTAAATTAAAAGCCAGCTGTCAGCGCCTCCTTTATTTCTCCTGCACACTTGGGTGGACAATGTCACCACCATGTGAAATTCTGCAACAAAGTTAAACATACTTTTACAGGGACAGATAGGGCTAGGGAAAATTTACCTGGCTAAATATCCTGCCCAAACCTTTAACTGCCAGCCTACCTAGAGTTTTTGTCATCTGTTGCAGACTTTTTCACTATTTGGCACTACACATGTTCAACTGTGATTTTTGAAGGGATTTCCCAGAAAAATTATATATTTTTTTCAGTCTGATATTAAATGTCTTGTTTGTCATTTTTTAAGTGTATTCTAAATATTTTGGAGTGGAATGTGCGCAAAATTTTTTTTACAATTTGTAGTATTTTTTGTAATAAAAAATGTAAGTTCGTCAATAAATGTTATCGTGTGTGAAATCCCAATTTCTCCTGGTTACAACGGTACCACATATGTATTGGTAGACACCTCTGGAAGTACACACCTTGGGCTTTCTAGGCGTACCAGGCTTGTTGATGTGGGCACAGTTTTCTAGAAGTAATCCCTCAATGAATTCTTTGGTTGCACAAAGTTTCCCTAAATAAGAATAAGAAAGCAAAATCAAAGCCACATTTTCCTAACAAAACTATATGCAAACAAGAAAAAAAACAGTTAAATCTGAAAAAGCATGGTCTCCCGAACAAGACAATACCCAACATGCATAGGTACTTTCAAGGGAAGAGTTGCCAAACACCCCAAGGTAAAGCATGTGCGTAACAGTAATTTTACTTGAAAATTTCAGCTCTGCAGACAAAGTGCGCACCGTGCACTTTTTCTACCGAAACAGCCTTTACATTTGCAATACTCCCCCCACAAACCATATATTCCCTGAAAGTACACGTTTTTCTGTTTTTTAAAAATATTTTTAAATTAAAAAAACAAAAATAAATAAAAAATTTTTAGAACATTGTCTCCTTTATTTTAAATAAAACATGTTTTATTAAACTGGACCTTCACCATGATTTATTGAAAAGCCCAAACCCACCCTTTGGGGCGGGGCCAATGACGTCACCGCCGGGTGTCATCGGGGCACCCGGCAGTTCAACTCTCAGATGCCGGTGACAGCTGGGCAGGGAAGGAGGGAGGTAGGCGATCCTCCGATCGCCTGCCTCCCCCCTTCTCTGCCCAGCCGTCACTGACAGCAGATCGCAGCGGGACACAGAAGATGAAGATCGGAGGTGAGTAAAGTAAAAAAAAATTTTTTTTTTTAAATAAAATGTTTTGAAATAAAGTGTGTGTGTCTTTTTTTAACTTTTAACCCTTTGTGAACTGGTAAGGGGTCCATGTGACCCCTATACCAGTCCACAGGGCTCGGGGGTCTAGCAAGTCACCTGCAACAAGCGGGTGACTTGCCATTAACCCCTGGCCCCCCCAAAATTACCTGCCTCCCCAAAGCCCGGGGGGGGGGGGGCAGAAGAGCCGTGGCCCTAGGCTATGACGGCTTGTAGCCGCAGGGCCAGGGGCCACTAAAGCTGGCCCCTGCGCCCTGTTCTACAAGCCCCTATAGCTGGTCACAGGCTGGTTACGCTGGGTAGGGGGGACCTCACGCCATTTTTTTTTTTGGATTTTTAAGGGTTTTAACCCTTAAAAATCCCCCCAAAAAATGGGGTCCCCCTCCCTTCGAGGGGGGACCCTATGTCTTTTTTTTTTTTTTTTTTTAATTAACCCTTTGTTACTTGTAACCCAGTAGGTATTAAAGGCTTCCAGCAGTAGCAGGAGAGCAGAAGCCTAAGTGATCATCGTGGGACACATGGATGGATCGGAGGTAAGTATTAAAAAAAAATATTAAAAAAACGTTTATTTTTTTTTAATAAAGATATTTTTAAAAAGTGTGTCTTTGTCTTTTTTTTTACTTTTAACCCTTTGTGAACTGGTAAGGGGTCCATGTGACCCCTATACCAGTTCACAAGGCTCGGTGGGTCTGGCAAGTCACCTGCGGCTAGCGGGTGACTTGACATTAACCCCTGAGCCCCCCAAATTACCTGCCCCCCCAAAGCCCAGGGGGGGTCAGAAGAGCCGTGGCCCTAGGCTATGCCGGCTTGTAGCCTGCAGGGCCAGGGGCCACTAAAGCTGGCCCCTGCGCCCTGTTCTACAAGCCCCCATAGCTGGTCACAGGCTGGTTACGCTGGGTAGGGGGGACCTCACGCCATTTTTTTTTTTTGGGGGATTTTTAAGGGTTTTAACCCCTAAAAATCCAAAAAAAAGGGGTCCCCCTCCCTTCGAGGGGGGACCCTATGTCATTTTTTTTTTAATTAACCCTTTGTTACCTGTAACCCAGTAGGTATAAAAGGCTTCCAGCAGCAGCAGGAGAGCAGAAGCCTGATTAGCGTGGGACACAGGGATTGATGGGAGTAAAAAAAATGGTGAAAAATATCCTGTCAGCAGCGGGTGACAAAATCTCAAGTAGGCTGGCAGTTAAAAGGTTACAGGTACCTATGCATGTTGGGTATTGTTCTGCTCGGGGGACCTTGCACTTTCAGATTTACCTTGTTTTTTCTTATTTGCATATTGATATTTTAGGAAAAAGGTGTTTTTTATTCTGCTTTTTTATACATTTTTTTTGTGAAACCCTGTGCAACCTAAGAATTCTTCGAGATATTACCGTACCTCCAGAAAGATGAGCCCACTATAACAAGCTGGGTATGCTTAGAAAGCTTAACATGTATACTTTCAGGGAATATATGGTTTACCGGGGATATTCCAAATGTAAAGGGTTGTTTTGGTAGAAAAAGCACAAGGTGCGCACTTTGTCTGCAGAGCTGAAATTTTGAAGTAAAACTACCGCTATGCGCATGCTTTACTTTGGTGTGTTTGGCAACTCTTTCCTTGACAGAACCTATGCATGTTGGGTATTGTTCTGTTCGGGGCATGTTGCTTTTTCTGATTTTCTTCTTTTTTTAGGAAAATGTGGTTTTGATTCTGCTTTTTTATTCATTTTTAAGGAAACCCTGTGCAACCAAAGAATACATTGAGGGATTGCTTCCAGAAAACTGCACCCATGTCAACAAGCCTGGTACGCCTAGAAAGCCTGAGGTGCGTACTTCTAGGGAATATATAGTTTGTGGGGGGTATTTCAAGTGTAAAGGGTTGTTTTTCTTGAAAAACTGCAAGGTGCGCATATTGCATAGCATAGTTGTATTTTTATCTCAAAATCTCCTAAAGCTCTGTTTCAGTTTGGGGGAGTCTCCTGGGCAGGAAAGGGTGTCTACCTATACATATGTGGTACCGCTGTAACCGGGAGAAATTCGGGTTTCACACGCAATAAGATTTTATTGACAAACTTACATTTTTTGTTACAAAAAACACTACAAATTGTAAAAAATAGGTTTTTTTTTTTTTTTTATTTTTTTGTACAATTTTCACCCAAAAATATTGAGAATACACTTAGAAAATGACAAACAAGACATTTCATGTTAATGCCCAGGCTCTGCTGGTAAAAACAATATATCACTTTCCTGGGAAATCCCTGGAAATTCCTTCAAAAATCACAGTTGAACATGGGGAGCACAAAATAGTGCAAAATGGTCTGGCAACAAAGGGTGACAAAAACTCCAGGTAGGCTGGCAGTTAAAGGGTTAAACGATCCCCCAGCATCTAAAGTTAATATATTTTAAGTTTTTAGTCACTTACTTATTATTCTTTCCCCCACCAGGCTGCAACTCTGTTCAGGACTTTAGGATACGGGCACCGCCATCTTGACTCAGAAGCATCACATTTACTGAGGAGAGTGGGATAAAGTACAGGGTGGTAGGTTATAGCTGTACTTTGCTCAGACAGAGCAGAGCTGGGGTGAGGAAAAGGTCAGCAATCCCATAATGCAGAGCAGCACCGTCAAAAGGCACTTCCTGTTTGCACGCTGCCTGATGTCCCATGAGCCGCCATCTTGGATGTTTAAAGGCTCATAACATGCAGTAGATGCAGGTAGGATGATTTTTAATGTGAACAATGTATATACAGGGTGTAGGAAACATGTAAGATAGACTCTTATTCAGAGTGGAGGACCGCTTTTAAAGAAAACCATATTGCATGTCAAGGCCCTATTTCTCCCGATTACAATGATACCCCATATGTGCCCAGGAGACTCCTCCAAACTGAATAGAGCACTTTTAACATTTACAAATACAATAAAATTACTATCCACACTTTAAAAGGTTAAACCACAAAATAATTGGCATAGGGTCCACATTTTTGGCGAATTTTAAGGGTTAAAAATGTAACCTTTTTCCTGTCATTTGTAGAACCCGTGCCTGGACCCTGCGCTAGTCTAGTTTTCATGTCTGTTCTGTTTTATTGTTTTTGGGGACTTGAGAAAGTTTTATATAAATCTATAAACAGGAATATATTATAAATATAGTTGTTAGTGGATGGATTGGTGGATTTCCACATTAGGAAGACAGATGGTGTCATGTTTCAGTAAAGCTCCAGAACCGCTGACTACATAAGAGAGTGAAACAGAGGCACTCCATTGAACACGATCAGCCAGCCAGATCATGCCTAACATTTGCGTATAGGCTGGCTTTAAGCCTGCCCATATGCTAATAAATAAGACATTTCTCAGTGATCCTGTGAGGCAAAATAGGTTAGTATATATACATAGAAGTATGAATAAATAAATGCAATAGTATTACCAAAGTGTTACGCTACCTGAGAGGAGAAATCCCTCAGACAGCAAGATTAAAAATTCCAACAATTTTTGAGGCCTAATTAGTCAGAGGCAATGATACCTAGTTGTTTCTGATTTAATTAGAACGTGGAAACACCCCCTCAAACAAAACTTCACTAATACTATTGCATTTATTTATTCATACTTATATGTATATATACTAACCTATTTTGCCTCACAGGATCGCGGAGAACATTAACCTTTTATTTACTCTCCCTTTTAACCTGCTTTTTTATCCACAGCGCATCTACACTAATCTTTTCTCCACCTAGGTCCACGTTAGAACAGATTAACCCATCTACATTTCTCCCAGGGAATACAGGTTTATTCTAAGCATACAGCACGTCCTGCTCCCGAATAGTCATAACATGTGGGTAGTCCTCCGCCTCCGGCGCCGTGCACTGCAGACATGTAGAAAACAAGCTCGTCCCGTCCCTACATATACCGTGGGACCTCCCACAAATCCCCAGATTTCTCTGCAGTGCTGGAACTGCGAAGACATGAAGTATAACGCTCTCGCAGGCGAGCGGGCCTTACGGCCCAAGGTCCTGTGGGACTATTTCCACCCGTCCTCTTCAGATGAATTATGCCTCCCAGCCTAGGCTGCGCGGGTCGGGTGAAGGTAGATAGCACCTGGTGTGCTGAATGGAGCCGTGCTCCACCGCAATCCCCCTCCATAGGGTAGGCGGTCAGGCCGATGGTGAGCCTCTAGAGGATGCCCCTCCCGCAATCTTGCCCGTGCCCCTCACAGACTCAGTCCATGGACACCGTCAGCTTCTCCCCTCGCTTCCTCCCGTAACTTGGGGGGGAAAAGAAAGGGAGGGGGTGTGTGTGTGTGTGTGCGTGGCAGCCCTAATGCCCATTCGCCCTTAGACCTTGTTCCTTTAATCAGGGGGTCAGTGTCGCGCCTCACTGTACAGTGCGAGCTGTCTTTCTTACTATCAGTCTGCCTCGGCAGATTCATTCCAGCGTGTCAGCATTAGATGTTACTTATTATCCGCTGCGGTACTTGCCGTCGGTTGGAGCTTCGCACTCTTTGGGGGAGGCGGAGACTCGGCATGACGCGTCACATCCTGGCCTGGCCCCCCCCTCGAGGTTCGCAGGCGCCATTTTCTCTATCTTCGCGCGGGGTGTGGCTCGTCTCCTCCCTCGGTCATGTAAGTGCCCTCCGGGGCGGTATGGTTTCTATGTTTGTTCAGACAGCGCATGGCACTGACTCCACTCCCCTTGTCCCATTGTGTCTTTCAGAAGCCAAGACTTCGTTACCGGCCCCGGCCTAACATATATTACAACGGGTCCTCTTTACAAACTCTCCCACATTACTAGCGGGTTTTTGGGGCATCCAGGGTTGCTTACTGCATAATTCCCTGCGGCATACTGCTTAAAAATCACCATATGGAGGCATATCAGGATTATGGAACCGGGGTCCCTCCGGGACGTGACCGGCTGTGTGCAGTGTGTGGCCAGCCCCTGGCTGAGGCTGACAGGGCACAGGTCTGCGGACAGTGTGCAGAACAGGCAGGTTTGCTAACGGAGGAACCTCCCTTCCTCGCTCCCGTCTCCCCGCTCCCAAATATCACTCATGGCGAGTCCCACTCCAGCGGGGACGACCTGCAAGAGGTGCCGCGAGCTTGCCCACGGCGGAGCAGGTGCTTTCTGGATTGGCCGAGCGTATGGGCCCTGGTAAAAAGCGGTCCCTGACACCTCCAGGCTCTCCGGTTCCTGACGATACCGATGATTCTGCTGATATGCAGGACCCTGACCCTTCTGAGGAAGGTGAGCTATTCTCAGACTCGGGCTCCTCCCATGGGATGCCCGCGGGCCGTGATGAATCCGAGCCTGGCCCCTGGGGTCTGTGTGACACGGATGAAATCCTGATCAAGATTTTTGAGGTCTTGTCAATCTCTCCTCCTGGGGAGATCCCAAAGCCTAAAAGGGAGAGTTTCCATACAGCGCCGCCGCGCTTGGAGTTCCTAGAACAGGAACATTTCCAGAATATTATATCCCAGGTATGGGAATCGCCTGGTAAGCTTAAAGGGATTCCAGGGGCCTGGGAATGGAAGTACCCTTTTCCCCCTGATGTGGTCAATTTATGGTCAGCTCCCCCTTTTATGACTGCCCCCTTTTACCGTACCCTTCGGGAGGCTGAGGACGGCGCATTGACAGACTGGCCTCACACGCATTCTCGTGTGCTGGGACGGCCCTGTGCCCGGTTTGTGCAGCGGCCATCACGGCGGTGGACGCCAGGACTCTATCAGTCTGTGACACTGTCTAGACTATTTCTAGACAGTGTCACAGGATCAACCCTGCGGCTCGAGGCACTATTTGGGGCCTTTCTTTAGTGCCCAGGCTACTAGCCTGGCGTGTCTGGGGACACGCCCGAGGTGGGGCTTCTGCGTTGGGACCTACCGGGTCGTCTTCCTTACTCCCCAGCCTCTGCATCAGACGAAGTGGGTCGGTTGGCCGACAGTGTCCCCTGGAAGCTACTGGATGGTTGCTTAAACACCTCATCCCCTCACGGTCACTTATCCACTATTCCCCGTTCCTGGGAAATCGGTTCAGGCTTGCTGCCTTCTTCTCTGGCATTAGGGGGACCCCTGGTTACGGGGCTCTGCCCCCCCTTTACTGGCGCCTTGCCTTCACCAGGCGGGATGGCAGCTGGTGGGCCTGTTGGTGGCACATCAAGACGATGTCATTTATATACCGAGCCCTCGGGCTCTTCCGCGCAGTAGATTACTAAACCTACATATGGTAAGGTGGTTCCTCTGGAGCTTCCCATATGCAAGGGCCCCGTCAGGGGGGCACTCCCCTTCCTTACCAGCATCTCCTAGAGTATGGTCACCCTGGGTACAAAGTCTCGCAGGTTTGGCAGGGGTAAGGTAAATCCCTTCCACAACCCCCGAGGTTCTAGGTTGGGCCCCTTAGAGGGTCCATCTTACCTGCTGGGCTTGTTGAAACGGTGGGCCCCCGTTGACTCTATATGGCGGGCCTTCTCCTCCTTCAGGACCGGTCGGCTTATGGGGGACTCCTGGTCTGTTGAAAGACAATGGCCTGTTTTTAATGCTGGTTTAAAGATTGTGACAGGTTGCTACCTCTGGAGGGTCCCTGTTCCTGGCCTGGGCGGGGTTCTACTCCCCCTGCTTCTCAGCGGTATTCGCTTCAATGGATGCCCTTAGCGGCAGGTTATGCTATCCCGGTGTTGCCCGGGGAGACTAGTGTGGCTCTGAGGGGTCTCCCTCCTGACACAGGGCCTCTGCCCTTGTTCCTACTGTCCCAGGATATTCTGACTCCGGTCAGGGGGCCTGAGTATTTAGGCATAGCCTTGTTATTCATATGCCTTCTCTTCATCACCCTACTTTTGGGTTCTGCGCACGGTTGGCCTGATAGAGAGTCCCATGGGATCTATGGCCTAGGCGGCCCTGGGAGTAATGGTTCGCAGACGCCTCTGCTGAAGGCTGCTGAATTGTGATATCTCTGTTAGGGTGCGGTTCTGCCCTTATCAGGTCTCTTCCTGTTTCCAATAAAAGGTCTCCTGTCTGGGGATTAAGAGGGGGTTGGGAGCTAGCTCCCCAGCTTCCCCTTACTCCGCCTATAACGGCTTGGTGGTATCCCATATTGACTGGCATGGGCCTTAGTCTCTTCCCTGTGTTAAGTTCGTACCCCAAGTGGGCACAGCTTCTACTTCTGTTGTCAGAGTCCAAATCATTCTAAGAGTGAATAAGACACAGAGAGACCGCTGTGTAGTAAAGACTCAAAGGGCTTCTGGAGCAAATGCGCCCCTTTGTTTATTTTCAGTTGCTAATATACAATGATATGGGTGGGTGTTGCCACACATATACAGATACAAATTCAAGCATTTTCATTGGTCATCTGACACACCCCTTTCCCAGTATATACCCCATAGGGAGTGTCAGACTTTTTCTTGTAATTTTATTGTTTGTCTGACACTCTCCAGGTCATGACCTGGGACAAGTACAAAATATGAAAACATTTCTTGGGATGATATGAGTTATGGCGTCACAAGCTGTATTTTGGCTAATAATGCTGTGAAGGCTAAAACCTTGAAGAGAAGAAGTGGTGTTCACACATAATAGACATTCTTCAGAAAATCACCATATGCTTGTTTATTCAAAAGTGTTCATGTTAATTGCAGTCAGGTTAACCCTAGGTTTAACCCTATCAATTCCCCCCTTTTAACATCTTCATCTGAATAAAATTGGGCTGGGTCCTCAAGGAAAGGTGATAGTGAATTCTTTCCTCAGGTACTTTCCCAAACCGGCGAGTTGTCTGGGGGAGTTTCAGATCTTCTAAGCTGTCTCCATCCCCTAAATACTCGAATTCACATCCTTTCCAGGAAGAGTCCCTCATCATCAGATGGAGTGCCAATCAGGATTTTCTGTAAAGCAAACAAACTAGAGTTAGCAAGCCAATATCTAGGCATTAATAATATATTTTACTGCTTTTTCCTTTTACTATTTATTTACCAAGCATAATGCTAGCTTAATAGAAGTATAAACTATGAATATTAGTATAAGACCCATCAGTAAATACATACCAATAGACTTCAGTATTCCATAAAACCAATTTCCAGTACTTCCAAAGATTCCACTCATACCTTGGAAAGGGTTCCACCCATCCTTTCCAATATCTCTTGCTCTATTTTGCAATTCTCTTACTTTTTCTACATGTGCCTCTACCGCGTCGCTATCATCATCTATCCAGGTACAACAATCATCTCCGATAAAGGTACAATACCCACCTTGACTGGCCAATAGATAATCTAAGGCCATCTGGTTCTGCAATACCATCTTTCTTACCTGTCTCAGTTCTAGATTACCTAGGTTTACCGCTTGCATTGTTTCATTGAGCATTGTATCTATCAAGGTGGAGAAATTATTCAGTCTGATCATCATCTCTATACCCCATCCTGTCCATTCCGGAATTAAAGCCCACCACATGTCACTAATAGTGAACAAACTCATTTTAAATCTAAGATGTACTGTGGCCTCTATCTCTGCTTCCACGGTATCATTGTAAATTTTAATACCTGGCATTACTTTCCCTATGTAACACGTACCTTGTCCATTTGTGGGAATCCACGCATATGCCCTTCTACCACATATGAAATAGATTCCACTGTTTAGTATTACTGAATAATTCTGAAAAACTGCTGTTAACAATGATGTCATCTTCATTGAAGCATTGAACATTTCATTATTTGTGTCATTGTACTTTGTTATCTCAGTGCCATTTATGGTTACATTGTAGAAGGATACCCCTGCTATAGTGAGATTGGTGTGGGCAGCTGTACAGTTGGACCTTCCTAGTATTTTTGAACCTGGTTTAGAAATGTTAAGACACAAACCTGGTGACAGGGGGACGGAAATCACTATGAGGAAACTGGGTTTTGATTTCCTTTCCTCCGTCACAGTCTCTGAAGTTATTACCTTGTTAATTTCACTAAATTCATCTGGTCGCAGTGGGATTGCTACCCATGGAGCCCCAGTTGATTGTCTATATTTAGCACTACACACCCAACAGTTAGTTCTGTTTGTAAGGTTTGCTGCTTGTAGGTGCATTCTAGCAAAACTATTGTCTTTCATCACTTCCCTGAGGGCAGAATTAATAAATTGCCAAGCTACTATTAAGCATAAAACATAACCCTTCATGTTCCTGATTTAGTTAGAGATAGTTTACAATGACTAGCATGTATCCAAGAAAGACTTCCCTTCTAATTTCACCGAGGTAGGTGTAGTCCTTGGAAGGGTCCTTCAAAGCGAGATTCAAGTGGTCTTCTTGAATGCTTTTTCACATAGACATAGTCTCCAGGATTTAGTCTGTGAGTTCCTGTAATTTGTTCAGGATCTGGAAGAGAATCAAAAACACTTTTGTGCAGTTTAGTGAGATGTTTCTGTAACTGTATGACATAATCAGTCAAACTGTCTGCTTTTAATACAAGACTTTGTGGGAAGTATAAACCTGTTCTTGGTGCATTTCCAAACAATATCTCAAAAGGAGACAACCCTGTCTTCCCTGTAGGGGTGTACCTTATTGAAAGCAAGACTAGTGACAGGCAATCAGGCCATGGTTTATTTAACTCCTTCATTGCCTTTTGTAATTTCACTGGGTATGCTTCTGGCCAACCTGAAAACAGATCTATACACACAAGCACATATTCAAAGGGCCCACTTTTGGGAAGCTGTATGTAGTCAATTTGCAGTCTTTGAAATGGATATAGGGACTTCGGCTGGTGTTTACAGGGTGTCTTAATAACCTGTCCTGGATTTTCGAACAGACAGATGCTACAGGCCGCACAATATCCTCGTGCAGCTACACTGAAACCAGGTGCTATCCAATGGTTATTGACTAGTCTTACCATGGAGTTGGCACTCAAATGGGTGGGGAGATGAGTCAGGGCTGCTACCTCAGGAAATAGAGAACTAGGCAAGCACAATCGGTTCTCCTTCCTCCACATCCCATCTTCCTCAGCTGCTCCCAACTTCTCTCATTTCTGTTTTTCTTCCTTTGTAGCCTGTTTTTGTAAGATCTTTAATCGATCCATACTTACCGGTTCTTCTCTTAGAGTTCTCATTTCTTCACCCTTAAAAGGAATCAAAGCTGCTTGTTTGGCTGCTAAATCAGCCTTTTCGTTTCCCCGAGCCTCTTTGCTTGTGCCTTTTGTGTGTGCAGCTACCTTGACCTGATTCAGATTGGTCAGAATTTCCTTAACTAGTTCTGCATGTCTTATGGGAGTTCCTGCTGCTGTTAGGAATCCTCTGGCTTCAATGTCATCAAAAAAAAAAAAAAAAAAAATTTTCTTCCTCTTCTATCTCTTTCCCCCCTTCTGAATCTAACCTTTGTATAGGAAGTAAGGTGGCAAGATTCAGAGTTGAACATCTCTTACATTTTATATTAGGGGACAAGAGCAGGGTACATTGTGACCTGAGTTGGCGGGCCATAGACAAGTGTTTAGGGTTAATTTGGGATAATATCCCATGGATGTCATGATTACAGTTGACACTGTAAGTACAGTTTTCAGTTCTGGTATCTCTACCGGGTTTTTCTGTTTATAAGTCCTCATATGCTTGTATTCTCATACAAGTTTCCAATTCAGCAGGGTGGTCCGGCAAAGACAAGGTGACCAGTCCATCCTCTGAATAATTAATATTTGCTTTTAGATTTCCCAAAATGTCCACTCCCAGCAGACACATAGGAGCTGTTTCCGGAATTAAAAATTTTGAAACAAACATGTGTGGACCTATTTTTCCTTTGAGAGGGTTAGTCAAATTGACAACCTTAGGTAAACCCTCAAAACCTGAAAAAAAAAAAAAAAGGGTTTCCTGGGATATTTGTCTAGAGCTTAAAACAGACGGGTTGTCATGTACATGGGGCAGGCCCATGATTCATTAACTCTATACAATCATGACAGTCATCTGATTCCTCAAATTCAAGAAAATTTTCATCCTGTGTCCTCCCCCCTTCTGAATCTGACTTCTGTACCAGGATATGTTAATAGCATATGTTTGTAAGTCAGTCAAAGTCTGGTCAGAGAGGAGTATGTCTGATGTTAACTTGGGCATTCGCATGTCTGCTGTTTGCGTGTATGTCCTTAAGAAGGGAAAAATTAATTATGAGTAGTAAAGTAAAGTTGTATCATGTCACAAAAAGTAAAGATTTCTGCCATTTCTATCACTCCACACAAGGCCAGGGCTATGAGACACACAGGCATTGCCCTGTACCTGCCCAGGGACCACCTTTGAGGAAAAAAAAACAACAGGGCACCTCCATGTTCTTATGCTGGGCCCTGCACATGGCTGTACAAATCCTGGCAACAAAATGACATCTTGCCATAATCGGGAAAACCTAACCCTGGGGCTATTATATCTCAAATACACAAAACATTGCACATTACACATTTCATTTAACCATTTTAGGGTGTCAGGTTTATCAACATACATTTCAGCTCTCAATATGCTGTCATAACATGAACAATCTAGAATCCATTGGTGGCAGCAACCAATCATACCAAGGAAGGGTAACATGTCCTTCTTGGTAAGTGGGCAGGGCAGACCCACGACAGCAGCTATTCTCTTATAGCTCATTTCTCTTTGTCCCTGGGAAAGCATAAAACCCAGGTATTCAACATTTTCCTGACACCATTACAACTTTTCTTTAGACACTTTATAATCACTTACAAAAAGACAATTCAAATGATCCCTCTTATCCCACAGGGTGGCCTCCCAATCAAAACTGCAGAGGAGAAAACTGTCTGCAGTAGGACGGAACCATGGCTGGGTGTCCAGACTTTAAGAGGAGGATTATTGTATCATTACACAAAAAACTACTATTTACCAATACACATAAGCCTAGGGCATATGTGAACTAAAACAAAAGCAAAGATGGGCTGTGTCTCCTCATCCACTGGGACGCTGAAAAAAACTATTTCTTAAATCAATGTTGCTATTCCAGCCCCGTGTCACGAAGTGAGAAGAGATGGCAGACAGACACTAAAAGGAACTGTCCCTGAGACAAATCTCATGGTTTTAATGTGGCTGTTTTAAAAAATCTCCTGGCAATAAAAAATCCCACATCCAGGGGCTTATCTGGTTTAAGTCTGCATCCAACCTTCTTGTTAAGTTTCATTGTGAAACTATGTATGATTCCCTGTTTAGCATGAAGTTGGTCAGAAATTAGTAAGGGCGGTGTATTTATCTCCATTGCTTGTGCTCTCAGCGCAGCGCGTGTTATCTATGTTCTGTTTATACTCACACACATTCCTTTCCTGCCAGCCTGCGTGCTTTTTAACCCATACACTGTCACATAGCATGGGATGTCTCCAAATTAATTTCATATTAACCCAATCTTATGTGGATCCTAAAAAGCATCTATAATTCCCCCACATTTTACTCCAGGCGTTGTCAGTTTAAATTCTCTCCATATATGAGTTAATTGTCTGGCTGCATCTTTTCCATGTCTTTGTTCTGTAATCTTACACTACTCCAAGTCTCATCATCTGGGATTTTTATTTTGGACAAACTTCTTCCCATATCTTTAGCTGTCCGAGTCCTAGGTAGCTTATTGGGGATAAATAGATTTATCTTTAAATCTATCTTTATCTTTAAATCTTCTTCAGATTTAAATCCCTCATTGCTTTCCCCCTAGGCAACTAGAATCCAGAAAACCTCTCCTGGGTTTTCTCTCTGATGTTGGATTATCTTCAATCCCAGACCTATTGCAAATAACAAAAAATAACAATATGGCCAGGAGCGTCAATCACACATCTTCTTCTATCATATGGGGAATGTCCCGTCCTAAGTACAAGCGTACTTTATACCCTCCCAGTATCGGACTTAAGTTCTTTCTCTTCTGTCTAACTCAATCGAAACTTGTCCTGGACTTATAGAGTTATTCCAGGCTCATACAGTCAACCAGACAATGGTTTATGTGATATATCGGGATTTAAGCATGAATCATGACCCCCGTTAAGGCGCTTTCATGAAACAGTTCGGCATACCCTCGACAATATCTCATACCAACTTGACGTGGCTCATTCAAACACACAAGAAGGGAATAAGGATTTGACTTTTAACTTCTTTCAGTCACCACTTGCGTTCACCGTCACTGGGTTAACGGATTGCTGCTAGCCAGAGGGGTGGGGCGTCTTCTGACCGTCCAAAGTTGCAACACAATACAATCTGTACAACAGAAGTTCTAAAAAGTTTCTATTCAATAACCCCCTTCGCAGAGACTGGATAAGCCAACTTTACCTCAAGACAGGACTCTCAGTATCTCACATAGAAGAGCAGAATATAAGAGAAATTAAATGTTCTCTCACCTGCAGGGTTTGATCTGCTGTTCTCTGGAGGCACCGAGGTTGTGTCCCGTCCTATCAGCAAAGCATCTCTTGCGAAATCCGGGGGTCCCTGTTCTTTCGGGCGCCAAATGTTAAGTTCGTACCCCAAGTGGGCACAGCTTCTACTTCTGTTGTCAGAGTCCAAATCATTCTAAGAGTGAATAAGACACAGAGAGACCGCTGTGTAGTAAAGACTCAAAGGGCTTCTGGAGCAAATGCGCCCCTTTGTTTATTTTCAGTTGCTAATATACAATGATATGGGTGGGTGTTGCCACACATATACAGATACAAATTCAAGCATTTTCATTGGTCATCTGACACACCCCTTTCCCAGTATATACCCCATAGGGAGTGTCAGACTTTTTCTTGTAATTTTATTGTTTGTCTGACACTCTCCAGGTCATGACCTGGGACAAGTACAAAATATGAAAACATTTCTTGGGATGATATGAGTTATGGCGTCACAAGCTGTATTTTGGCTAATAATGCTGTGAAGGCTAAAACCTTGAAGAGAAGAAGTGGTGTTCACACATAATAGACATTCTTCAGAAAATCACCATATGCTTGTTTATTCAAAAGTGTTCATGTTAATTGCAGTCAGGTTAACCCTAGGTTTAACCCTATCACCTGTTAGACGTTATCGGTTCCCAGGGCCTTAAAGCCATTACAGCATAAATTGGGGTTGGCTCCCCATCTGGGGACTCTGAAGGCGTAGGTCTGTCTTGGCCTTCCTGCAGGAGTTTGGTTCTGTCGCCCTTGTAGAGTCTTCTCTTTGGAATTGCTTAGCTGCACCTCCCCAGTAGTTCCATAAGTCCCTGTGGGGATCAATTTTTCATTGTTACCCTGCGGACTTCCTGGGGACACTGCCTGGATGCGGTCTCAACTGCCCTGTAGGCCAGCCCGCTTGTTTTCTACATGTCTGCAGTGCACGGCGCCGGAGGCGGAGGACTACCCACATGTTATGACTATTCGGGAGCAGGACGTGCTGTATGCGTATAATACCAACTCTACAGGTGAGTACTTCACAGAGTTGTATTTTTTCCCTCAAGTAGGAGCTGCTCAAATTATCTAATTGCGCTTTCCTCAATCTAACTCCTGCCAGTAAGACATTTCGCTCGGCAGCAGAGCCAGCGTCCACGCCCATCACTGGGAATCTCGACTAGGATAAATTGAAACAAAGGATTGTATAAACAATCATTCAATAGCTCACCTTGTCATGGCTGCCCTCTTCTTTCCTGTCAGAATGCAGCTGCTCCTGGAACTAGAAACAAGGCAAAGTGCATAGACCATCATTCATGCATCTTGTAAGATGGTCTATAGCTCCACTCCGTTTGTCAGATCCCCCACCCTGCTCATGCCTTTCATGCTGCAGCGACCCTAATTAGCATGTGAATAGTGATCCGTGTAATTGGTCATGTCTAATTAGCACTTGAAATGCCTTTGGCTGTGTGTGGGTGTTTGTGATTTGGAGCAAGACAGTAAAGCCTGAATCCTGCTCCTGCACTACTGGTCATTGGACTCTGCTTGTGTGTATAAACCAATTCTAACCAATGCATTTGATTAGAACACTGGTAATAGTTTATTAATGCATATAATAAAATATTATTGCCATTCTTTTTTCTATTGCTGGTCTTGTTATATGTTGTATAAAAAAGTGCTTATATTGTACAGTATATATTCATTTTTCTTCCTTCGTCCTTCAGGATGGACACTTGAGAGAAGGCTCGTATGAGCCTAATATTGGAATTTCGATAGCTGACAGCGCAATGTGATCTGTGCATCATGCTGTGGAATGAAAAATACTCTGCATATATGTTTACTATAGGGTTACGTGAATACGAGTATAATTTACTCTGTTCGTTCATAGTTTCTTAGGTACACTATATTCCAGGGGCTGGCCGGTAGATCACTACAATCTTGTATCATTTTCTACTCTTTTACCTACACTGAATGCTATGATACCTGTGTGATTGTAAATCATTGTACAATACACCTTTTACTTTTTGAAGCCGCAAATCTGTGAGTAGAGTGGATTCTTTATTCCAAGTATGTCTCACACCCTGCTTTGGAAGATTAATTACACGTGGGTTATAGTCCACTAGATGGCGCTTTTCTGCAGAGATGGCAAAAAAAGAAGCCCCTCCCGGTCCATAAATACCTGGGACCTCCCACACATTCCCAGTATAGTCTCTGCAGAAGGCAACGACAGTCAAGATGATGGCTATCTCTCTCCTTTTCAGGTAAGCCGGGTTACACCTGGCCCCCAATTGGCCTATCTCCACCCGGACCCCTTTTTTATTAAGTATTTAATCCCCCCCAGCTATGGCTGCAGGGTCCGGGTGAGGGTAGGTAACACCTTAGGGGTGTTTGACTAAGAGCCATGCTCCACCACAAATCCCCCACCAAAGGGGTAGGCGGTCGTCAGGTTCTGGTGATCCTGACTTGGGATGCCCTGTCTGTTCTTTCCCTCGCTACATAACCAAATGTAGCCATCGGCTTATCCTTATCCCTAACCTCCCTTTTTTCCCGGTTGGGGGGGGGTTGTTTCCCTCCTTTGGTCTAATGTTCCCCTCTTTTAGAGTATGTATGCGTGTATGTTTGTGCATGTTTTTATGCCTTTAACATGTAGAGCTGGCTCCTGCCAGCGCTTGCCTGTTTTAAACTTTTTATTTTTTGGTCATTACTTTCTGCGGCCCGCCGCGCGTTCTCCAGCGGCGGCGGAACGGTGTCTTCATGGCCGGCTCCGCAGCCCTATTGGCTGGGGAGCACGGTCTGTGGTTAGTCACTGGCATGGAGGGCCTGGCGCTCTTCGCGCTCTCTACGGCCCACCCTTTCTTCTATACTCGGCCGGCTACCGGCCCTATTGGCTTGGGAGCGCCCTGCTATGCTTCCCGCGTTTTGGGAGGGGGCGGGACCAAGCACTGGGCGCGCTCTTCTGTGGCCCGCCTCCGTTCTCCTTCTCCTGCACTACGTGTGGCCGCCATTTTCCCCGGGTCGTGTGAGTGCCCCACGGGGCTTATATTGATATATATTTGTTATATACCTGTATGTCACTCTTGTGGGATTGCTATAGCTGCTGGGCGCTGTAGAGCCCTGGGGCAGCATTGGGGCTAATATATTGTTAATCCATGTGTGTGTATATATATAATATATATATATATATATAATTTTTTTTTTTTTATTGTATATTTGCCTTCTTGTCTATTCTTAGTTTAAAGTAAGTCCTGATCCAAATATAATACTTACAATTGGGTTATACTCCGCCAGATTGCGCTGGACTGCAGAGACATCTAAAATAGGCTCCTCCCAGCCCCTCAAATACCCGGGGACCTCCCACAAATCCCCAGAATTTCTCTGCAGTCTGGCTGCGAAGGACGAGAAATTGGCTCTCTACTAGCAGGGGAGCGGGGTTCAGGCTTATGGTGAGCCTCTATGGGATGCCCCTCCCGCGCTATTGCCCCTTGCCTATCGGTGGGCCCTATTTAAGTGGCCGCCGTCCTCCCTGTATATAGATATGTATGTTATGCAGTCTGTGCTTTCTCTTTTCACATGCCTATATTCTTGTGTCAGCCGCCGCTGCTGTTTAAATTTGTCGCCGCCGCAACTTGGTTCCGCGCTTGGCGGCGGCATTACCTCAGGCGCTTGTTGGGCGTTCTGGCTTCACGCTCTTCAGGGGGGCGGGGCCCGTCTTGGGCGCGCTCCGCGTCATTGCTGTTACTGCCCGCCCCTCGAGGTATACCGACGCCATCTTTCCTGCTTGTTTGGCCTATGCGCGACGGACTCCTACCTACCGCGGCCCGTAAGTGCCCTCGCGTGCGGCTTTATTTCCTTCACTTTGGTTACGATGTACTTAAGGTCTTGTCGGCTTATGTCTTTCAGGCGGGACAAACCCTTCTTGGCTTCTCCCGGCCCTGTTTTTAGTATATTGCTTGTAGGCCTTGTAAAAATTATACTCCCACTTCCCTAGCGGATTATTGGGGCATCCAGGGTTGCTACATAGTGTTATTCCCTATCGGCGTATAGCGCCGCTATAATCACCATATGGAGGCATCCCAGGATAATGTGACCGGGGTCCCTTCGGGACAAGACCGGCTGTGTGTAGCATGTGGGCAGCCTCATGCTGACGCTGACAAGGCGCGGGTCTGTGTACCCTGTGCTGAGCAGGTGCTTGCATTGCAATCTGGCCTGCCAGTGGCTGCACCTCGTTTCACTTCACCTACTCCCCCAAGCTTAAATCTCACTCCTGCTGAGTTGCATACTAGTGGGGATTCTCTCAGCCTGATGTGTCTTCTAGACTGGCTACTGTTGAACAGATTATTGCGAAGTCCTGCGTAAGGCCCCTGCTAAGAAGCGTCACTTGACGCCTAATGTTACTGTTTTCCCTATGGGAACTGAGGAGTTTTGGAATCTGTGTGGCTATACCCCACCTAATGAAGGGGAGCTCTTTTCTGATTCAGGCTCATCTGATGAGAGACCAAGGGATGACACTGACAGATTATTGACCCAGACCTTGAGGTTCTGTCTATCTCTCTCCCTGTTGAGGCTCCCAGGCAAAGAGGGGAGCTTTTCCATACAGCAAAATCCCGTTTGGAATTTCCAGAGCAAGCACATTTCCATAACCTTGTGCTCAAGGAATAGGAGCGCCCCAGTAAACTTCCCAGGGTTCCAAAGATTTGGGATAGGAAGTATCCCTTTCCGGCCGAGGTGGTTAAATGTTGGTCATCCCCCCCCCCCCCGAGGTGGATGCCCCGATCCTAGGGCTATCTAAAACCTCTGTCATGCATTCCCCTGTTTCTACTACCCTGCGGGATGCCGAAGACCGGCGTATTGATCAGCTGGCATCCCACGCCTTTGCATGTGCGGGGACGGCGCTGCGCCCGGTCTGTGCCTCTGCCATTACTACTGTGGCCACTAGAGCCCTTATCAGAAATATGCTTCATGGTGCCCCTGATGATTTGCCTTGTGAGGTGTTTAATGCACTCTCCAGTTGTGATGTTTTTGTAAATTTTGTCCTATCAGCATTGGATGACACCATCAGAACGTGTGCCAGAACTTCTGCCCACGTGGTGGCTATACGTCGCTCGGTTTGGCTGCGCCAGTGGGCTGCTGACAACGCTGCCAAGAAGGCCCTCACTGGTTTTCCCTTTAAAGGACTGCGCCTGTTTGGGGACCGCCTGGACCTTTTTGCTAAGGGAGGCAGGTTACCCCAGCGCAGGCGGCAATCTCGGCCCTTTCGGGGTCAGGGTTCCTTCTCCTCCCCTTCCCCTTACCGTGGTGCAAGACAGGGAAGGGGGGTTTCTTTCCCTGGGGCCCGGGGAGATTTCTGGGGTAGAGGCAGAGGACGTGGATGTCCTGGCTTCTCCTGGGGTCCCAAAGCTAAATCCTCTCCCAAGCCCCCTCCTGTGTTCCCAGGTCATCAAAGGTTCCAATTTGTGGCCTTGCCCTTCGGCCTCACTTCAGCTCCCAGGGTGTTCACCAAGGTGCTGGCTGGCGTGATGTCCCTGCTCAGATGTCAGGGCGTCCGCGTGCTTCCCTATCTGGACGACATCCTCATCACTTTCCAGTCTCTACATCAGGCAGAGTTGGATACTCAGCTGGTGGTGTCCACTCTGGAGTCATTTGGATGGGTGATCAACCACCCCAAGTCCTCACTGTCCCCTTCCTTGGTAACTCCATTCCTAGGAATAAATCTTGATACAGTTCAGGCAAGGATCTTCCTTCATCAGCAGAAGGTGGACAGTCTGATTGCACAGGCTCAGTCCCTCCTAGCTTGTCCCCATCCCTCCATCAGGCAGGGGATGCAGCTGGTGGGCCTGATGGTGGCGTGCTTCGAAGCAGTCCCTTATGCTCAGTTCCACTTGAGGCCTCTGCAACTTTACCTATTGTCTGTATGGGACGAGGACCCAGCATCCCTGGACAGGGTCTGTGTGCTCTCCCCCCTGGTCAGGAGGTCCCTCTCGTGGTGGATGGACTCAAGGAACCTGTTGGGGGGCAGATCCTTTCTTGCCCCTTCCTGGGAGACGGTCACCACGGATGCCAGTCTGTCAGGTTGGGGGGTTTCTGGAAGTCCTTGCGGTTCCAGGGGAGGTGGGGCCCTCAGGAGGCCCACACACCTATCAATGTCTTGGAGCTGCGGACGATCAGGTTAGTTCTGGCTCGCTTGACTACTCAACTTCTGGGCCTGCCTGTTCAGCTGCGCTCGGACAACCAGATGGCAGTTGCCTACATCAATCGTCAGGGAGGGACCTGGAGCAAGGGGGCCCTCCAGGAAGCGTCTCTGATCCTGACTTGGGCGGAGGCCAATGTCCCCTGCATTTCAGCTGTGTACATCTCGGGGGTGGAAAATCACCTGGCAGACTCTCTGAGCAGGGGGACCTCTCGCCAGGGAGACTGGTCCCTATGCAGCAGGGTGTTTCAATCTCTGTGTCACCGTTGGGGCCAACCAGATGTGGATCTGTTTGCATCCCGCCACAATCACAAGCTCCCAGCTTTTGTCTCTCTGTCCAGGAATCCTCTGGCCCTCTTGGATGCGCTAGCAATGTCATGGAAGGACTTTCAGTTCCTGTATGTCTTCCCTCCAATTCCCCTGGGCAGGGTTCTGCGCAAGATTGCTCTGGAAGGGGTGCCAGCAATTCTGGTGGCCCCCAGGTGGCCAAGAAGAGTGTGGTTCACAGACGTGGTGCAGCTGGCAGTAGATCAGTACGCTTTGCCCTTGGTGCCAGATCTGCTCACTCAGGGCTCACTACACCATCCCAATTTACAAACTCTGGCTTTGACGTCTTGGCTGCTGAAACCTGCATCTTGATGGAGAAGGGGCTGTCTTCCTCGGTTGTGGATACTTTGAAAAAAGCTAGGAAGAAGTCCTCCTCTTCCATTTACCACAGGGTTTGGTGTGCCTACATTGACTGGTGTGAGTCTAGGTCTCTTCCCTGTCGTGTGTTCTCTATTCCCAGGATTCTGGAGTTCCTGCAGCATGGGTTGGAGATGGGGCTCCAACTCAGTACTCTGAAGGGTCAGGTTTCTGCCCTGGCTATTTTCTTCCAGAAGCCCTTTGCTCAGCACCCTCTGATCAGGACTTTTTTCCAGGGGGTCACTCATGTGCGTCCCCCACGTAAACCTATGGTGCCTGTTTGGGATCTGAACTTGGTTCTGTCAGCCTTGCAGGGTGCTCCCTTTGAACCTGTGCAGGATGCTGCCTTGGCCATTCTTACGCTCCAAGGTTGTGTTTCTGGTGGCTATTACTTCTGTCAAGCTTGTGTCTGAGTTGGCGGCGCCGTCCATTCAGCCCCCCTACTATGAGAGACACCAGGACAAGGTAGTGTTCCGTTTCAAACCTGACTTTCTGCCTAAGGTAGTGTCTGCCTTTCATTTGAATCAGGATATTGTTCTTCCTTCTTTGTGCCCTAATCCTAGCAATGCTAAGGAGAGAGTTTTGCACTCTTTGGATGTGGTTAGGTGACTGAAGTACTATCTGGTGGTTACTGCACCTTTCAGGAAAACTGATGCTCTTTTTGTGGTCCCTTCTGGTCCTAGGAAGGGTTTGGCTCCTGCCAAGTCTACTATCAGTAAGTGGATTCATCAGGCAGTGATTCAGGCCTACTCTGCTAAGGGGAAGAATCCTCCCTTCCGCCTTACTGCTCATTCCACTCATGCTATTGTTGCCTCTTGGGCTTTTCAGCACCAGGCCTCTGAACAAGTTTGCAAGGCCGCTACTTGGTCTTCTGTTCATACCTTTTCAAAGTTTTACAAGGTTGATGTTAGGGCCTCAGCTGATGCTGTTTTTTGCTGAAAGGTTCTGCAGGTGGCAGTGGTTTAACCCTTCTAGTGCCAGCTACGTGACTCTCACGTAGCTGCCTCTCCAACCGTTAAGTGCCAGCTACGTGAGAGTCACGTAGCTGAGTTTAGAGCCCCATAAAAAAAAAAGTTAAAAAGATAGACTTACCTGACCCCTCATTTGAAAGTGCCAGCGATTCTGTACAAGAATCAAGTAGTAGATTTTCGGCCCCGGGCTTCCGATCTTCAGGAGGGGGCCCGGAATAGCCCCCCCCCCCGCCGGCGCCGACATCTGAAAAAAGACAAATGAAAATGTAATTTACTCACCTCGCAGCGCGATGGCTCTCCCCGGGTCTTCTCTTCACCAGGGGGGCTCCGATTTCCCCCCCCCCCTGGGCTTTCCATGCTTCGGGTGAGGGCCCAGAAACAGGCCCTCACCATTCTCTTCGGCTGGCGCTGGCCCCACCCCTAACCCCGCCCTAGCCCCACCCACTTGATGACATCATCCCGCTCCTCGGGTTACCGGCACCCGGGCTCCGTTCTGTCAGTTGTCGGTAGCGATCGGAGCAGGGAGGGTGGCAGGCAGGGAGGCTCTGATCTTTTTTTTTTGTTTTTATTTTGTGTCTGTCTTTTTTTTTACTTAACCCTTTGTGAACTGGTAAGGGGTCCGTGAGACCCCTTATACCAGTTCACAAGGCTCTGGGTATGGCATGTCACCTGCGGCAAGTGGGTGACTTGCCATAACCCCCAGCCCCCCATTACCTGCCTCCCCAACGGCCAGGGGAGGGCAGAAGGACCCGGGCCACGTGGCTATGTGGGCTAGTAGCCTGCAGGGCCAGGGGCCACCAATGCTGGCCCCTGCGCCCTGTTCTACAAGCCCCCATAGCTGGTCCAGGTTGGTCGACACGCCCGGGATTGTCCAATACTTCAGTCGTGCATACCCCGGATTCCACTACCTTGAAGGATAGTGTGGACCGACGTCTCAATCAATTGGCTTCACGTGCCTTTGCTTATGCGGGTTCGGCCTTGCGTGCGGTTTGTGCTTCTGCGCTCACGGCCGTGGCTACTAGAACTCTAATTAGGGGCCTTTTGGATGGTTCCAATTGGATCTTTGCAGTGAGGAGTTTACAGCCTTGACTCATTGTGAGATGTTCATTGCTTTTGTCTTATCAGCCTTGGATGATATTATCCGTATGTGTAGCAGGACCTCTGCATTGCAGGTTGCTATACGTCGGTCGGTCTGGTTGTGCCAGTGGGCGGCCGATAATGCTGTTAAGAAGGCGCTCACAGGACTTCCCTTTGTGGGTCTGCGCCTGTTTGGTGATCGTTTAGACTCTGTTGCCAAAGGGGGTAAGTTACCTCAACGCAAGAAGCAGCGCCGGCCCTTTCGGGGTTCGGGCTCATTCAACCGCTCCTTTCGTGATTCTCGGTCAGGCAGGGGAACGTATTTCACTGCATTCCGAGGAGATTCCTGGGGCAAGGGCAGAGGACGTGCCCGACCCGGGACTTCCTGGGGTACTAAACCCAAATCCGTTGCCAAGCCCGCTCAGCAATGAAGGGGTGCCCTCACCCTTGCGGGTGGGGGGACGGCTGCGGCTCTTTGCTCAGGTCTGGATCGTAGAGGTCACGTACATCTGGATCCGGGAGGTAATCTCCGGGTACAAGCTGGAGTTTGCATGCCGGCCTCCTCCCAGATTCCTCAGGTCCCGGGTTCCGTCGGACCCACGGGCGACACAGGGCCTTTTTCTGGCGGTGCAAAACCTTTGGGATATGGGGGTAGTTTGTCCGGGTCCCCCCACAGAGAGTGGGTTACTATTCCAACCTCTTTACAGTGCCCAAAAAAGATGGTTCCATAAGACCCATTTTGGACTTGAAAACTCTAAACCGGTTCATCAGATCCAAATAATTTCGCATGGAGACTCTGCGCTCTGCTGTCGACTGCGTCCGGTGGACTTTATAACCTCAATAGATACCAAGGACGCTTACCTTCATGTGTCGGTCTTCCCGGGACACCAAAGGTTTCTCAGGTTCGTGGTAGACAACCAGCACTTCCAGTTTGTGGCTCTTCCCTTCAGGCTGACTTCGGCACCCAGGGTTTTCACCAAGGTTTTGGCGGGCGTGATGGCCCTTCTCAGAGTCCGGAGCGTTCGTATCTTGCCTTACCTGCACGACCTTCTCATTACGTCATCCTCTCTCCACCAGGTGGAGCTGGACACCAGAGCGGTGGTGACGAAGCTGGAGAGGTTTGGGTGGGTAATCAATTACCCCAAGTCCTCTCTATCCCGGTCAAGGGTGGTTTCGTTCCTGGGCATGACTCTGGATACCATTCAGACCAGGGAGTTTCTACCCGGGGCCCTCCCACAAATCCCCAGATTTCTCTGCAGTGCTTACTGCGAAGACATGAAGTATCACTCTCTCGCAGGTGAGCGGGGCTATTACAGCCTGCGGCCCTGTTGGACTACTCCCACCCATCCTAGTTGTGATGTGCCTCCCAGCCTGGGCTGCGCTGGTCGGGTGAAGGTAGGCAGCACCATGCGTGCTTAATGGAGCCCTGCTCCACCGCAGTCCCCCACCAAAGGGTAGGCGGTTTAGGCTGATGGTGAGCCTTTAGGGGATGCCCCTCCCGCATCATTGCCCCACGCCCCGTCTAGCGGTGGACCCTGTGTAAAGGGTCGCCATCCTCCCTCGTTCCCCCCTGAGCCCGGGGGGGGGGGAGGGGTTTGTGAGTATGGCGGCCTCAGTATACCCTATTACACGCTTATGGCTTTAGTATCGCTTTTCACTGGGAATGGGTGTCAGAGCCGCGCTGTTTACTTTTTACTTGTATTGGGCACCGCCGCGCCTTGCAGATGCTGCGGCGTCGTCTTTAGCTTGTAGTGGCTCTGCTGCGGTAATCCACTCGATCAATTCCCTCAGGCGTCAATGCCCTGTTTTCTCTATTGGCTACGCGTTTTTTGGAGCTTCGCGCTCTCCGGGGGGGCGGGGCCCTGACTTGGCGCGCTCCGCGTCGCGGTTTGGCGCACTCCACGTCACAGTCAGCTCTGGTCCGCCCTTCGAGGTTCGCTTGGCGCCATTTTTTACTCGCGCATGCGTGGTGAAGACAGTCCTCCCCCCTCTGCGAGTGCCCTCGTGGGCGACTTTATATTTCCTTTATTACCCTTGCACACGGCTCTGACATTCTTGATCCCTTTATGTCTTTCAGACCGTGGATTCCGGTGGCTTCTCCTGGCCCGGTGTAGCTCCCGGTTGAGACTATTAAATTACTCCCACTTCCCCGCGGGTTATTGGGGCATCCAGGGTAGCTTACAGCGTCAATCCCTACTGGCCTATTGTGCCGATTAAATCACCATATGGAGGCGTCCCAGGATATTGTGAATGGGGTTCCTTCGGGACAAGCCCGGCTGTGTGTAGCTTGTGGGGTTTTACCTAGCAGCGGTGACAATGCACGGGTCTGTGTTCCTTGTGCACAGCAGGCGCTATCGGTTCTTCCCGCCCCTTCGGTGGCTGGGCCTGCACCTCGCCTCACTTCACCTACTCCCCCAAGCCTGAGTCTAACCCCCAATACAAGCGGGGATTCTCATCCTGATGTGGCTACTAGACTGGCCAGTGTTGAAAGATTGCTTGCTAGCTCATTAGCTCGTAAGGCCACCGCTAAGAGGCGGCATTTAACCCCTGACTCTGCTCTCTTCCCTATGGAATCTGATGAGTGGTTGCATCCTTACGGCCATACCCCCTCGGACGAAGGGGAGCCATTACGGCGGTAGCGCTCAGGGCCATGGTCAGGAATGCACTCGATGGCACAGATGAGTTGCCACCTGATACTGTCAATGCACTGTCTAACTGTGATGTGTTTGTAACTTTATTCTGTCTGCATCGGACAATGCTATTAGGATGTGTGCCAGATCTTCTGCCCTGGTGGTAGCTATATGCCTCGCTGTTTGATTGCGACAGTGGGCTGCTGACAATGCCGCTAAGAAAGCCCTTACTGGGCTTCCATTTAAAGGGCTGCGCCTGTTTGGGGACCGTCTAGACCTCTTCGCCAAAGGAGTCAAGTTACCCCAGCGCAGGCGGCAGATTCGGCCCTTTCAAGGCCAGGGCACCCTTTCAATCCCCTACCTTGGGGCTAAACAGGGAAAAGGGGGTGTCCTTTGCTGGGTCCCGCACAGATTCCTGGCACAGGAATAGAGGACGCCGTCCCGGTTCCTCCTGGGGGCCCAAGCCCAAGGCCCCTCCCAAGACCCCTCAGGCATGAAGGGGCGCCCTCGCCCGTCAGGGTGGGGGGGCGTCTGCAGCACTTCGAACATGTCTGGAGGCGCCACATCTCAGACCGGTGGATTCAGGAGGTAGTGTCCTCCGGCTACAAGATAGAATTTGCTGTACGGCCCACCAGATTCATTGGGTCCCGGATCCCTCTGGACCCTGCCTCAGCTCAGGTCTTGTTGCTGGCCGTGCAGGGTCTCCGGGATCTAGGTGTCATTTGCAAGGTCCCCTTAGGAGACAGGGGCATGGGGTTCTATTCCAACCTTTTCACAGTACCCAAGAAGCATTGGTCAGTCAGGCCCATTCTGGATTTAAAGATCCTCAACAAATTTGTCAAGAACAGGCACTTTCGCATGGAAACTCTGCGCTCGGCCATTGGCTCTCTGAGGGACCCGGAGCAAGGGTGCCCTCCGGGAGGTGTCTCAGATTCTGACATGGGCGGAGGCCAATGTACAATGCATTTCGGCTGTTTACATTCCGGGGGTGGAGAATCTGCTAGCAGACGCTCTGAGCAGGGGGACGTCCCGTCACGGAGAGTGGTCCCTCTGCAACAGGGTATTCCAGTCCCTGTGTCGCTGTTGGGGTCTACCGGATGTGGACCTGTTTGCATCCCGTCACAACCACAAGCTCCCGGCCTTCGTATCCCTGTCTCCAGATCCTCTGGCCTTGGCCACGGATGCCCTGTCCATGTCATGGAAGGAGTTTTGGCTCCTGTATGTATTCCCACCATTCCCCCTTCTGGGCAGGGTTCTGCGCAAGATTACTCTGGAAGGGGTGCCCGTAATTCTAGTGGTCCCCAGGTGGCCAAGAAGAGTGTGGTTCGCAGATGTTCAAATGGCAGTAGACCAGTACGATCTGTCAGGGGTGCCAGATCTGCTAACTGAAGGCTCCTTACGCCATCCCAATTTACAAACGCTGGCTTTGACGGCCTGGCTGCTGAAACCTCCATCTTGATGGAGAAGGGTTTGTCTGCCTCTGTGGTAGGTACTATGGTGCAGGCTAGGAAGAAGACTTCTGCTGCTATCTATTACAGAGTCTGGCGTACCTACATTGATTGTTGTGAGTCTAGGTCTCTTCCCTGTAGGGAGTTCTCTGTCCCTAGGGTTCTGGAGTTCTTACAGCATGGTTTGGAGTTAGGTCTAAAACTCAGTACTCTGAAGGGTCAGGTCTCTGCCCTGTCCGTCTTCTTTCAGAAGTCCTTTGCTCAGCATCATTTGGTTAAGACCTTCTTTCAGGGGGTCACTCGTGCGTCCCCCTCGTAAACCTGTGGTCCCCGTTTGGGATTTAAACTTGGTTTTATCTGCCTTGCAGGGTGCTCCCTTTGAGCCCATTCACGATGCTGCTCTGGCTGTTCTTACTCTCAAGGTTGTCTTTTTGGTGGCCATAACTTCGGTTAGGCGTGTGTGTGAGCTGGCTGCTCTATCCATTCAGCCTCCGTACTATGAGAGGCACCAGGACAAGGTGGTGTTCCGCTTCAAGCCTGATATTCTAAGTATGTCACACACCCCGCTTCAAGATATCCATAACATGTGGGTATTACCGACCTGAAGAGGGCGTTCTGCAGAGATGATAGTAAAAAGAAAGCCCCTCCCGGATCCATAAATACCTGGGACCTCCCACTCACCACCCCCCCTGCTGCGCCGTTAGCAGGAGCGGGGACCGGGGCGGGTGCTCCCCAGCATCCTGCCAGGATGCTGCGGCCCGCAGACGCTCCTCGTTCATTACTTTAACCGGCGCCGCGGGACATCCCGGCGCCGGTCTTCCGTGCTTGGTACTGAGGGGAGCTTCTCCCCTCACGACTACTACGTATGGGGGCGGGGCCGGGGTTTCGGCGCGTCGCCGCGGCCCGCCCCCTCTGCTACAGGCGCCGCTGCGGAGCTTGTCGCTCCGTGACAGGATGCAGGTTGGGGGCGGATCCTTGTAATTCGCGCTGACCACGCCCCTTTCTCGGTCTGACTTCTCAGGACGGTGAGAGCACGTAGCACACCGGCTACTGACGGCACTGTGAGTGGCCCTGTGGGCCCCTGTTTTCTTCACTTATTCCTTAGTCTTTCTATGGCACCTATTGGGGTTATTTGTGTTTTTCAGGTTGGATCGTCAGTGGTATTTAGGGGGTTTCTCCCGGTCCTAGGTCCCTGGGTTCAATCTTACTGATCATAAATCCTCCCACTCGGGACATTAAAGGGGCATCCCGGGTTGCTTATTGGCGTAATTCCCTTGGTCATAGCGACTACTTAAAGTTCACCTTATGGAGGCATCCCCGGATACTGGGCTTGGGACCCCTTCGGGACAACCCCGGAAGTGTATGTTGTGTGGGGTATCCATTACTGGGGACGATGTACTACTGTGTATACCTTGTGCACAGCAAACTATTACGCGGCAGTCCGAACCCCAGGCTTCTGGGTCAGCACCGCCGATCGCTTCATCTACCCCTCCCACCTTGATACGCACCTCGTGTGACGTTGTCATGGGCAGGGAGCTGCAATCTGAGATGTGCGCCAGATTGGCCAACCTTGAGAAAATTCTCTCCAGTTCGGTCGCCCGTAAGGCTCCGGCTAAGAGAATTTGTCGCCGGTGGATGACCTTGATGATGTTTATAATCTGGATTGGTCTGATTATTCCCCGCTAGAGGAAGGGGAGGTTTATGAGGATTCTGATAATTCAGACGATGAGCAGTTTATTGGCGCTGATGCTGAGCTTGGGGACTTGGGGAGATCCTCGGATACTCCTAACGCTCTGGCTCAGATGTTTGAGGTTCTGAATATTTCCCCTCCTGAGGAGGCTCCACAGCAGAAGGGTGAGTTGTTTGAGGAATCCAGGCCGCGCTTGGAGTTTCCTACTCAAAGACACTTTGACAAAATTATCGCTAAGGAATGGGATAGGCCGGCTCGGCTCCCTGGCATTCCTCAGGGGTGGGATAAGAAATATCCCTTTCCCTCGGATGCGGTTAAGCGCTGGGCATCCCCCCCCCCCGAGGTAGACGCACCGGTTTTGGGGTTGTCCCAACACCTCTGTTTTAAATTCTCCTGATTGTTCCACCCTCAAGGATGGGGAGGATAAACGCATTGACCAGATGGCTTGTCATGGTTTTGCTAGCGTTGGGTCAGCCATGCGGCCCGTTTGCGCTTCGGCGCTAATGGTGTTGGCTGCCAGGTCTGTGGTTAGGGATCTGTTGACTTCTTCCGGGCTTCGTCCTGGTAGTGATGAGTTCCTTGGCCTTAAACGGTGTGAGTTGTTTTTATCTTTTGTGTTAGCCGCCTTGGATGACACCTTGATGTGTGGTAGGACTTCGGCTCTGCTGGTGACTATTCGGCGGTCGGTGTGGTTGCGCCAGTGGGCGGCCGATTTTATGTCCAAAAAGTCACTGACGGCTCTACCTTTTGTTGGATTACGACTCTTTGGAGAAAAATTGGACTCTGTCACCAAGGGTGGTAGGTTACCTCAACGCAAGAAACAACGCCGTCCCTTTCGGGGGGCGTCTTCCTTTACCCCCTCCTTTCGTGGGGCCAGATCTGGCAGGGGATTTGCCTTTCCCTCTTCCAGAGGAGATTCCGGGAACAGGGGCAGAGGACGTGCCCGTCCAGGATACAGTTGGGGCTCTAAGCCCAAACCGGCTGCTAAGCCAGCTCAGCAATGAGGGGGCGCCCTCACCCATGCGGGTGGGGGGACGGCTGCGACACTTCTCCCAGATCTGGGATCAGGAGGTCTCGGACAGATGGATCCGGGAAGTGGTGTCTTCCGGTTACAAGCTGGAGTTCGAGCTCCGCCCCCTTACAGATTTTTCAGGTCTCGGATGCCTTCGGAGCCTCTGGTGGCAGTAGAGAGTCTTCTGGACATGGCTGTCATTTGCCCAGTGCCCCCCTCAGACCAGGGCAGGGGCTTTTACTCCAATCTGTTCACGGTACCCAAGAAGGACGGATCGGTCCGACCCATCTTGGATCTGAAGTTTCTCAACAGGTTCATCCGGCCGCGGAAATTCCGCATGGAAACGCTGCGTTCGGCTATCCATTCTCTTCGTCAGGGAGACTTTCTGACGTCCATAGACATCAAGGACGCTTACCTACACGTTCCGATTTTTCCAGCACACCAGAGGTTTCTCAGGTTCGTGGTGGAGGATCGGCATTTTCAGTTTGTGGCACTCCCTTTCGGTCTCACCTCGGCTCCTCGGGTGTTCACCAAGGTGCTGGCGGGGGTGATGGCTCTGCTCAGGGTTCAGGGTATCCGCATTGTGCCCTATTTGGACGATCTTCTGATTATGGCCTCTTCCTTCAACCAAGCGGAGTTGGACACCAGGGTGGTGGTGTCCACTCTGGAGAGGTTCGGTTGGGTGATCAACCACCCCAAGTCTTCTCTTTCTCCGTCCAGGGTGGTGACCTTTCTGGGAATGTCTCTGGACACTTCGCAGGCCAGGGTGTTTCTGCCCCAGGCCAAGATTCTTTTGATTCAGGAGTTGGTTCGGCTTCTCTTGTCGGCCCCTCCTCCGACCATCCGGCTAGGGATGAGGCTGGTGGGGTTAATGGTGGCCTCATTCGAGGCAGTTCCCTTTGCGCAGTTTCACACAAGGACACTCCAGCTTCATCTGTTGAAGGTTTGGGACAAGTCTCCGCTATCGTTGGACCAGTCCTTCCAGATGACCCCCCGAGTCCGTCGATCTCTACAATGGTGGCTGGGGTCTGCCAATCTGTTGAAGGGCAGATCCTTTCTGGCGCCGTGTTGGGAGACAGTCACCACGGATGCCAGTTTGTCAGGTTGGGGGGGGTGTTTGGAAGGACCTGTGTTTCAGGGTCTGTGGGGCCTGCAGGAGGCCCACGAGCCCATCAATGTTCTGGAATTGAGAGCCATCAGGTTGGTTCTGTTTCGCTTGACTCATCAGTTGCAGGGCCTGCCTGTTCAGGTTCGGTCGGACAACCGGACGGCGGTTGCTTACATCAATCACCAGGGAGGGACTCGCAGCAGGAGTGCCCTCAGGGAAGTATCTTTGATTCTGGATTGGGCGGAGACCCACGTCCCGTGTCTCTCAGCGGTCTACATTCCGGGAGTAGAGAACACGGAGGCGGACTTTCTGAGCAGGTCCTCCTCTCGCCAGGGGGAGTGGTCTCTCAGTCCCCAGGTGTTTCGTTCGATTTGCCTCAGGTGGAGGTTCCCGGCGGTGGACCTCTTTGCCTCTCGTCACAATCACAAACTTCCGGTATTTGTGTCTCTCTCGCAGGATCCACTGGCTCCGGCAGTGGATGCCATGTCTCTGAACTGGAGGGATCTGGGGTTTCTTTACCTGTTCCCTCCGTTTCCAATGGTAGCCAGAGTGGTGCGCAAGCTGGCCCTGGAGGGCGCGTCGGCGATTCTGGTGGCTCCAAGGTGGCCAAGGCAGGTTTGGTTCGCAGACCTGGTAAGACTGGCAGAGGATCAGTTCGTTCTGCCTCTACTGCCGGACCTGCTCACCCAGGGTCGGCTACGCTATCCCAATTTACCATCGCTGGCTTTGACGGCGTGGCTGCTGAAACCGCCATCTTGAAGGAAGAAGGTCTTTCTGACGCGGTGATTCAGACTCTTATTAGCGCCAGGAAGCGGTCTTCCTCTACTATTTACTATAGGACCTGGAGGTCCTATATTGACTGGTGTGAAGGTAGGTCTTTCCCTTGTCGGGAGTTTTCCATTTCCAGAATCCTGGAGTTTCTTCAACATGGTCTGGATCTGGGGCTCCAACTTAGTACCTTGAAGGGGCAGGTTTCTGCCCTGGCGGTGTTCTTTCAAAGGTCCTTTGCACTTCATCCCTTGGTCAAGACCTTTTTCAAGGAGTTACGCATGTACGGCCTCCTAGGAAGCCCTTTGTTCCAGTTTGGGATTTGAACCTGGTTCTTTCTGCTCTTCAGGGTCCCCCGTTTGAGCCCTTGAATGAGGTTGCTTTGTCTTCACTTACTCAAAAGGTGGCCTTTTTGGTGGCTATCACTTTGGTTAGGCGTGTTTCTGAGTTGGCAGCTTTGTCCATTAAAGCTCCGTACTTCGAAAGGCATCAGGACAAGGTGGTCTTTCGTTTCAAGCTGGACTTTCTTCCTAAGGTGGCCTCTGCCTTTCATCTGAATCAGGACATTGTTCTGCCTTCTCTATGTCCTAATCCTAGCAATGATAAGGAAAGGGCGCTGCATTCCTTGGATGTAGTTCGCGTTGTGAAATACTATCTGGTGCTTACGTCTTCCTTTCGTAAGACTGATGCTTTTTTTGTGGTGCCCTTTGGGCCTAGGAAAGGTTTGGCTCCTGCCAAGTCTTCCATTAGTAAATGGATTCGTCAGGCCATTATTGGGGCCTATTCTGCCAAGGGGAGGAGTCCCCCTTTTCGTGTTACTGTCCATTCTACTCGTGCGGTTGGAGCGTCCTGGGCTTTTCAGCACCAGGCCTCGGTTGAGCAAGTTTGCAAGGCCGCTACTTGGTCCTCTGTTCACACTTTTTCCAAGTTTTACAAGGTTGATGTTCGGGCCTCAGCGGATGCTGTTTTTGGCCGCAAAGTTCTGCAAGCTGTTGTGGTTTAAGTTGTGCATTGTTGCCTTGTTTTGGATCCCCGCCCTTTTATGGACACTGCTATTGGATGTCCCACATGTTATGGATATCTTGAAGCGGGGTGTGTGACATACTTAGAATAATACCATTTGTGAAATACTCACCTGTAAAATGGGTATTATAAGTATGTCACACACCCCGCTTCACCCGCCCTTCTTGTATTCTGGATCCTTTATATTGTGAACTTTGCGTTATGACTTATATTTGCCTCTTCCTGGTCCCTTACCTTACTGCTTCTATATACTGGGTGGTGAGTGGGAGGTCCCAGGTATTTATGGATCCGGGAGGGGCTTTCTTTTTACTATCATCTCTGCAGAACGCCCTCTTCAGGTCAGTAATACCCACATGTTATGGATATCTTGAAGCGGGGTGTGTGACATACTTATAATACCCATTTTACAGGTGAGTATTTCACAAAATGGTATTTTTCTGCCTAAGGTTGTGTCTGCCTTTCATTTGAATCGGGACATTGTTCTTCCTTCATTGTGTCCCAATCCTAGCAATGACAAGGAAAGGGTTCTGCATTCCTTGGATGTGGTCAGGTGTTTGAAGTATTACCTGGTTGTCACTGCGGCTTTCAGGAAGACTGATGCTCTCTTCGTTGTGCCTTCTGGGCCTAGGAAGGGTTTGGCTCCTGCCAAGTCTACTATCAGCAAATGGATCCGTCAGGCTGTGATTCGGGCCTATTCTGTTAAGGGGAAGAGTCCTCCTTTCCGTCTTACTGCTCATTCTACTCATGCTATTGGGGCCTTCCAGCACCAGGCTTCTGTTGAACAAGTTTGCAAGGCCGCTACTTGGTCTTCTGTTCATACCTTTTCAAAGTTTTACAAGGTTGATGTTCGGGCCTCAGCTGATGCTGTGTTTGGCCCCAAGGTTTTGCAGGCGGCAGTAGTTTAAGCTGCATGCTGTTGACCTTTTTGTTGGGGATCCCACCCTAATTTTATGGACACTGCTATTGGATGTCCCAAGTGTAAGTATTATATCTGGAGCAGGACGTACTGTATACTTAGAATAATACAATTCTGTGAAGTACTCACCTGTAGAATTGGTATTATACGTATACAGTACGTCCTGCTCCACCCCACCCTGGTTTTGCATTATTCTGGATCCCCTGTATGGTGATTGTTACCATTGTTGTTGTTACCAGTTTCGGTGGTTAATTTCTCCCGGTTTCTTGTTCACTGCTTTTCAATGCTGGGGATTTGTGGGAGGTCCCCGGGTATATGAAGGGCCTGGAGGAGCCTGTTTTTGCATGTCTGCAGTGCACAGCGCCATCTGGCGGAGGATAACCCAAGTGTGTAAGTATTATATCTGGAGCAGGATGTACTGTATACGTATAATACCAATTCTAGAGGTGAGTACTTCACAGAATTGTATTGTTACCCCAATTTACAAACGCTGGCTTTGACGGCGAGGCTGCTGAAACCTTCATCTTAAAGGAAAAGGGTTTGTCTGAAGCCGTTGTCCAGACTCTCGTCATGGCTAGGAAGAAATATTCCTCTAATATCTACTACAGGACCTGGCGGACCTGCATTGATTGGTGTGAGGCTAGAGCCTTTCCTTGTCGGGTGTTTTCCATTCCTCAGATTTTGGAGTTTCTTCAGCATGGTCTGGACATGGGTTTTCAACTTAGCACCCTTAAGGGGCATGTGTCCGCTCTGGCGGTTTTCTTTCAGAGATCTTTCGCTCTTCATCCTTTGGTTAGGACCTTTTTTCAGGGGGTCACTCATGTGCGCCCTCCTCGCAAACCCATGTTGCCTGTTTGGGATTTAAATTTGGTGTTGTCTGCCCTTCGGGGTCCTCCTTTTGAACCAGTGCAGGATGCTGCACTATCTATTCTCACCTTTAAAAGTTGCCTTTTTGGTGGCTATCACCTCTGTTCGACGTGTTTTTGAGTTGGGGGCTCTGTCTATTCAGGCCCCCTACTTTGAGAGACATCAGGACAAGGTGGTTTTCCGCTTTAAACCAGACTTCCTGACAAAGGAACATTGTGCTTCTTTCATTGTGTCCTAAACCTAGCAATGACAAGGAGAGGGCTTTGCACTCTCTGGATGTCGTTAGATGTGTAAAGTACTATCTGGTGGCTACTTCACCATTCCGGAAGACGGACGCCTTTTTTGTGGTGCCCTCTGGGCCCAAGAAGGGTTTGGCGCCTGTCAAGTCTACCATTAGTAAATGGATTCGTCAGGCCGTTATTAGGGCCTACTCTGCCAAGGGGAGGGATCCCCCTTTCCGGATCACTGCTCATTCTACTCGTGCTGTTGGGGCTTCTTGGGCGTTTCAGCACCAGGCTTCTGAACAAGTTTGTAAGGCTGCTACTTGGTCTTCTGTTTTTACTTTTTCCAAGTTTTATAAAGTTGATGTGAGGGCCTCAGCGGATGCTGTTTTTGGCCGCAAAGTTCTGCAAGCTGCAAACTGCTATTGGATGTCCCACGTGTAATTAATCTTCCGATCAGGGTGTGAGACATACTTGGAATAATACCATTTTGTGATTACTTACCTGTAAAATGGGTATTATAAGTATGTCTCACACCCTGCTTCGTCCCACCCTGATTGTATCTTGGATCCTCTATATGGTGAAACTTTTTTCTCTTGGATTTTATTGGCTCTTCCTGGTCCCCTTACTGCTTTCATATACTGGGGAATGTGTGGGAGGTCCCAGGTATTTATGGACTGGGAGGGGCTTCTTTTTTTGCCATCTCTGCAGAAAAGCGCCATCTAGTGGACTATAACCCACGTGCAATTAATCTTCCGAAGAGGGTGTGAGACATACTTATAATACCCATTTTACAGGTGAGTAATCACAAAATAGTATTATTATTTGCTTTTCTGTGATTTTTTTGTGGGCCATAGGCGGGGCATCACTAGAGAGTATTTGCAATTTATAGAAAGGTTTACTATCTACATGTTGTTGGACTTGATTTAATAAGAGTTGAAAAAAATTCTCATGGTAGTAAAAAAATTACTGACTGTCACGGTTTCTGAACAATCAACCAGGAAAACAATGAAAGTCAATGATACTGTTTTTATTCCTAAGAAAAGTAGATACATTTTTACTCCTTTTTACACTGTAGTAAAAAGTTAAATTCTCATGCTTTTTTCTCATGAGGTTTTTTAGTACCATGAGAATTTGTTTCAACTCTTATTGAATCAAGGCTATTGTGTGCACATCTATATATTGAATCAACTATATTTGTACATCCCATGGGATGATGAAATTATAAAAATAAATAGTTTTTTAAAGCTATTACTCAACGAAAAAGGAGAGGACAGAAGAAAGGGCAAAGATATATTGGCCATTGTGACACAGCATACTACCCTCAATCTAAAGGGGTTGCTGATATGCTAGGGCTCTATAAACTATATTGTCTGAGAACAAGTGTATCCTTGGACAATTCACACTTGAAGAAAAAATTAGAAACTTGTTTTTAAATCCATAAAAAGTGTCTTTAACCCTCTTTACTATCAAAAACAAAGTACATACTGTAATTTATTTTTGTTTTGCAGCCAGACATTGTTTTTCCCAACCGAAGGGCATTGATAACTGGTGCTACTGGTCTGCTGGGCCGAGCTGTGTACAGAGAATTCAAGGACAACAGCTGGCATGTCTTGGGATGTGGCTATAGACGTGCCCGGCATCGGTTTGAGTATCTTAATTTGTTGGACACATCTGCTGTAAAGGCAATGATCCAAGAATTCAAGGTAAACTTCTTCCATATCCCTTTCCCCAACTGTATATTTTGGTTAAAATATGTACGGCATTAATTGTGGTGAAACTAGAATTTATATAGAGATAGGAATTTAATTATAAATATATTAAAATACCTGACACTGTAATTTGTCGGTACAAATATGTTCACATACTTTACGTTCTCTTTTGTGCGTCCGCTTTTGTAATTTACCTGCTGGCTTTAATCAGTATGATTTAAAGCATCATCCTTGAGACACTCTGTTCTCTGCATATCAACTTAGATTAAAACCCTACATTCGCTGTCCCTGTCTACTCCCTACACTCCCTGTCTGCTTGTTTACAAGACCTTTTTTGTTTTCTTTTTCTCTATACCAAGGGTGTCAAACCCGAATTTTCATCTGTGTGAATATTTGCTAATTGAGCCCTATTGGTGGCTCTTGAAGAGAGGGTTTTATAGCCCTGTACTACCTGGCCAGAAGGATAAGGGTGCCCCATTAAATAGATGATTATGGTTCAAGGAATGCTACCATCTTCGTTGGAATCTCTTGCTCCTTAGAGCACTGGAGGATCTCCTCCACTGAAACCCCAAGTGCTGCCCTGACGGCCTCCAAATTGAAATGTTCACTCTAAGGGGAATTGGCCTAGATCTCTGGGCCCCACCCTAGTGTAGCAGAGATTCCCAGGGGTCTACAGATGCTATGCAACAGATAAGATCCTTCAAGGGGTGCTTCCAAGGGCCTCTAGAATCTTCCACCAGAAAGAAAGGGTGCTTCTGGTCCCCTTTTCCATGTTGCCAGGCCCCATTGCAGCAACAAAGAAGACACATAGTTAATGGGGTTGAAAAGTAATGTCCATCAAGTTCAATCCGGAGATCAAATAATTTTTTTTTCTAGACAGAGGGCGTGCCCCTTGTCTTTAGAGAGGATTTTACCTGAAATAGTCTTTCCCCATATTTTTGGTATTGACTATTGATATACATATACTAGTTAATTGTTGATTTTCCTAGTCTTATGACAGAAAATATTGATTTTATGAAGACAGAAGGCGAGTATCATTGCATTAAACTTCCTTTCCTTTCCAATAGCAATAATACATATACACAATAATAACATACTTTCAGAGAAAAACGTATATATGAGGCATATTCTTCCCAGTAACTAATATTCAAATGAGGCAAGCTGTACTGTCTAATAATGTCTTGACTCTAAGTCTATATATATTGATACTATACATTATGACATTATTAAAGAAAATATGTGAGGTTGAGGCCTGTAATAAAAAGTTTTAAAAGTAGTATCAGAAGACCAGCCCGCTGTCCTAAGGATTTCTGTTAAAGACATTCCTGATTGAGCTGCTTTAGTTGTTGCTGCGCTCCTGATAGAATGGGTGCCAAATATAGAAGTATCAATACCAGCTAAGGTCATAGGTAGTTTAATCCATCTGGGCATAGTGGATGACGAAACTGGTAAATGAGGATGACAAAACAAGATTAGGAGTTGGGAATAAAAAGGTGAGGAAGAAGGAAAAGGTTCGGTCCTAAGCTTTTCTGACTACACACAACTTTGGTTGGAAAGGCTGGATAAAAAATAGAATGAAGACCAGTTTTGGTATGTCGAGATATGGAGAAAATAACTCCTTCAGGTGAGTATTGTCTTTGTGATATATCCAAAGCTCGAGTATCCTATATTCTCTTAAAGGATACCAGACATAGAAGGACTGTTAACTTGAAAGAAAGGAATTTGAGAGACAGATTGTAGTTATCCTCCCAGGATGAAATGAAGTAGAACTGATATGTCCCATGTAGTGTGATATTTGGGCAAAGAAGGTTTTCTAAAGCTAATACCTTTCATGAGATGACAAACAATCGGGTGTCTACCCATCGGGATAGAATGGATAGGTGAATGCGAAGCGGGGATGGCTGAACGATAAATATATGGTTCGATAAGCCGTGCCTGAATCGAAAGAATCAGACAAAAAATTTAAGGTGATGCAACAGGATCAAAGTGCCTTTGTGAGCACCATTGAACCCAAGTTTTTCAGGCTGATCTGTAAGCAGATCTGGTGCCTGGTGCCCAAGCTGCTGAGAGGAGGTCTCTAGTTGATTGTGAAAGTTCTGAACTAATTCCAGTTGTCCGGATATCAACCAAGCTAATAATGAAAGATGACCCGACGGAAGGAGAGGATGGTAATTGCCCAATGGATCCGTGAGACTGGAATGATAAGATGGGAGGATCCTCTGGATGTTGATCGTCATTCCCAGCACTTGTGGAAACCATGACTGAGTGGACCACCTTGGGGTAATGAGAACTACAGTAGCTCTTTGGTTTGTGATCTGGAGAAGAACTCTCGGAATGAGAGAAAAAGGGGGGAAATCGTACAGAGTTGTCTGTGGCCACGATTGACGGAAATCACTCCTAAAGTGCCCGGGTCTGGACGCCAACTGAAGAAGAAAGGGGTCTGTTGATTGAGACGAGACGCAAAAAAATCTAACTGGAGCGGACCCCAAAGTGTATCTATCTCCTTGAAGATCAACGGGTCTTATCTCCAATCGCTGGAGTCAGATAGAAAATGGGAATACCAATCCGCTACTGAATTGGAAATTCACGGAATTTATTCAGCTCGCAAGACAATATTTTTGTCTAGAGAAAAATGCTAGAAATTCCTGGCAATATCTGCCAGCATTTAGGATCTGGGACCACCCATATGATTGATTGTATTGAACCGCCAAAATGTTGTCTAATCTGAGAAGAACACCACAATTGGATTTGTGTTTTGTAAAACTCTTCAAGGTGAAAGAGCTGGCCAAAAGTTCTAAACAATTAATATGGAGGAAAGACTCGGTTTCTGGCCATCTCCCTCCTGTGGATAATGTTCCACATCGAGCTCCCCATCCCAGAAGGCTTGCATCCGATTGTCCAACGGGGAGGGAGGGGCTCGTCCTCCGCCCCGCGCCTCCTCGCTGATCACCTCCGCAGGCTCACGCCGTGCTGCCTCTCCTCCACCGCCACTCACCGGAGGTGCAGGGCTCGACCGCCCCTCCCCTGCCTCACCCGCCGCTCTGATCCCCGGCTGCTAGATAGATGGGGCACATCCGCCCTCCTCCTCCCGACCGCCAGTGCCTGGCTCCACGGCCGCCATCTCCGGCCCTAGCGTCCCCGCCTGCTGGAATCTTCTTCTAGGAGAAGAGGGCGCCATATTGCGGACCTCCTCCTCGCCAGCTCCGCGATCCTCAGCCTGGAAGAATGCCGTGATGGGGCTGGTTCTGCGCCCTACAGTCGTCGCTCTGTTCCTCTTCTTTTTAGACATCATAAAAGGTAAGTCTAGAGGCTGTTTTGTATGGGTGATTAGGGCTTTTTCACTCAATCCGGCAGGAGCTCCGATCTCTGCTTCCTCACGCGGCCATCACCAAGCCATGCCCCCTTTAACTTATTTTTTTAGTGTGAAAGTCAGACAGTAGAATAGTATTGGAAAAATATTTTTCTATTTTTTTCCAACTTTTTATTTAAGGCTTTACAAGCAACCAACACACTCCCGAGACACCGCAAATACGAGACCCATCCCATGCTGATATTTGCAGTAAAAGTGTTTCAGCAAGATTTTATTATTTTCTAAACCAAATTTGCGGCAGAACACAGCTGCTGTCAAAACACAGCTGCTTCTGAAAGTAGAATTGGAACACACCTTAAATTCCTTTGCCATAGACCACTGATAATAGGGCTAAGCTGGTGGTCTAAAGCTCTGCATCATTAGACTGTGGACACTGGGAGAGAAGGAGAACAGACAGGGTGATGAGAATGCATGTGTCTTACAGACCCCGCCCGTAATGCTGATTATTACGTGGCATCAGAGAGCCAAGGGCCACACCTAATATTTCAGGTGTAAACTTTATATTCTTAGTATACAGTACGTCCTGCTCCAGATATAATACTTACACTTGGGTTATCCTCCGCCAGATGGCGCTGTACTGCAGAAGCAAAAATTTTTTGGGATGCCCTCCAAACACTCCCAAATGGGTCCCTGGGGATTAACACTTGCACTCCACAAAGATGCAAATTAGTAAACGAAATGTCTTTATTACTGATAATCACATTAAAAACATGTTAAAAATAGCCACAAATCATGGTGCTATACCGTAACAAGCCACATGAGGGAGCCATCGTGCCAGCAATATACATGATTATAAAGTGCTGCAGTGATTCATAATTAATACCTGTATACTATAAGTGTATAATAAAGTGCTAAGTGCTATAACTAATGTACATCAGTATTCTTGAACAGGACCCCTAACTAAAAGCAGGCCCAACAGAGAACAAAAGTGCAAAGTGTCAAACATGGAATACACAAATCAAGAAACCTTACTGTGTCACTGGCAAAGATGGGTCCCCACGGCAAGCCCACGTGTTCCGAGCCTCAAGGGCTCTTTTTCAAGGCTATGAGGTAACAGGGGGCTGTGTCCACAGCACCCCTTAAATACCCCTCTCACCATCAGTCAGTCCTCAGACCTCACGTGCGCTGGAACGGCACCGACGCACTCCGGCCGGAAGTGCGTCGGGCCGAAACCGGAAGTGATCCTGCGCTCCAGCTTGGAGCTTCCGTGATGACGCGGGAGCGTACTAGGCGTGGCGCCACACTCCCCACACACGTCCCCACCTCCAGGCACAGGGAGACAGGAGGCTCAGGGGGGAGGAAGCGCTGCACAGGTCCAAGCAGCACGGAGGCGTCGGACTGGCCCGACGGGAAGGTGAGTATTACCCATAAGTCCCGCTATACAAGTAACAATTAAAACATACATGACAACAATATTATATACATAATATGATTATCTATAACATTATTCCTTAAATAAACATCTATTCATCACAGTTCTGAAGTGTATCAATGAACAAAGTACTGCAACCAAATTGCTCATAATTAACCTTGCTGGCCAGACTATATCCAAGGGTATATCGATCTTAAATCCACGCCTAGCATATATTATGCATATACGTGTATGGGTTATAGACAAAGGACACTTCGGGGCAATAAATATACAATGACAGGCACGCTAACCAAAATTATAGACCATTAGGTGAGCCTGAAAACACCCCACAATGATGGTAAGGAAGGCAATCCTGTGAATACTATACGGGGAAAAAAAAATGCCCCAGCACCCCCCCCCACACACCCTCCCCCATAATAATAGATCGATACATGATTGAGCAAAAAAAAAAAAATAAATAAAAAAATAAAAGCATGATGCCCATAATATGAGCACCATATAGGTACAGCCACAAGACAAGGTCCATCATTGTTTCACATATATAACCTGGAGCGGCCAAAAACAAGGACGACTATTTTTCACACCCCAAAATCAGCGTGCAGCAAGACTTGCTTCTTCCATTTCCACCATTCCATATACCGTGGAGTGAGCCACTTGAATTTAAGGGGGAGCCACTGGATCAAAACAGCCCCAATCTCCTGGTCCTGACGGGGAAAGGATGCCAGTTCCTAAGTGGTCTAACTAATATGGAAACAATAATATTTTTAGTAACAACCAAACTCAAACATCGTACTGTGCCACCATTGCCAAGACACCTCCAAAATCTGCTAAAAGTGCTCCTTATATTATTTATATAATGACGTGTAATAATGAAGTGTCAAAAACATGCAAAAAACTTAACCAAACAGTGCTCAGGAGGAAAAGACGCCAAATATCTATATACATACTTACCTAATACCTCCATACCCACGTGAAAAAAAAACTATAACACTGCTATCCATATTGTATAAACCCTGTGTGAAGAGGACCCTTAACCTAAAAATGATGTAAAGGCCACGTCCTCATTCAGGCCCGAAGGAGATTGCGTGTCCAATGCAAACATCCACCTCAGTTCTTTTTGTTGTAGAAGCTGATCCTTTCGAGTGCCGTCCCTCCATATTACCCTGATGTTCCTCAAGGAAGTGTGCCGCCACTGGGGGTATAACCCTGCCCATATCCCTATTGTGCCTGGCTAATTGTATGGATGATAGGTGTGCTTAAATGCGAGCCTTTAGGGTGTTCTTAGTTTCCCCAACATAACCCTTTGGGCAATCACTAGTGATTAGATATACTACTCCCACTGTGCGGCAATTAATGAACTGTTTGATGGGGTATTTCCTGCCCGTCCTGTTGTTGGTCACTTCCCTACTGGTGTTGATCAAAGGACAGATAGAGCAAGTACCACAGGGATGACAACCCTTCACTGTCGTACTCACCTGTCCCGAAGTCGAGCCCGTGAAATGGCTCCTGCAGACCTTGTCCCGTAAGCTGGGTGCCCGTTGGGCCACCATCAGTGGTCCCCTACGTACCCATCTAGCAAGCATGGGGTCACTCCTCAAGATCCCCCGGTGTTTCCTAAGGAGTTCCCTCAATTACGTCCAATTGGTGTTATATTGTGAGATGAATCTTGCCTCCTCATTCTTATTGGATTTGTTCCTCGGTATCAAAAGTGTGGCTCTTGGCGTCTCACTAGCTCTCTTCACCGCTCGTCGCAACACTGCCTTAGGGTAACCTCGCCTGTAGAATCTCTCCTTCAATACTTTAGACTGATTGGCAAACTCCCTCGGTGAGGAACAGTTGCGTTTTAATCGCAGGAACTGGCCTATGGGGATGGCATCCCTGGTCCTTTTCTCATGGAAGCTGGTATAGTGCAGTAAACTGTTCACCGCCGTTGGTTTTCTATACAGGGTGGTTTCCAGGACGCCCCCCTCAGCCAGACAAACGGTCAAGTCCAAACACGACTATATGAGACCTGTGATGTCAAATAGATGTTATACTGGTTAACATTCAAGATGTTTAAGAAGTCAATGCAGGAGTCTTCTGGGCCACTCCACAGTAGTAGGATGTCATCAATGAACCTGTACCAGCCCAAAATGTAGGGCTGGTACAGGTTCATCTCGGTCCCAAATACCGTTTCCCTCTCCCACCAACCCAAAAAAAGATTGACGACAGAGGAGGCTCACCGTGCGCCCATCGCTACGCCCCTCGTCTGCCGATAGTACTCCCCATCAAATACAAAAAAGTTGTGCTTAAGAACATAATCCAATAGTCTCAAGACAAACTCTTGCTTCTCCTGGTCAGTTTCCATCCCTAGAATGTACCGTGCTGTTAATAAAGCCAACTCATGTGTAATGTTCGTATATAAGGCCTCTACATCTAAAGTAACTAATAGGGTGCCGATGGGTAGTGTCAAAGCATTCAGGCGGTTTAATAGATCCATTGAATCTCTTATATACGAGCTGAGTGCCAGTACATGGGGCTGTAAACATCTTGACATCACAGGTCTCATATAGTCGTGTTGAATTTTTGGACTTGACCATTTGTCTGACTGAGGGGGGCGTCCTGGAAACCACCCTGTATAGAAAACCAACGGCGGTGAACAGTTTACTGCACTATACCAGCTTCCATGAGAAAAGGACCAGGGATGCCATCCCCATAGGCCAGTTCCTGCGATTAAAACGCAACTGTTCCTCACCGAGGGAGTTTGCCAATCAGTCTAAGGTATTGAAGGAGAGATTCTACAGGCGAGGTTACCCTAAGGCAGTGTTGCGACGAGCGGTGAAGAGAGCTAGTGAGACGCCAAGAGACACACTTTTGATACCGAGGAACAAATCCAATAAGAATGAGGAGGTAAGATTCATCCCACAGTATAACACCAATTGGACGCAATTGAGGGAACTCCTTAGGAAACACCGAGGGATCTTGAGGAGTGACCCCATGCTTGCTAGATGGGTACGTAGGGGACCACTGATGGTGGCCCAACGGGCACCCAGCTTACGAGACAAGGTCTGCAGGAGCCACTTCACGGGCTCGACTTCGGGACAGGTGAGTACGACAGTGAAGGGTTGTCATCCCTGTGGTACTTGCTCTACCAAAGATACTGAGCCCTAGACTAGCCCACAGTGTCCCTATATAATTATACTGCACACCACCATTATATAGAAAAATATGTATGCAAATTTATTGGATCATCCTTAGAACAACAAACAACATCACAAGACTTAATTAAAAAACATATACACAATTGTTGGGGAGAGGGGAAGTCCTATTAGCTATTAATGATCACCAATTACATAAATATAAATTCATTAATAAATTCATTAATGACTAAAATATCCTTATGGCTATATGGTGGCGTGTGAGGATGAAAAATATATAAGTGCTCAAAGATAGAAAAGGAAGGAAAAGACCAAAATTGATACAGTGTAATAAAGTGCAGAGTGCCTAAGTGACAACAGTGCAAGGAAGAGTGTCAGAATGCATAAGTGCTGTGATGTATAATACACATAAGAAATAAGTAGATATAAAGTGCTCAACCTAATATTGATTAAATGGTGCACACGCCAGCATAATAGCCAATGAATCAACAATAACAATTCAATTGTAAAGTATTAACATCACCACATCCTAGAGCTCCGGACCCCCCAAGACCGCAACTATACACCGACGCGTTGCGTGGCCTTCTGCCACTTCGCCAGGGTGAGTAAGTTGCCAGGTGTCCCATCTCCCCCTTTTGTACCCACCTTAAACCACGTGTATGACATCCGCTGCTTCCCCGCCATGTCCCGTGAGCCGGCGCCCGTAATACGGCCCACCAATTGATTAGCCTGTAGGTATCGAATAACCCAATTAGGGCAATCAGTAATAGGTGTTCCTAGGAAAAGAAAGGGAAAGGGGGGGAGGGAGGAGGGACATAAGAAATGTTTTGGGACAGACACTTATACAGCACTTTGCTCTTATAAGTCTCAATCTGTTTTATATGTATCCGTTCAGTGATAGAGATATGAGGATTATACATGTATATGGCTCTAGTATTGAATGAATGATGAGCTGTAAAACACTGACATTTAGATGATGTGTTGATGCCAACAACCATTACTGAATTGTATGTCATGTTCTGTAATGATTTCTGGAACATGCGGTCTTTACTGGATGATGGGCTATGACAAATAACAAGATATGTTCTAATATGGTTGGTTATATATTATTGTTATGATTATAACTCAAACCTTTTTATTCCTGAGAACAAATATTTGTTGAAAGTATATAAATGTTTTAATTTTCCCTTTTTTCCCCCTTCTGAACTCATCCACCACGCTCCGCACTGACGGCTAGTTCAGTACCTTGGAGAGCATAATATCTGAGCGCGCATGCGCCAAGCCGCAGTGTCAGGCTTTCTCCTTCTGGAGACTAGTCCTGTGCATCAGTGCGGCTGCGCACCTCGGCATTTGCGGCTTTGGGTGACGCGGCTCTATGACGTCATCCCGCCGACGGGCGCCGGCTCACGGGACATGGCGGGGGAGCAGCGGATGTCATACACGTGGTTTAAGGTGGGTACAAAAGGGGGAGTTGGGACACCTGGCAACTTACTCACCCTGGCGAAGTGGCAGAAGGCCACGCAACGCGTCGGTGTATAGTTGCGGTCTTGGGGGGTCCGGAGCTCTAGGATGTGGTGATGTTAATACTTTACAATTGAATTGTTATTGTTGATTCATTGGCTATTATGCTGGCGTGTGCACCATTTAATCAATATTAGGTTGAGCACTTTATATCCACTTATTTCTTATGTGTATTATACATCACAGCACTTATGCATTCTGACACTCTTCCTTGCACTGTTGTCACTTTATTACAACCCCTGCCTATAGCGCCCTTCGGGATGCTGAGGACCGTCGCATTGAGCTGCTGGCCTCCCATGCCTTTTCCTGTGCCGGGACGGCGCTGCTTCCGGCCTGTGCCACAGCCATTACTGCGGTGGCCGCTAGAACCCTCATCAAAAAATTGCTCGATCATCACCCCGAGGATCTCCCTTGGGAGGTGTTCAGTGCACTCTCCAATTGTGATGTATTTGTGAAGTTTATTCTATTGGCGCTAGAGGACGCGATTAGAATGTGTGCAAGAACTTCCGCCCTTGTGGTGGTTATTCGTTGCCTGCTCTGGCTGCGACAGTAGGGTGCCGATGATGCCACAAAAAAGACTCTTACTGGGCTCCCCTTCAGAGGGCGACGCCTATTTGGGGCCCGTCTAGACCTGTTCGGAAAAAAGGGCAAATCACCCCTTCGCAGTCGTCCCGGCCCCCTCGAGGCAGGAGCACCCCCCCCTCCCCCCTACTTTACCAGTAGTGTCTTTCCGGATTTTTGGGGCAGACTCCTTCCCCACGAGCAGCAGGCAACGTTCTGGCCCCTCCGGCGGGGCTAAGCCCAAATCTTCCACCAAACCCCCTCAAGCATGATGGGGCGCCCTCGCCCGGCTGGGTGAAGGGATGGCTGCAGCACCTTGCTCTTATCAGGAGGCATTTCGCCTCACTCTGACGGATCAGGAGGTTGTGCCCTCCAGATACAGGATAGAGTATGCTGCTCTGCCTTCCCCAGGTTTTTATCAGACCCCAGGTGCGCCTGGTCCCTGCCTCTGTTCAGTTGCCGGCACAGGCCATGTTAAGCCTGCAAGGTCTGAGGGTCTCTTGCAGATTGCCTGTAATAGGCAGAGGCAAGGGCAACTATACCACCTCCCACAGCCCCCCAAAGGATGGGTCAGGTGGCCCATTCTGGATTCACAGCAATTCTCTAATTACAGGCAGGTTTCCTGCATGGATACTCTCGAGTGTGGCTATCAGCACCTTGCGCCCAGTGGGCGTCTTGCTGCCCGGGGCACCCTTCAATGCTTATGTTTACATCCCTGTGCCCTCAGATCTCTGAGGCTCTCCAGGTTCGTGTTGGAATTCCAACACTGTTAATTGTGGCCCTGCTATCTGGCCTCTCTTCAATTCCTAGAGTGTCACTCAGGTGCTGTCGATGGTGATGTCTCTGATGAGACCAAGGGACGTCCGCGCGATGTTTACCCGGACGCCCTTCCCCACTTCCCTGTCAAGGATAGTTGGATACCCGGCTGGTGAGCCATTGGGAGTCATTTGGATGGGTGTCGATCACCTCGAGTCCTCGCTGTTCCCTAACATGGTGACTCCATTAATAGGAATGATTCTGAATCGGTCTCAAACCAGATTCCCCCCATTTCAGCAATTAGGTGGGCATTCTGGTCTCATGGGCCCAGTCCCTCACTACTGTCCCAGTTTCTTAACATCAGGTAGGGATGCAACTGGTGGGCCGTTGTTAACTTGCTTGGCAGTAGCCCGAGCAGCGAAAGTGGTCCCCTATGCTTAGTTTCCCGTGAGTCGTCTGCGACTTCTAGTGGTAAGCATAGGACAGGGATACAGCACCCCTGGAGCAGGGCCGGTGGGCCTTCCCTCCTGTATGACGGTTTTCTCTTGAAAGTGGATGAACTCGAGGGACCTGTCTGGGGGCAGTTCCCTCTTGCCTTCCTGGAAACGGCCACCATGGATGCCAAACTTTCAGGTTGAAGGGGATGGTTTCTTCCAAAAACTCCCTGTGATTCTGGTGTTGGTGGGGCCCTTAGAGGGTCCTTACGACTATGGAAGTCTAAGCAGTAAGCACTTTTCAGTTGGCTCTTCTCGCTTGGCCGTTCCCCTTCCAGAATTGCCAGGCTGGGGGTGTTCGGTCCGTCTGATGACAGGCGTACTACATTAACCATCGGAAGGGGTCTGGAGCTGGCGGACCTTCCAGGGAGTGTCTATGTTCCCTTCTGGGCGGAGACAATGTCCCCTGCATGTTAGTGATATTAGCTCCGGCTAAACCCCGTGTCGCTATGGAATCCTTCCAGTCATGGATCGGTTGGGTTCTGTCACCTTCACAGGCTATCGGCCTTGTTTCCCTGTTCCCGGATCCTATCTCAGTGGTCCGGATGGCTTAGTACCATCTTGACAGGACTTTTGGTTCTGTATGCCCCTCTCCATTCCCTCTGCAGGCAGGGTTATGCGGAAGATTACTCTGGTAAGGGGACCAGTAATGCTGGTGGCCCCCAGTTGACCTAGAATGGTGTGGTTGCAGTTATGGTACTGTGGTCAGTAGTTCTGCACCTTGCCAGGAGTGCCAGTTGATCACTCAGGGCCCTTTACATCACTATAGTTCATGGTCCCTGGCCTAAGTGGATCTGAGTGCTGAGGCATACATCTTAATGGAGGCAAGTTTAGCTGCCTCGGTGTTGTGACTATGGGATGTCTAGGAGTGAGCCTCCTCTGGGTCTTCTTCTATTGTTGTAGGGTTTGGCATACCCATATTTATTGGGACGAGTCTAGTCCTCTTACTTGTTGGACGTTCTCGGGTTCCAGGACTCCAGTGTGGCCTTCAGCATAAATTAGAGTTGGTCCCCCAACTCTGCTCTCTGATGGGTCAGGCTCTGCCCTGTCCACCTTGCCTTAACAGTTCTGGTTCAGTCTTCCTTGGTTGAGACTTCTTTCAGGGGGTGCCCACGTGCGCCCTCCATGTACTCCTATGGCCCCTGTTGGGATTGAAATTGATTTCATTCCGTCTGCTTGCAGGTTGTCTCCTGGTCCTATTCAGGACACTGTCTGGATGTCCTTACCCTTAAGGGGGTCCTTCTGGTGACTGTTACCTTGGTCAGGCGTGTGTTAGCGGGCGGTTCGGTCTACCTAGCCCTCTTTCCTTGAGATACAGGATAAAGGGAGTTCCGCCTGAAGCCGGATTCTCTACATCTGTAGGTGTCGTATGTTCAATTATCCGAGATATTGTTTTCCACGGCTGTCCCCCTTCCTTGCAACGTTGAGGAAGTGGTTCTGCATCCTTATACAGGTGTTGGCAGTTTTTCTTTAGAAGTCACTGTGTCCTTTAAGGGAACTGAGGTTCCTTGGGGCTTGTGGTCATTACATCCTGAATGTGCTCGATCTCGCCTGCTCTCGGGAGTTGGGTGGTTTGGTCCTGGTTGTTACCTTAATGGACGTTACTCCTGGTACCTTGTTTTTGGCCTTGGCTTCTGCCAAGTTCATTTGCTAATCGGATTGTCAGGCTATTACTCAGGCCTATTCAGGCAAGGGGAAGAACTCCCTTGTTGCCTTGATTCCCTTCTACGCGTGCTTGATGCCTCTTGGGCTTTCAGCACCGGTTTTGCTGTTGAACTGACTGGTTAGGTCACTACCATTGGCCTTCTGCTCATACCTTTTGCAAGGTTTTTACACCGTTGATGTTAGGGCCTCAGCTCATGCTGTCTTGACCGTCTGGTTCTGCAGGTGACAGTGCTTTAAACTGTCTGCTGTGGTCGGTTGTTGTTGGGGATCCCACCCTACTTTATGGACACTGCTTTTGGATGTCCCAAGTGTAAGTATTATATCTGGAGCAGGACGTACTGTATACTAAGAATAATACAATTCTGTGAAATACTCAACTGTAGAATTGGTATTATTAGTATACAGTACGTCCTGCTCCACCCCATTCTGTTGTTGCATTTTTCTGGATCCCCTGTATGGTGATTGTTATCATGGTTATCTTTACCAGTTGTTCTGGGTGGTTTAATTCTCCCGGCTTCTTGTTCACTGCTTTTCAATGCTGGGGATTCGTGGGAGGTCCCTGGGTATTTGAAGGGTCGGGAGGAGCCTGTTTTCGCATGCTTCTGCAGTACAGCGCCATCTGGCGGAGGATAACCCAAGTGTGAGTATTATATCTGGAGCAGGACGTACTGTATACTAATAATACCAATTCTACAGGTGAGTATTTCACAGAATTGTATTATCTCAATCATTCTTCTTCAATGTAAAAACAAAAAAAGTTTAGGACAGTGCCAAATGTAGCCCGGAACAATGGCCTAACAATTTCCTTTGCCTTCTGTATCCCTTTCATTTAAAGCAGGACGAAACCCATTTTTTGGCTATGCTGCGTTTTGTTCCCTGCTTCATGGAGCGAATGTTTGAAAAAAACAGCACCCTATGGAGTATGCAGAAAAAAAGAAAAAAATATTTAACATAGCACATAGAGTACTGTTGTTTACAAACAATCAAACAATCAAATATATATTCTTACCTCATTAGAAAAAATATTCACACCCAAATGTTCACCCAGAGTTGAACTTGCTTCACTATATATTTAGTATGACCCCCATTCGTACGTGGGCAGGTCGTGCTGGTGGACTAGAGGACGCGACAATAGCCCACGTGACCGCCCAGCGGCCAGTCACGGGATTCCTTTCCAGGCACTGGCTCATAATGAAGGTGAGCATTATGGAGGTTCTGGGAGGTTATTTACAAGGGGGGCTCCAGCATTCTGGATGCTGGGGGATGGCAAGTCACCTGCACTAGCGGGTGGCTTGCCATTAACCCTTGGCACCCCCATTACCTGCCTCCCCAAAGGCCAGGGGGGGGGCAGAAGAGCCCGGGCCCACATAGGGTATGTGGGCTCGTAGGCTGCAGGGTGGGGGGGCCACAAAAGCTGGCCCCCCCACTCTGTGCCTACAAGCCCCCATAGCTGGTCCCGGGCTGGTAATGCTGGGTAAGGGGGACCCCACGTCCATTTTTTTTGTTGATTTTTTAAGGGTTTTTAACCCTTAAAAATCCAAAAAAAAAATGGGGTCCCCCCATGTCATTTTTTCCCCCGATTTAACTTTTTGTAGTGTGGCTGGTAGTTGTATTTTATTTGTAAATGTTATAAAGTACTTGTTTCAGTTAGGGGGGTCTCCTGGGCAGGAACGGGGGGCTACCGATAAATATGTTGTACCGTTCTAATCTGTAGAAATGGGGCTTTCACATGCAATACGGTTTTCTTTAATAAAATACATTTTTTATTTAAAATAAAGGAGGCAATTTTCTAAAAAAAAAAATTTATTTATTTTTTTTCTTTTTTACTTAATAATATTGTAAAAAAACAGAATAAAATTTACAAACAAGACATTCCATGTTAAAGCCTAAACTCTGCTGCAAAAAATATATATAATTTTCCTGAAAATTCCAGTAAAAATGTCGCAAAACATGGCGCAAAATGGGGAAAAATGACCTGTCAACAGAGGGTGACAAAATCTCAAGTAGGCTGGCAATTAAAAGGATTAAAAGTAGCTATGCATGTTGGGCATTGCTCTGTTCGGGGGACCTTGCGCTTTCAGACTTAGCTTGTTTTTTCTGGTTTGCATATTTATATTTTAGGAAAAGGTGTTTTTTATTCAGCTTTTTTATACATTTTTTCAGAGCTGTAGCTAGCTTCTTTTGCGCCCGAGGCAAGCCCAGAAAATCGCGCCCCCCCCCCCCCCCCGCAAAAAAAAGAAAATGTTAAATAAATATAATATATATATATTATATATATATTCTTTTCCTTTTGTTTTGTTTCTTGTTTACTGGATTATTTTGACATTAAGGAAAATAGGCATAAAGAATGTAGAATAGAACTGTTTAATTTTTCAGCTACATGAAATTCAAGAAGGTATGTAACTTAACATATGCACCTAACATGACAAAGAAGTATCAGAATCATAACAACTTATAAATAAAATAAACAGTGCACCTAAATCCATCAAAAACCATCAAAACCCCATCGCTGCTTCATGGATTTCAATATAAGTCTATAATCACCCAGAACATAGAGCATTGAGTAAGGTGTGCTACTACAAATTACATATTAACTGGACATATTAAGTGGACTACAGTAACTGAAAATTTAGGATAAGTATGAAAAATGACATACAATCTCTGTCCTCTAACTAAAGCTCCTTTTGCCGAACTTTGCCCATAAATACTTAATAAAATAAAGCAATAAAGTGGATTAGGTTTTAAAGTTTAACTTTTCGTGCCTTCAATGAAGCAAATTTGTCAATAACTGCATCAAAATTGATCTGTTTTGCAATATTTTGTTCAATTGATAAGATAGACATACTGGTTAGTCTATCCTGGCCTGTTGATGCTCTGAGGTAGTTTTTAATGAGTTTCAACTTACTAAAACTTCGTTCACAAGATGCCACGGTTACTGGCAAACTAAGGAATATTCTTATACTTATTTCTATATTTGGGTAAGATTCAGCTAAATTATAGTCATGAATAAAGTGCAGGAGATCCAAACTAGACGCAGTTGCAACTGTTGGAAGCAATGCTATAGCCTGATGTTTAAAACTCTGAATCTCTGAAGAAATTTCTGCCATGTTTATATCATGGTCATATTTTTTACTCAAGTTTACTGCTGCTTTTTGAAGACTAACTGTATCCATCTTGAGAAGTGAATCGCCGGAAAGAAATTCAAAATCAGATGAAATTCCATTTAGGGCTTCATATCTCCAGGTTAAGTGTTGAACTATGGTGTCAAACACATTTTTCATCTGAATTTTGAAAGACTCTTGAGGGCTTAAAAGAGAAGATTCATCTTCACATTCATATAATTGCTGTCTTTTTATTTTTCTTTTTCGGCATTCTATAAATTCTGCAGCAAATCCCATTTCTTCTGCCTTTTTTTTGCAGTCCATGAAAACAGTGACAAAGTCACTGTCACTATCCCGCATTTCCTGTAAAGTGTTTTTTAGTCCCTGAATCATTTTTGAAGCCTGATACACAGTGGTGCCTTTTGCTTGTAGTGATCTATTAACTCTATCAATTTCGGACAATATATTGCGCCACATGCACAGGGTGCACAAAAAGTCAAAATTGATTTTTTTAAGAAGGCTATTAGCTGTTAACACAGCTTCCGGATTTTTGGTTAAAGCAACTTGTTTCAAAGCCTTTGCCACCTCGGAAATTTGTGAACCTAAAGCTCGTATTGCATTAGCTTTTGATGACCATCTGGTATCAGCATGACTCTTCAGTGATAATTTTAAAAAACTCATTAATGTATCCCAGCGGCTGGTTGATTGGGAAAAAAATTGGTAAATTTTATTCACAGTGGCAAAAAATGACACCATGTTGGAATTTATAGAAGCTGCATGAACTCCTACTAAGTTTAGGCAATGGGCTGAACAAGGAACAAAATTAGCAAATTTGTTTTTTTGCAAGATGACAGCTCTTACTCCTTTGTATACTCCTGACATGTTTGCACCATTATCGTACCCTTGACCTCTTACGTCTTGAAGGTTAAGTCCATCCTTTTCAAGCTTCTTTATTATTTCTTCAGCTAATCCACTTCCTGTTTTTTCTTTTGTTTCAATGAAGTCAATAAAACTTTCTTCTACAGCAATAACACCATTTTCATTTCGCACATATCGCACAATTTGGGACATTTGTTCTTGATGAGATATGTCAGGTGTGCAATCCAAAAGGAGTGAATAATACTTGGCTTTCTTAACCCTAGAGATTATTTCACCACGTACCTGGTCTCCTAGTAGGCCAATGAATTCATTTTGTATTGTAGGTGAAAAGTAACTCGGTAAACCTTTTTTATGAGCTGCAATGTGCTGATTTAGCTGAACATCATAATGACTTATAAGTTCCAATAGACTAAGAAATATTCCTGAATTCGGATCTTTTATGTTGCAACTTGATCCTCTAAGAGGTAAATTGTTTTGAGCACAAAACATTATAGCATCGAGTATTACTTTTAGAATGTGCCTCCATTTCTGTTTTTCACTTTCTATCGCTTTTTGTACTGAATCATCAATACAGTCTCCGCTAAACATTCTTTTTTCCATGGATTTCCATTCACAAAAACTTTGGCGGTGATTTGATGAATTCTCATGCTCTACTATACGATTAACATTTTTCCAGTCATTAAACCCTAATTTTGGAACACTAATATTTGGTTTAGTGTTTCGCTGATCAAACAGCATACATGGGAAACAAAAAATGGACTTTCTATTTTCAGAGTAAATAAGCCAGTTACGTTCAACAACTTCACCATTTGAAAGCTTTTTAAAAAACCAATCTTTTGAAAATTTTCTACCATCTTCAGATGCTGACTCTCTAAAATCTGCAGTTTTTCCTTGGTCAGGACCATGCTCAATCAGGTGGCACCTTATATTATCTGTTATACAAGGCCATGAGGGTGGATCATTAAAATTTACAATCCCTGGATAGGTACTACATTGTGAATCACAGATGTTCACCTCAGTATAAGTGTCATTTAAGGTATTCAAGGTAATAATTGGTTCATCACTCGCATGAGTAGTAGTATCATTTAAGATATTTAAGGTACAATGTGTATCATCATTGTCAGACAATAATGACGGTGACCGTGATGTATTTTCACCAATCTGCTGATTAGTATCAAGATTAGTTTCAAGTTCTGTAGACAAACTTGAAATCACGTCTCCTGACCCAGTTGGTATTTCAGTGTTCTCATCAACTGATCTAGTTTTTCCCAGCCATTTCCCAATAGATGACGACATTTTGTTGTCTTCTATTCTGGCATTTTTCCTTCTTTTACGGTATTCTGCACCACTTGGCCGTTTAGAAGTCATTGTAGGGTCTTGTTCAATAGACTATAAAAAAAAAAAAAAAAAAAAAAAAAAAAAAAAAAACACTACTCTGTAGCTACAACTCACCTAATTTTTCTAACCTCAAGACCAAGAATAACCCCAGTCACACAAAGACAATAGGGATGCAAAGATATGAGGAATTGAATACTGATACACTGTTTTAAAGGAGTCGTTCTCCTAAGGATAGGAGATAAGTTAGAGATCGTGGGGGTGGGGGGGGGGGGATGGGTTCAGAGGGCTGGGGCCCCCTGCAATCTACAATGTAGGGCTCCGGCTCTCTGAATAGAGAGCACATGTCAACCACCGCACGAAGCAGCCCCTCATTACAAAATCTGTCGCAGAGCCGAAGTGCTCTGTATAACTAGGCTACTGAAGTACTGTGCTGGGGGGAACTGTATATGAGAATACGGGCGGTGCTGTCTGGCTGCAAGTTCAGCAAACAATCCAACTAATAAAGAGAAAGAGACGCACTCACCCCGACAGTTCTCTATGCGATGTGTTTATTCAACACAGACTGTAAACAACAACAATGTGAAGGTACAGCTTCCCCAAAGTGCAGTGCGCACAGCATCAAAGGCAGGGACATCTCACCCGGATGGCGGCTCTCATTGCACCATAGCCTGCACATGCGCCGTTGGACTGGGAAGAGGTGAGTGTCTATGGGTGATCTGGGAAATCCCCCCCCCCCCCGGGCATTCCAAAAGGGAATCTATTTTTTCCAAAAATATATTTAAAAAAAAAAAAAAAATTACTACAAACACAAAGCAATCGTGACAGGTCCCGAATCCCTGCCCACTCCTACAGTACCTTTCACTTGTCTGAGGGAGTGATGAACCCAGCCACCCCTAGTCACGTGGTAGACGGTGAGCAGGTGGGCCCGCGCCGGCCCTGCAGCAAAACCAACGGCCGGAGGCTGGCCGCCCAGACGGCAGGGCGGGGCTGGTACGGTCGGGGCAGGTTTCGGGGGGGGGGAGGGGGAGGCAGGACACAAAACCAATGGCTGGAGGGAGGCCGGCCAGACAGTGGGGAGGGGATGGGCGGGGAGGGGCTATTATTCAAGGGGAGCGGGACCTGTTGGCCGTGGTGCTGCAGGCACTCCCGCGGGCAGGGCTGTATTTAGTGTTCATGCTGCCCTAGGCACTTCAAGTACTGGCGCCCCCTTTTGTTAAACCGCACCTTCACCATGATTAATCGAAAAGCCAAAACCCTTAAAAATGATTCCCCAGCATCTAAAATTAATGTATTTTAAGTTTTTAGTCACTTTTTCATCATTCTTTCCCCCGCAGGGCTGCAACTCTCTTCAGGACTTTAGGATACAGGTGCCACCATCTTGACTCAGAAGCATCACACATACTGAGAAGAGGAGAGTGGGATAAAGTACAGGGGGTGGGGTTATAGCTGTGCTTTGCTCAGACAGAGCAGAGCTGGGGTCAGAAAAAGGTCAGCAGTCCCAGAATGCAGAGCAGCACAGTCAGAAGGCACTTCCTGTTTGCAGGCTGCCTGATGTTCCATGAGCCGCCATCTTGGATGTTTAAAGGCTCATAACATGCAGTAGATGCAGG